>CM055897.1:7026660-7076660 GCA_029582155.1 Panopea generosa | reverse complement strand
TAAAAGAGGTATATACGGATTTTTTTCATAAACTGCTTCATTTAAAAGACTTGCATTATAACGTTTTACCTTTTCTTCACTAATTCTAACATTTGGGGATTGAAAAGTCCTACATCATATAAAAATTCTATCGCAGATATGTTGGTAATGGCAGCTTTCTGCGGGTGAATAATACTTTATCACAACGGAATTAACGTTTTCTTTCTCTCTTTGTTATTTAACCGTAAAACCCGTAATATCCATGATCAACTCGCTACTTGGACAAACTTCCACACTTATATTTTGTTTGACAAATCATGCGTGGCATGCGTCCTTCTATTGCTTAAATAAATATGTAAAAATATACCTTTGAATTAAGGACTAACGCCACTATTATCTCCCTTGAATATTCCGGACCAGATGAACAAATGAAGGAGGTAGTAGTAAAAATAAAGTTCCCTTTTTCTTCTTTTTTCAGGACTTTACATTGCAGTGGTTTATTTATTCTTATCATGTGTTAAATGGTCAATATTTTTTTAATCACCACTGAAAAGTTGATGCTGATACAAGGTTTTAGACAATACTGTGCCATTTTAGATTCGATGGGTCGAATGATATCGGTGATAAATATTTGGTATATTATTTTCTGGAAATTGACGGGTCCTACAAAACCTTTAAATTTAAAAAAAAAAACTTGGTCAACGTATACATTTGTTTTTGTTTATAATTGCAGATCTTAAACCAGTCACGAATTTGAGCCCAGAAACATGCTGCAGTTTTTTATTTTTCACAGTGTTACAATAATGTTACAATGGAGCCCTATGGGAAATTTAATTGTGGTGTGAGACGTAAAGACGTCTTATCAGTAGTTAGACTTGTCGCCCTTGACTTCCATATCCAACTGGTACAATGGCATAGCACGTGCATGATATTGTGTATCATTGCTTGAACGTCATGCGCGAATTGTTTTTGCGGCAGCTAGTACGTACCGCATGCACAGAATGCTGATTTGTTATAGTTCATAATATTTATATGTTCATATTGATGTTTTACAGGAATAGTGATTTAAATATTAATGTTAGTTGATATGTGTCATTATTAAATAATAAACTGACTGAACAGTACAATTTTGAAACAGTTCGTCATATAACCGTAATCTCTATTTAAACGATTGCTACAGATTTTTTTTTTCTATGAATAGAATTTGATGAAACTTTTCAGTATTCTATGAGGCTAATGAATGTTTAGGCAACTGGCCAAAAATTAGAAAAAAACAACAAATTACTGTACAGTTTTTTGTTTGTTTTTTTTTTCGTTTTTTTTTTTGTTATTACATCCAAAACAACTACTTTGATTTTATCTTAAAATGTAGTTTTTCGGTCACGGTTAAATTCTAGCTAAAAACTAGCTTTTCGGGGACATTTTATATTTTCAGTATACATTCATGCGTTAGTTTTATTTAAATAATATATGTAAACCTTTTTGAATATTATTTGTGTATTTCTTGTAAAATCAACATTTTAACGACATAATTCAATCATACTGATAGGTACCGTATATGTTTAATTTTGATATTGGCTAAATATACATAAAATCTAAATACTTGGAAGTTTCATAGAATGATATTCTTAAAAAAGCATTAAACAAATCGCCTTTAATACCATTTTTACACCTATACAATTTTACATGTATATTTTGTTATTGACATTGTTAAAATGGGATGCAGCGTTTTTGCTGTAGCCATTACACGGATTGCTGAATAGTTATGATAGCTGTATGTTAGTTTTATATTCATATCAGTGTTTTACAGATGAGCCAATACATTAATATAATGTAAAACCTGCCTTGTTCAGTGCAAAACCGGAATGATCCAGACAGATTACATATATAATAGATAAAACAAAACTCATGTATTTCTATAATGAAAGCAATCATAGTATACCTTTATACAAAATGCCGTGTTTAGTGTTTTCATTCAGCACTTGTTAAACCTTTACCAAGAAGTTATTTAGAGTACATCTGTCTAGTTGCTGAATTTCCCAAGTACAATGGTTTTCAATTATGCATTTTCCTAATTTTCTACATAGCTACAGATCAAGTGTAACGGTACAGGTTAATTACTATGGACCTCGGCCGTTTTCGCAGTTGCTTTATTACTTCTTGTTATTTACTGTGGTATTGCTGATGGTCAGAATACATTAGAACAAGGAATATAGCGCTGAGGCTACACTGTGTCTATCTTGTAGTTTAAAAGGCGGTGTCATTGTTATACTTAAAGAATCAAGAAAAGCCGGGTGAATTTTAGAGGCAAACTGTTGTAGCAATATTTGCAGAATTTTAGAATATGTATGTAATAGTATTTGGCCAACACTTTCTAGCTTGTCTCTGAATTAAACGTGCGAACAAGTGATGACGAGTAGCCCCAACTGATGACATCAGTGGTGAGCACTGTAGCTGTATCATTCATCATCAATGATTTTAAATATAATCATTATTTGACATAATCATTAATGAAATACCTTCACATAAATATTACTAAACTGTGAATATTACTTACAATAGTTTGGTTATCCTTTCAGTATAATACGTCAATGGGCAAAAGAAACTCAAAGTGGAATACTCTCAAATGGCGTTTTTTCTCTAAAAACGTTTCCGAGACTCTACTCCACAAGGAGTTTCACCATCTTATATTCGGGATTCCCTTAAGCACGTGCATGAAATACATTCCCGAAACATATGATCCACTTCAGGATATGTGTCGTATATCCCAAAGCAAAACTGTGAATTATTTAGAAAATCTTTGTCATATTCAGGAGATGTAATTTGAAATTCTATCTCTGATTTTATTAATCAATCAGTCAGTATTTACAGTTTAAGCGTAAATATCTTTAAATGGGTAGATCATAGCATACCAGTTATATATCTACATAAAACTTACATACATAGTGTTTGAAAATCAGTATATTTGATGTTCATTTGTTATAAAATTTACGTTTAACACTGTTCTTGTTTAATTTTGTTATTTAAGGCCTCAGTGAAGATTGGACTTAGTTCAACTGAGTAAAATAAAGTTTTTATTATTATTATTATTATTATTATTGTTAATATATAAATATTATTATTATTATCATAATTATTATTACATCACGCCTTTTGCATGTTTATAGTGACTTTAAATGCGATATCTATTGTGGTGGATATGTGTTAAATAGTAATAGAACCACTTTTGTTTTCAATCTCATTCCAAAACTGACCTTTTTTCATCGACCAATCAACATTTTCTATCTAAGAGGTGATTTCCCTTGCTATAATTGTATTTATACTACAACTGTACATATATTTGTATTGTTTTATTGGAATGATTCAATATTCATTAACAATGTTTTGTATTTGTGCCGCTGTACGTGGTGAATTGTTTGAACGGAGAGTCGTATGCTGCATGCAAATTTACATTTTTAATCACATGTTTTTGTTATCAAACAAGATTTCTTAGAGTTCGGTTATAGCATCAAGCTATGATTAAACCTCAACACCATTGGTTGTTTTTGTTTCTGCCTTATTATTAAAAGCAATATTTTGTCTCATACAATCTGAAGGCGGTTTCATGTTTTGATGACCTTTTATCAAACAACATTAAAGACAGCATTACCATGTTCTATGTCTGGACGGATATTACGCATTATCTTTGTCATATTATAACGTGTAGAACTGCTGGAGTATTCATATTATTTAGTTCTATTTCTTCAAATTTCAATATGAATTATTAAAACCCTTAATGCAGTTCGAAAGAGTAAACATATAATATTGATGTAATGTTTTCAAAAACTTGTGTTTTATCATATATTCCAGTTCTATGAAGAGTATGTGGAATCAAAACAGAACACAGCATTAGTTGTTGACATAATTATACGACAGAAACTACCATTAAACACTTATATAATTATCTAACAAAGCACGTAATCAATCGTGGTCATACTAACCATTTAAAGGTGAAGAAAGCACCTCCGTTGAATACAGACATCTTTAAATATCGCTATACTTGTAATATTGTGGACGTGTATGAATGCTTTTCTAAAGAAAGGGACTTATTGATTGTGAGGGGAAGACTTAAACATTTCTACATTGTTCTTTTCATTTCCGGTAATCTTCTGTCAACCCTGGCCATCTCCTTGTACATTCGGTCATCATCGGCCATTCCCGTACATCGTCGGTCATCCCGACCATCCCCGTCAATGTGCTACCCATATTTCACGCACAGCATTAAAAATACACTAAAAGTAGTAACGTTGAATTAAACTGGTACAATTCTGTTATACGTTATAATACTAACTACAACGGGATAGATTGTCATCTCGTTCGCATAATTGACTGATATTTCGTCATATTGCAGTTAATCCTCTCCTGCACAATAATTGAAATTGAAAGCCGGTTATTTTTTTTTTACAGTTCCTCTTTTCAACTAGCATATAACCTATATTAGAGACAATGACTGAATAGATGTTTTTTCTTTACATAAAATCATCCAAGTTTTAAATATAGTTATCTGTCATATCCAATATCTCCATTAATAAATCTCGGGTGAACAAATATCATAATTGATGGACTTTGTATTACCTTATGCGGTACCGACTACCGGAGTGGAGAAGCATGTGCGTACTATATCACATATCATCATGGTTAATAATTAATTACACAGACAGTGGTTGTGGATTACACAGACAGTGGTAGTGGATTACACAGTAGTGGATTACACAGACAGTGGTAGTGGATTACACAGTAGTGGATAACACAGACAGTTGTAGTGGATTACACAGTAGTGGATTACACAGACAGTGGTAGTGGATTACACAGTAGTGGATTACACAGACAGTGGTAGTGGATTACCGTTAAGATGATCAGAGTATCTGAGAAAAATTGAGAATTATCGCACTGGAAGAAAATTCTCCAAAGTCCGATTTATGATATGATATGATTCGCATACTATCACGTGATCCTCTCGCAATGATTGATTAACAAGAACATACATATACTTGTTTATTTGCTTAATTAACTTTTAAATCGATTGCATTTATACCTAACTATAAAGATGCTTTCATGGATTCAATTGTAGCCACAAGTTATATAGCTATTACCACTCAACCTATTCATGTGTACAATTGTATATACTTTGATGTGTTGCACTTACTTTTTAATAGTAAGTGACTTATATGCCCATTGGACCGGGTGCTATTTATTTATCTTTTATATATTATGTTTCTTTTTATGTGTGCCATGCACATGTCACTATTGTAAAATATTTACTCACTCACTCACTCACTCACTCACTCACTCACTCACTCACTCACTCACTCACTCACTCACTCACTCACTCACTCACTCACTCACTCACTCACTCACTCACTCACTCACTCACTCACTCACTCACTCACTCACTCACTCACTCACTTATACTTCACGCCTTTAAAAACACAAGTATGAGTATAGTATCAAATCTACATAAGTCATGAGTGATACATGAAGACAAACTTTCTTATCTTGTATTTCAATTTTATTTCAACAATTTCATCACTTTAAAACACAAATTTAACATAGTATTAATAACTGAATTGTAACATATATGAACCGATAAAATTGAAAGCAGATCTTGGATATACATATATTCATTATTCATTTTTTCCCGTTTTTGTAGACGTTAAGTACACATAGAATTATTGCCTTCAAGATATTGACCATCGAGGGCGAATGGTTTTTTAAATATATTATATACCAGAACTTCCGCACGTTTAAAGCTTTTATAGCCGGAATTTGCCCCAATTGAGTCCCAAGTCCTCCCAATCGTCACACAACTAAAAAGGTTATCTTGAGGGTCGTCTGGACAAAGGTCAACCACCAAACATGAGATAGGCTCGAAGGATCATCGCCTCGTTATATAAACTAATTGTTGTGTTAAGCACATACGGTAAAGAGCGATGTTCAATTAATGGGAAAAGGGGAGCAGCCTGAGGAGAGAGTGTATGAGGATGTATGAGAAAGTACATGCTGGCCTCTGCAACCTGAACATGGGGTGGGGGTGCATGGGTGAACCTGTACGTCAGGTTTAAGCTCACCAGTGGTGTTTACTGCTGCTGACCGCACCAACCTGGTGACTCCTGTATATCTGTATGTCTGTATATCTGTATGTTTGTATATCTGTATATCTGTATATCTGTATGTCTGTATATCTGTATATCTGTATGTCTGTATGTCTGTATATATGTATGTCTGTATATCTGTATATCTGTATGTCTGTATATCTGTATATCTGTATGTCTGTATATCTGTATATCTGTATATCTGTATATCTGTATATCTGTATGTCTGTATGTCTGTATGTCTGTATATCTGTATATCTGTATATCTGTATGTCTGTATGTCTGTATGTCTGTATATCTGTATATCTGTATATCTGTATATCTGTATATTATATATGTCTGTAAATCTGTATATCTGTATGTCTGTATGTCTGTATGTCTGTATATATGTATGTCTGTATATCTGTATATCTGTATGTCTGTATATCTGTATATCTGTATGTCTGTATATCTGTATATCTGTATATCTGTATATCTGTATGTCTGTATGTCTGTATGTCTGTATGTCTGTATATCTGTATATCTGTATATCTGTATATCTGTATATCTGTATATTATATATGTCTGTAAATCTGTATATCTGTATGTCTGTATGTCTGTATATCTGTATATATGTATGTCTGTATATCTGTATATCTGTATGTCTGTATATCTGTATATCTGTATATCTATATATCTGTATATCTGTATATCTGTATATCTGTATATCTGTATATTATATATGTCTGTAAATCTGTATATCTGTATGTCTGTATGTCTGTATATATGTATGTCTGTATATCTGTATATCTGTATGTCTGTATATCTGTATATCTGTATGTCTGTATATCTATATATCTGTATGTCTGTATATCTGTATATCTGTATATCTGTATATCTGTATATTATATATGTCTGTAAATCTGTATGTCTGTATATATGTCTGTCTGTATTGTACTTGATTATTCTATGCATTGATTAAGTTTATCCTACTATGATGGCTGTCTCCTGTTGGATATACATCTTAAAGTGGCAATGACCCCAGGATTCTATGAATATTAGAAATCAGATAACAATGGAAGTCCGGTAAAGACAAGCATGACGTCGCTAAAATATATGTAATATGTGTTGTATGGGAAAATTAGAAGAGAATTACAGTAGTACTATTGAGCAACAAGAGAGAGAGAGAGAGAGAGAGAGAGAGAGAGAGAGAGAGAGAGAGAGAGAGAGAGAGAGAGAGAGAGAGAGAGTACCACACGTAATTTATGATATCTGTTTTAAGAACGTATTTTATCATAAAGAACTACATCCTATACTAAAACAAATATGTAGAAAAATGTAAAATACAAATGCCGTAACTTGGAGCACATCCCATTCCAAATCAGGAAAATTAACAACATCAAAGTCAGTATCATATATTGTGTCATGTATCTATAAAACCACTTTCAATAGACAAACATAAGTTAAGAAAGGCAGTTTCAGAATAATATATGTAATATAATGTAAGCTATGCTGAGCTTCAGCTCATTAATATGATAAATATTCAATTCTATTTTGGAAAAATATTAAGCATATCATCCAGGTATCGAGATATTCTATTTTATGCATTGCTGACATCAGCCTGTACATTTTGCAAATACTTAACATATCACTGTCGTGACAAGACAAGTGCTACACAGTTGGTACCGACAGGAATACTGCACAGTTGGTACCGCCGACAGGAATACTGCACAGTTGGTACCGACAGAATACTGCACAGTTGGGACCGGCAGGAATACTGCACAGTTGGTACCGACAGGAATACTGCACAGTTGGTACCGACAGAATACTGCACAGTTTGGACCGACAGGAATACTGCACAGTTGGTACCGCCGACAGGAATACTGCATAGCTGGGACCGACAGGAATACTGCACAGTGGGACAGACAGGGATACTGCACAGTCGGTAACGACAGGAATACTGCACAGTTGGTAACGACAGGAATACTGCACAGTCGGTACCGACAGGAATACTTACTTGTGTCTATACTCGATAGCATTGGAGAGGATAAGCATATTACAATATCAAAAAGAAAAGTAGATTAATAACCAAGACCACATACAAAATCATCAAAATTTAGCTTTTGTCAATAATTTGCGCTGGATATTATAGGCCACAATTATCTGACAAACGTCTTTTGAATTAGTGTTGTAAGTTCCATTTAAATTAAAAGAGTGTGGTATAGTAATAGGATTGGTCAGTGTTTAAAAAAGTCATAGCTGTTTGCAGATAGGGCTTACAGCTGTCTAGCTGTTTGCAGATAAAGCTTACAGCTGTCTGGCACGTGTTGTATTGAAGTTATATTGACCCAGACATATTTATTCCAGAATTCTCGTATGTAATAATTTTATTCATGTATTTAAACAAATAGTTATTGACAGTTTCCTACAAAATTGGTATTCAAATAAATCAAATAGTGGTGTGCTAGAATTATATAATAATGTTTATATCTTCTTTTGCCTACGAACAATATTTAGATATGTTACCATGTGGTTTGAGAACATATATTTGTAAAATTCGATTATCGTCACATTCATTAAGAATACAAACAGGACGTTATGCGAGATGAAATGAACGCTTCTTTCTATATTGTAATTCGCAGGACTTAGAAAATGAATTTCATTTTATTTTTATATGTCCCTGCAATTTAGATTTAAGACAACACTATATAAGCATCTATTTTTTCCAGAGACCTAGTATGTTCGATTCATAAAATTATTACAGTCAGATAATAAAAATACTCTTTTTAACCTAGCAAAATATATAAGATGTGCTTTATCTATTAGATTGTCTTTGACTGATAGTTGAACGTTGTCATCCTCATTTAATTTCGGCACTCGAACACTGCTATATGAATATATATATTCACTGTATCTATATGATCCAAGGGGTTTATAAATCTGTCCTTTATATAGCATGTGAGTAGTCATGAATCCTTAACTGGATCCTATTCATATAAAGCTATCACTTCATGTATGTAAATTTGTCTACCCTGTCCAGATGTGTTGCATGTAATTCCATAGCATATAAGTCATGGTCGACACCAAATTTATTGGTTTGGCAGAGGCCTGGATATTGTATCTATGGTTTGCATTGTAGCTAGGCGCACTCGCCGTAGTCTGGTTTGTACATTTATGTCTTGGTTATTCACAAATAATTATCTCCATATATATATATATATATTTATGTGTGTGTGTGTGTGTGTGTGTGTGTGTGTGTGTGTGTGTGGTGTGTGCGTGCGTGCGTGCGTGCGTGCGTGCGTCCATGGGTCATTATTTAAATATATTTGTTTACATGTGCATAGAAATGACGATGTACTTTGATTAAGTCAAATAAAATATATGTCCTGTTCTGTTCTGTTCTTACCACTGTCTTTTGTGTTCTTTAATTATGGCGGTAAAACAAGACGTAGAATCTAGATAATAGCAATAGGGTCTAATTTGTCTAGACTTTGTTATAAAACACTTTGCACATTGTATATGAGTTTGTATGTAACTCTGGAATCACTACATCGTCAGAGTTTATCCTTCACAACTAAACGAAGCTCGTTATGTATATTGACATTATCAGATTCCGTTAATGGTACATAATTATGTTTACGTTTATAGCGTTTCCTAGTTCTTGTTGCATAACATTGACATACTTATAAACCTGTCATTAACCTCGCCATTTTATGTTTCGCTGGAATGTGCGTGTATCCATACGGTACTACAATACGCGTTTGAATACGAAACTTCAAACGATGATAAATAATTATATGAGCAACTCAACATTCATTTCACATTTTTTTAAAAGAATGTTTCACTGAAAAAATATAGGAAGAAGCTTCCTTTGATTCGATAGAAGAAATGGTGGCGTTCACAGTCCTTTTTAGGCAACTTCATGCCCGTGAGAATACGGCGTTCATAGTCCCTTTTAGATAACTTAATCCCCTTGTGAATACGGCTTTCATAGATCCTTTTAGATAGCTTAATCCCCTTGTGAATACGGCTTTCATAGTCCCTTTTAGACAACTTAATCCCCTTGTGAATACGGCGTTTAAAGTCCATTCCCCTTGTGAAAATGGCGTTTATAGTCCCTTTTAGACTACTTAATCCCCTTATGAATACGGCGTTTATAGTCCCTTTTAGACAACTTAATCCCTTATGAATACGGCGTTCATAGTCCCTTTTAGACAACTTAATCCCCTTGTGAATACGGCGTTTAAAGTCTATTCCCCTTGTGAATATGGCGTTTATAGACCCTTTTAGACTATATACATTTTTTTAAAAGAATGTTTCACTGAATAAAAATAGAAAGAAGCTCCCTTTGATTCGATAAAAGAAATGGTGGCGTTCACAGTCCTTTTAGACATATTCACCCCATTGTGTAAACGGCGTTTATAGTCCCTTTTACACAAACTTAATCCCCTTGTGAATACGGCGTTTACAGTCCATTCCCCTTGTGAAAATGGCGTTTATAATCCCTTTTAGACTACTAAATCCCCTTGTGAATAAGGCGTTTATAGTCCCTTTTAGACATATTCACCCCTTGTGAAAACGGCGTTTATAGTCCATTCCCCTTGTGAATATGGCGTTTATAGTTCCTTTAAGACTACTTAATCCCCTTGTGAAAATGGCGTTTATAGTCCCTTTTAGACTACTTAATCCCCTTGTGAATACGGCTTTTATAGTCCCTTTTAGACTACTTAATCCCCTTGTGAATACGGCGTTTATAGTCCCTTGTAGACATTTAAATCTCATTGTAAATACATACAGGAAATTCATTGATTTCGACGAATATTAAATTGGGAAAACTGAAGGTAGTTTTAAAACATGCTAATATCCGCCACTTTTACAATTTCAAGCAAAAAGTATCATTTTGAATTTGCAAGGTGAAATTGCGATGAAAAAAAATGCCTTCTATCGGAAATAAAAAAAATATGTGTAGAAGTGAAATTAGTATCGTTCGGGTCGAATTTAAATTGAATTTCTGTTTTATTAAGGCACAAACTTGTAATGCTATCAATTTAATTGACGACATTGCATCTCAATATCATTCGTCTCTCCATGATAGCTTTAAGTGGCCAAGTTATCAGTTACTTGTGGCGTTAGGTATACTGACTAATCTTCCAAGATCCCAGGAATGAGTGATTAGTTAGACTGATCTTTGTTAGCCCTCTGTTGCATATAAACGATGCTAAGTATTCAAACAAACAAAATACACCAGGATGAACTTCGAAGTCATAAATATTTACCATATAGTACCATGTAAGTAATCACGACACAAATGCGGCAAAATAACCTACTTCATGTCGAAAAGGAGTGTCTCGTCTATAGAAATGTATGCAGGAAATACAGTTCACTGTCATTTGATGTCGCGCCTCTGTCTGGGTCACGTAAATAAACATGGCGACCTTAAGCTGACACCGTCTCACTGACATTAAGACGCTTTCTTGCAGTAAAATGTAAACAGTTTTCAGCAGTTTTTTTTTTCCTTTTTTTAAAAATATTTATAAAATTTATGATATGAACACGTTCATTAACTCTGGCAGGCATGTGGGAAAGTGAAGAAATTACAACTTTCAGTATATTGGGTAGTGGCAGGTTGACACGGGTGAACATTACTAAACGGGTGCTTTCAAATAATTGTAGTTGTAGAATGGTCACTCTGGAAGACGTTCCGCATCTTAGGATTATTTTCAGAGGAACAGGCTTAATTCGTGTCAATTACATTGCCGAAAAAGCTTTAGGTAAATTGCATTATAAGAACACTAGCACTGTTTAATGTCTAAATCTAAGAACACTTCAATCTTAAAACTCTTAATCGAAGAAGTCAGGCTAAATTTGTGTTCAAAGAGTTATTTGTTTAAAGTTCATCATATAATAAATTAAAAAGCAATATACATATATATATATATATATATATATACATATATATATATATATATATATATGTAAAGGGAACACATTGAAATAACAACAACTGTAATTCTGATTTGGATTTTCAAGCTAAAGTCTAAGAATATTCTCAAGAATGATTGGTGAATACAATCCCAGTAGTTATGAATCCTCAACAGGATCCTACTCATATACCCTGCCATAACATGCATGTCAATTGTATCAGTCGTCAAGTCGTGTTTATTTCTAAACCCTGCTATACAAGCTATGGTTGATACCATTTCTACTGAAGTAAAGTACTACCGATGATAACCGGAAATGCTTCCGTGGGGTAGTCGCATATATAAATAACCATTGTTCCCTTTTTTTAAAAAAAAAATCATTTTCTTTATTTTAATGCTCTTTTCTTTATTTGAATGGCATTATTGATGTGCATGCATTTTAAAATTTTTGAAGATGTCTGTAGATTCACAAATTGGCTATTAACAAATTCTCTCTCTATTTATTCATTTTAATAAAATTATTTTTTATTTATTTTCACTTATATTATTGTCATTATGACATAGATATCTTATAATTTAAAAGAGTATGTGATTTTTTTTTGTTAAATTATATATACTTCATGTCAACAAAATACTATTTCAAGTTTAAATGTCAAACAAACGGCCTAATATAGAAGTTTTATGAACTATTTTATATATGTATTATATTTGTAACAGTTATATGTGACACAATAATAAAATATTGAAGTTGAAGTTGGAATTTTCACAGTTCATGATCCGATGATCCAGCAATTTTCACTGATGATTTCTATTATATCTGTCAAGTATCATAAAACACAATGTGTAATAAAAATGATGAAAAACACATCATAGCTTTATTAATTTTGAAAACAAATCCCCGAAGCAAATTAAATAAATGTCCATCATATTATAATGCGTTACTATTCTAAATATATTATATTATTTAACTATCCTCACTTTTTACAAATTTTATTACTTCTAATAGAACCAATTAAAGTCTTTACTTAGATAGCGTTGTTTTCTATTGAATCCATGTGTGTTATCTTAATAATAATAATAGTTATTATAATAAAACGAATGGAGAGACAGACAAACGGACGGATGTCGACTTCCTAAAATGTATGACAAATACATTAGAACTTAAGATGACGACTACATGCCACGAACATCCCAATTGCACAATGACAAACTATTGTATTTTATCAGACTCACAATTACTAATTAGAGTTCATTGTCTGAAACAGAAATTACAGGGTTATTCGTAGAAACTGGGTTACTATTACACGTTCTTCTTCAAGTCATGTTTCAAACTTGACAGATAATTATTCTCTTTTGCGAAATTGCACTAAGGTGTGAACGTTGGTTCTACAATTACTAAATAACCCGTTTTTTTATATTTGTTTCAGACAAGAAAAATAGAGACAGAGTTATATAACACCTGTTTACCTAAAAGAGCTCATACTTAGAGTTACATGCATGGTTTTGAGAGTTATCCTTTTAATTAAACTGGACACATTTTAAGCAACATATCATTATCACAGCACATTTGTACCAATATCACAACACATTTGCATCAATATCACAAAACATTTGCATGAATATCACAACACATTTGCATCATCATCATAAACATTTGCATGAATATCACAAAACATTTGCATCATCATCATAAACATTTGCATGAATATCACAAAACATTTGCACCAATATCCCAAAACATTTGCACGTATATCACAAAACATTTGCATCAATATCCCAAAACATTTGCATTAATATCACAAAACATTTGCATCAGTGTTACAAAACATTTGCATGAATATCACAAAACATTTGCATCAGTATCACAAAACATTTGCATCAATATCACAATACATTTGCGTGAATATCACCAAAACATTTGCATGAATATCACAAAACATTTGCATCAGTGTTACAAAACATTTGCATGAATATCACAAAACATTTGCATCAGTATCACAAAACATTTGCATCAGTATCACAATACATTTGCATGAATATCACCAAAACATTTGCATGAATATCACAAAACATTTGCATCAGTGTTACAAAACATTTGCATGAATATCACAAAACATTTGCATCAGTATCACAAAGCATTTGCATCAATATCACAATACATTTGCATGAATATCACAATACATTTGCATCAATATCACAAAACAGTTGCTTCAATATCGTTGCATCAATATCAAAAAACATTTGCATCAATATCACAAAGTACAATTTTAACTTTCGTTAACAACTGTTTCATTCCACTACAAAGCAAATCCTTAAGAAACAAACAGCTTTGTCAAGTGTGTTTATTGTGTGCCAAATTACGGTTCTATGTTTAACTGAGAAACTGTGTTTGCAACAGTAATCGCAAAAATATGCATAACAAATAGAACTAATTATTTTAGTCTTCAGCATGACAGCAATTGTTTAACAACATTTGTCCGAATATTTTGAAACTGGATTGAAAAACAAAGATTAAAAATGATTTTTAAAAAAATGCTCATTTAACAGCGTTGCGTCAAAACTGCCCTAACATAATAACGGTCAATATTCAAATATGTAGTATTTAACCCATGAAAATGTATTGTCCAGTATAACATATAGATTATAGGCCAATTTGGTTGCATATTTCAAAGTATACTTTTTGTTGTAATGTGCCATTGAGGTGATTAAATAATTGAATATTATTGAATTGAAGTATCTTATTTTTAAAGTGAACCATTTCAAAACTTTTTGGATTAAAACATTATCATTTCCAGAGTCCAGGCTCATGACGATTAGTTCATAACTTACGTTGACGTATCACTGCTAGTATTGATACGCATTGCCAAATATACATTTACAATTCATGTTCTTGTACCTACCATCTGTATGTTACTTCTTATTCTATTATTGTTTCTCACATGGCTGTGTTAGCGCAATATTGTGAATAGTAATAATAATAATAATAATAATAATAATAATAATAATGATGATAATAATGATAATTATAAAGACTTTTATTAACGAGAGAACTCATTTGAATAAATTCAATCTTCCATTAGGCCCTCAACATATTTACAAAGTACAACATATATTTAACATATAAACAAAAGAATAGTGTATATATTATTGAGGGCCTCATACCATTTCCTCCACCCGCCCCCTACCGACTTTTCTAATTATCTTATATAATATATACAACATTAACATAATTGATATATTGAATAATTATAAGTACAATACATGCATACAATCAGAAGAGGTGACAACCTTGGAATTATCGGTAGTTAAACCTTCAATAGGGAGTTTAAAGCCCCAAACTGCCATATACAAGCTGCACGATGGTTATAGGTCGGTTTTATATAATTATATCAGATGGAATCTACCGTATAAGGAATGACAGCACATGCATATATTACATACAATACACAATACAATAGATTCAATATTGATGTGTCATCTGTCTATTTATAAATAAATTGACGTAGTGTCAAAATTATAGATTATTGTTAAAAACTGTTTAACTCCAACTGCCAACTGAAATTTGAAAGGAGTTTGTGAGTTTTTGCACTCTAAATTATAAACTTTGTGTTTAAATACTTAAAGCAGTCGATTATAATGGTCCAGCTTTATCACACTGCATCCTACCATATCTGAAAGGTAAAGTATACGGCTTTTAAACCTGGGTAACAGTTGCTTCTTCGCTCTTCCTCATCGTCGTGTCATCAATCGAGTTTTGATCAAAGTATACCCGCCTGTCTATTCTCTTACAAACGCAACACCATGTACTTTTAAAATATATTATACTAATTGGTGGTAAACACAAAAATACTCATAGCGGATACCGACGTGTTTTTCTATTTTTGAAATGTCTAATATGGTAGTATGGTAATTTTATGTTTGAACTCATGCTAAATCTACAGACGATTTCTTCCTCAATACAATAATCGAATCAATTGAGGGATATTTGGTCCGGTTCTTTAAGCAAATGATATTATATGTTGCGCAATGGAAGATATTCTGCACTGAATGGTGCAGTATGCCTCAATATGTAACCGTTCATTAAGATTAATACTGTCCCAATGGTAAAAAGGTAAACAGTCTTCGCGACAATGTAACGGTTCGAATATTCAAAATATATTCTTTGTTCACGACAACGATTAGTTTAAACTTTATTTTACTTCGATTGCGAAACAAGTTATTACAACTTAGACAAATCACGCTCAAAGTCTTTCTGAGCCGAACCAGTACTAAACACATGCGGAAAAGGTGTTTTGCTTAAAGACACCACGCATATCCGTGGTGAAAGATCGAACCCACGAAAACGATTAACTTTCTCAATTCAATCAAATCAAATTTTCTCAATGTTGAAAAATGAGCGTAACGGCAGGTGATCTAATTTATTTAATTAAAATGTCGAGTAAATGTGTTATCTTTCACTCACACAATATATTTTTTTTATATAAAAACTAGTATTAATCTGATATGATATTTTACCAACCCACTATGTGTTACACGTATCGTGTACAAATCTCTTCTCTCCGTGAGTAGTTTGTCTTTACAGCAACAATTGATATTTTGTATTTTCCACGCACGCACCTTGCTAAACATTAACTATACGGCAGTCACACACACACACACACACACACACACACACACACACACACACACACACACACACACAC
Organism: Panopea generosa; assembly: GCA_029582155.1. Taxonomy (NCBI): domain Eukaryota; kingdom Metazoa; phylum Mollusca; class Bivalvia; order Adapedonta; family Hiatellidae; genus Panopea; species Panopea generosa. The sequence continues at coordinate 7,059,947 of CM055897.1, read as the reverse complement.
ACACACACACACACACACACACACACACACACACACACACACACACGTGGGGAGACTGATTATCAAGGGCATCGTCAACACTTACTGGATCTAAAACTTCGCTTTAATGGTAATGACTTAAACGTTGTAGACGTGGTGCAGACATTATGGAATCACCTACACGCTTATAGTTTTGGTAAAAAACAGTTTAACTTTTATAAATGCCAAATTTAATATTGTTTTATATGTTTGATATAGAAATTGTACGAATTATATACATATATATATTACATTTCATGTGTATATAATGAATATTTCATGTGACATTTTGATTGTTCATACCATATGATAGACAAAAAACTGTATAGTTTACGTCTCAATAAAATCTGTATTCTGTATTCTAATCATATCGACACATTCGCCAATATTATAACTGTTAAACAAGTTAAAACGACAGAATTTGGTACGGTGTCCCGTTAGGGCCATCGCGGCATATTCATTAAATTAAATTAAGTCGAAACAACTAAACTACGATGGTGGAAAGTCGAACAACAAAACTACGATGGTAAAAAGTCGAAAGTACGATGGTGAAAAATCGAACAACAACACTACGATGGTGAAAAGTCGAAACTAAGATGGTGAAAATTCGAACAACAAAACTACGATGGTGAAAAGTCTAGACTTTCACCATCGTAGTTTCGACTTTTCACCACCGAAGTTTCGTTTTGTGGCGTTTAATTATCGTAGTTTCGTTGTTTTGACTTTAATAATTATGCCACAATGGCCCCAAACAGGACACCGTAATTTGGGGACTATTTATGGAGACTGTTAAGAAGAAGTTTCTTGCATAAAAAAGACACAAGTTCATTTCAGTGTGATTGTTGTTGTTGTTGTTGTTGTTGTTGTTGTTGTTGTTGTTGTTGTTGTTGTTGTTGTTGTTGTTGTTGTTGTTGTTGTTGTTGCTGCTGACATACATCTATGTTATTAGTATACACGTTATCATGTATACACGGAGAAACAATGATTATACCTGATTATACACATCTGCGTTATCATGCATACACGGAGAAACAATGATTATATCAGTTTATACACATCTGCGTTATCATCTATATACGGAAAAACAAGGATTATACCTGATTATAGACATCTACGTTATTATGTTTACACGGAGAAACAATGATTATACCTGATAATACACATCTACGTCATCATGTATATACGGAGAAACAATGATTATACACGATTATACACATCTACGTTGTCATGTATACACGAAGAAGCAATGATTATACCTGATTATACACATCTACGTTGTCATGTATACACGGAGAAGCAATGATTATACCTGATTATACTCATTTAAGTTATCATGTATGCACGGAGAAGCAATGATTATACTTGATTATACACATCTACGTTATCATGTATACACGGAGAAGCAATGACCATACCTGATTATACACAACTACGTTATCATGTATACACGGAGAAACAAGGATTATACCTGATTATACACATCTACGTTATCATGTATACACGGAGGAACAATTATTATACCGAATTATACACATCTACGTTATCATGTATACACGGAGGAGCAATGATTATACCAGATTATACACATCTACGTTATCATGTATACACGGAGAAGCAATGATTATACCTTATTATACACATCTACGTTATCATGTATAAACGGAGAAACAATGATTATACCTAATTATACTCATTTACGTCATCATGTATACACGGATGAACAGTGATTATACCCGGATTATACACATCTACGTTATCATGTATATACGGAGAAACAATGATTATACCTGATTTTACACATATACATTATCATGTATATACGGAGAAACAATGATTATACCTGATTATACACATCTGTGTTATCATGTATACACGGAAGAACAATGATTATACCTGATTATACACATCTACGTTATCAGATATACACGGAGAAACAATGATTATACCTCATTATACACATCTACGTTATCATGTATACACGGAGGAACAATGATTATACCTGATTACACACATCTACGTTATCATGTATACACGGAGAAACAATCATTTTACCCGATTACACACATCTACGTAATCATGTATACACGGAGAAACAATCAGTATACCAGATTATACACATCTACTTTATCATGTATACACGGAGAAACAATGATTATACCCGATTATACACCTCTACGTTATCATGCATACACGGAAAAAAACAATGATTAAACCTAATTATACACATCTACGTTATCATGTATACACGGAGAAACAATGATTATACCCGATTATATACATCTACGTTATCAGGTTTACACGGAGAAACAATGATTATACCTGATTACACACATCTACGTTATCATGTATACACGGAGGAATAATGGTTATACATGATTACACACATCTACGTTATCATGTATACACGGAGGAACAATCATTTTACCCGATAACACATCTACGTTATCATGTATACACGGAGAAACAATCAGTATACCAGATTATACACATCTACGTTATCATGTATACACGGAGAAACAATGATTATACCCGATTTTACACCTCTATGTTATCATGCATACACGGAAAAACAATGATTATACCTGATTATACACATCTACGTTATCATGTTTTCACGGAGAAACAATGATTATACCCGATTATACACATCTACGCCATCATGTATACACGGAGAAACAATGAATATGACCGATTACACACATTTACGTTATCCTGCATACACAGAGAAACAATGATTATACCCGATTATACACCTCTACGTTATCATGCATACACGGAGAAACAATGAGTATACCCGATTATACACATCTACGTTATCGTGTATACACGGAGGAACAATGATTATACCCGATTATACACATCTACTTTATCATGTATACACGGAGAAACAATGATTATACCCGATTATACACCTCTACGTTATCATGCATACACGGAAAAACAATGATTATACCTAATTATACACCGCTACGTTATCATGTATACACGGAGAAACAATGATTATACCCGATTATATACATCTACGTTATCATGTATTCACGGAGAAACAATGATTATACCCGATTATACACATCTACGTCATTATGTATACACGGAGAAACATTGATTATACCCGATTATACACATCTACGTCATCATGCATACACGGAGAAACAATGATTATACCCGATTATACACATCTACGTTATCATGCATACACGGAGAAACAATGAGTATACCCGATAATACACCTCTACGTTATCATGCATATACGGAGAAACAATGAGTATACCCGATTATACACATCTACGTTACCATGTATACACGGAGGAACAATGATTATACCTGATTATACACATCTACGTTATCATGTATACACGGGAAAACAATGATTATACCTGATTATACGCATCTACGGTATCATGTATATACGGAGAAACAATGATTATACCTGTATATACGCATCTACGTTATCATGTATACACGGGGAAACAATGATTATACCTGATTATACACATCTACGTTACCATGTATATACGGAGAAACAATGATTATACCTGATTATACACATTTGCGTTATCATGTATACACGGAGGAACAATGATTATACCTGATTATACGCATCTACGTTATCATGTATACACGGAGGAACAATGAGTATACCTTACTTATATATTTAATATATGTATAATTATAACATTGTGACATGTATATATGCGAGCTCATCTGGTGGACATTATCAAAATAATTATGGTGCGATAATACGCATTGTGCCGCTTGTTTATGATAGGAATAACGTATTGTTAATTACTGAACATTTTGTTTGGTATGTTATACGTATAAACAAGGTGCTAAATAAAAGTAAGGACACGTGTCGTATATATTAAATGTGTTTATGTGTTCACAAGGACATCTGTTATTGCTAAGCCTAATTGCTGTAGACCTGGGACATTGACAATAAGACACGTGGCTGACGTGTCGTGTTGTTCATATACTTGATAAATACAAACCGAAAATATTTGTTTACAAATTAAGCATTATATTGGACATACGTTTTCAGTAAAGAAATAGTTTGATATATTACGTATAACATTTCACTCAAATATAGTATAAGACTGGGCTTAATACCAAATACAATACAAAAGTACACAAAAATGAAATTACATGAACAAATATATCAACTAAACTATCATTATAATGATATAAAATACTATTGTTTGACGAAATATTATTTCTTTATTATTTTGCAATATGATTATATTTAAAACAAAAAATAAAGTCCCACTTATATATAGATTTAAAACTATGTATATAATGTAAATATGTGCATTGAACATGTTATATATGACGATGAGCTATGTTGTTGCTCAAGTCTAAATTTGTTCTGTTCTGTTCTGTTCTGTTCTGTTCTGTTCTGATAACGCAACTGACATATTATATTGACTACAAAACAAGATCATGTGATTCAGTTAGTCACATTCTGTGTGTTCATGTAGAACTAGTATTAAGATAAAGAAGAAACGATATAACATGTTTTTGCTGGATGATGTGTTGTCGAAGAAGGTAAAGGACATTGCTTACAGCAAACAGGAATTACTTCCGCGGGGTAGTCGCATAATGGCGGTTATAAATAATCCTTGTTTCTTCTTCTTTAAAACGCATTTTCCTTATTTTAATGCTCATTTTTTTTATTTGAATGACATTATTGATGTATTTTGAACCTATTAATGCATTGTCAGGTTTGAATTGGGATTTTAGAAGAAAAAAATATGCTTGGAAATTGGCATATGAATTATACATGATTTCCGAAATCTACTTTCACTTTGTCAATAGTCTACACACTGAACAGCAAAAAATATCTTATATGACACATGATCCCTACTTTTCTCATCATATATTAGAAGGGCAGAGGTTGACAAACAATAAAATGTAAGTTTCGTTTTTTTATTCATTTGGATCTGTCTGTGAATGACAAGCCCTCAAACATGTTTTAGTTACTATAGAATAAAGAACAAAAATCAATGGTGGGCTTACACCTTCTGATAAAGCAACTGGCATTTTTTATATTGGCTACAAAACAAGATCATATGATTCTGTCACATTCTATGTGATCATATAGAACTAATATTAACCCTTTACTACATATGGACACCTTTGAACACCTCTAATATAGAAGGCTTTTGAAAACAGTGTAGAACCAGTTCTAACGAGCAATCAGAACAGGTTCTGCACTGTTTTCGGCACTATCAGAATAAATAGGAATAATGTATCTATTCATGGAAATTGACTATGTGTGGCTTATGAGTTTGGAAGAGTCCAGTTAAAATGCATATTTAGTAAAGAGTTAATTTATTTGCAGGGCTTGGCAGACTAATATCAATATAATACATATGGCTGAAATTTCGGGAGACACCTTTAGTATTTCTTTAATAGCTGTTTCAATATTTCTCTGAATTTAATAATTTCGGTACCAGAGTAAAGCTGATAAAAATGATGACTATATCCAATTCTCAATTATTTAATATTTTTCTTCTGAATTTAATTTATTACGGGACGAATGCGAAAAAAGTAAACAGTGAAACCTCTCTAACCCGGACAACGTTGGGACTGAACAAAAAGTCCGGTTTAGAGAGGTTTCAGGTTTAGAGAGGTTTTAGGTTTATAGAGGTTTCAGGTTTAGAGAGGTTTCAGGTTTATAGAGGTTTCAGGTTTAGAGAGGTTTCAGGTTTATAGAGGTTTCAGGTGAGAGGTTTTAGGTTTAAAGAGGTTTCAGGTTTATAGAGGTTTCAGGTTTATAGAGGTTTCAGGTGAGAGGTTTTAGGTTTATGGAGGTTAAACATCTGTTCATGTTTTCTCCGTTTCTTATCTAACAGTATGCCTTTAAGTATATGTGTAAGTATAAAGGCAAATATGAGAGAGAAGAAATGAAATAAAAACAAAGCTTTATGCATAATATTTAATTAAACTATGCATAAATATATTACTCAAAATAAATCTCCCCTATCGATATATTTAGAGACAAAGTTGTTTTAACAATTCAATTTCAATTCAATCAATTCAATATTTGATTTAGCATAACATATACATGGTTTTTGCCTTATACTAGACGGGTTACAAAACACTCACAAATTACAATGAAGATACATAACAGATTTATTTTAATCAAATGGTATGCGCCCTCACTGTACCTATATTTTAAACTGGTCCTTTAATAATCCTTTAATCAATCAATAAGTTGGTTGTTGATTGACGCTTAATTTACCAAAAATGAATCACCGCTATCGATCGTTTAATCTTATTCGTGCATAAATTCAATACAAAATATAGCGATGAGATTTTTTTCTGGGAACTGGCAAATATACACCTACTGCAGCCATTTCATGCGATACGGGTTGGGTCCCTCCAATAGTCAAAAAATGGAAATGTATAGCGAGACATTGGGTACGCAACATCTATACAATTGATACAAGATTAAATAAAAGAATATTTATTTGGGCACGAAATAAAGCTAATAACTGTTGTAAAAATTGGGTTTTCACAGTTACAAATCAATTTGATAGTTTACAGCTTCATATTCATACATACTCAAACGTTAACAAAATTAAATTTGTTGATACTGTATTTGAAAAGATGATGTCTATATATATTACGGAGTGGAAAGCAAGTGTAAATCAAACAACTAGTATACATGGTAATGGACGTAACAAATTAAGAACTTATAGGCTTTTTAAAAATGATTATGAAGTAGAAAATTAATGTAAAATTGTGCTACCAATGAAGCATAGATCAGCGTTTGCAAAATTCAGATGTGGTGTTGCGCCATTAAAACTAGAAGCTGGTCGATATGAGGGTATTAATGAGAACGACCGGTTATGTCCTTTCTGTATTAATGCTATAGACGATGAGTGTCATCACAGTGTTATTTTAAAATGTGCCACTTATAAAGATATTAGGACAGATCTGATGCTTAAAGCAGTAAGCATAGATGCGAACTTTAATAATTTTGATGACTGTAATAAAATGAAGTTTCTCTTTTCCAATAAAGATATGATAAGAATATGTGCCAAAACCTGTTTTACAATACTACAAAAACGTAAAAAATAGTATATATAAATAATGTAATATATCTTAAAATGTAAAACAAATTAATTTTATATTATGTTGAGAAATCGGTGCTAAGCAGGTCATTCCAGATCTGATCTGGGGTGATAACTGATCTTTTAAGATATTTTTTAAAAAAGCTTTTGACTATATAGCGATGTATTTGCATTTATTTTTCCTTTCACGATTTAACAAAAGTTATTTTAACACACTTTTAGGTCTAGAGCCAAGATTAGCGCCGGTGTCTCAATTCTTACAGTGTATAATGCTATATAGTAGACATCTTTTTCTAAAATAATGCATGAATAATCTGTGATAGATGTATATATTTTATGTCAATTAATTTTATAGCGATTGTCTCTTGTATTTCTAATATTTAATGGCTATGTACGTTGTATGTGTAACTGTATGTTTTATTTATATGTTTGTACATAGATGAGACTTTAATAAAGAATTATATATATATATATATATATATATATATTGAAAAAAATCTATTATGAGACAATATTTTAAGATAAATTGTTTTAACAGTTTTACTTAAATCAAATGATGCGTGATCTTAATTGTCCTATATTCTTTAAATGTACCCATTAATGCCGAAATTCAATTCAATTCGTTTATTTCGGCACATACATATTTACATGTTTATCGCCAACACTTAGCGGCAACAGAAATATAACATACATATGATTATATGAGAATATATGAGACGAGTATAGTAACAATTGTACAGTATGAGTATTAATCAAATAAACAGAAGTGTCTTTTTAAATACTTATAACATTCAAACGAATTAATGTTTCTACGAATATGACATGTATTATTTACGTTGTCTTAAGAAGTTTGCTGAATTAACTAAGTGGTATTTATTTAATACCGTTTAACTTCATGTATTAATATAATACAATAACCTCTTATTAATATTGTATTTTTTTTTATCAAATACAGTCAATAAAATCAAGTATTTACATATCGACTTATCTTTAACTATTGGCTATATATTTAGCACGTGTTAATCGCCGTCACGCCATTTAGATTTTACTAGAACGTAATTGCCTAATACACAGGTATACTGACCATGATTTAGATCGGCGTGTCAGTTGAACTGTTCTTGCACGCAATACACGTGCGTTTGATTTATTTACAATTACAGTAATAACGGATTACGCCTGATGACAACATGTGCATCAGTGGAATACATTATATTTATTTACTATTGGATTACTTTAAATTGCATAAAATATGAGAAGTGATACAGTTGGATGTATATTTTTAAGTACAAGAGGATTTTATAAGAACATGAACATGGTAAGAATTTTAACCATTATCTATAACACTTTCTTTCCTTTTTATGTTTGCACGATTAATATATTTGGCCAATCTTTTCAAAATACCCGTTTGGCTTGTACATAAAAGTGATTTAAATTTACTCATATTTGGCCAGCTACAGTAGTAATTTTGCAGGCATTCATTTCTAATTTCTCTGTAATAAGCAACAGAGCACGATATAGCAAGATTGTGTGCTGAGCATCTAAATCTAGTTAAAGCCAATCTATGTTTTTTTATACAGTCGATGTATTTTTCACCTTTATAAGTATTTTCGATTATCTTATATGTTGCTAATTAAATAATCTTTCCAAGTGTCTTCTTTAGTCGACTTGTTTGCAATAATAACCTTTATTATTTCATTGATGACCACCTGGTTAGCGATTGTCACACTTATGCAGATAAAACATGCACCTCTGATTGGGTACACAACGACACGCGACACCCGACCACGATACCCATGTCGGCAGCGTGCAATTTCGCTTCGAGCTATCGGCAAAACATTGACACTACCTTGTGTATTGTCCAAATAAATTGTGCGCTGGTTTATAGAGTTAATTTATTGTTTAAATATGCACAAAAAAACTGCCACTAATTGTCCGGTTTCCGGAATAGAGAGGTTTATTGTACTATACAAAAAGAACGAAAGGACTTTTGAAAAAGCACCGTTTATAGAGTATTCCGGAGTGTCCGGTTTACAGAGGTTACAATATATTTGAACACTATTTTTTTTTATTTTGCCAACCAAATTAAAGAATTTTACACTACTAAGACAAAATACAATATAAGTTATTGAAGATAATATCTATAATATATTATGATTGGTAAAAATGCACAGCTAGGAGCGAAAAAAATCGGCGGTATAGGTGAGACCTCTATAGAATTTTGCAACTTACTCCGAGACCGAAGCGGACAGCGGACTACGGACTAAACTCGGGGATTTTCTCAAAACGACTTTGTCATAATTCTAGACCGATGTACGTGGTCATTTATCAATTCGTGTATATGCGGATATATTTTTAATTGTGTGGGGTAATAGTAGAAAACATATTGTAGAATATAGGAAATACACAGTTTTCAATATTTAAACATTTAAAACACATTTTACATATCATCATCATCCAAGTTCGAACTGTTAATTCCTAGTTCTATTAAAATCCTAGGAACTTTTTTATTATAGTTATTTATCATATACGATTCTGCTTTAATTTGTTATAATAACACCTTAAAAGCAATATAGTTTCAGTTGAACTGAAAAGTGTATCAATATAAATATGGATAATATACATTTTACAGACAATTTTGTTATAATTATGTAACTTACGTTGTATATGTCCTAGTTGTATATTAACGGGTTCATGGCGGGGCGGGGTCTGTTGGGGTGGAGGCTATCGCTGCGGAGCCTGTTGTTGTGGAGCATATTTAGGCGGAGCCTGTTTGTTGGACAGAACCTGATCTTGTTGTTGGGGTGGAGCTTATTGGAGACGGTGCTGTTATAAGCGAGGAATACGGTATAGAGCCTGATCATCCGAATCATCCAATATATTATCCACTTTGGCGTCAATTCTATCTTGTACAGGTGGACCCGTTCTAAGTTTGTCTCATCAACCTTTATCTTTGAAATCTCACTTGGCCGGTGCGTATGTAACATATATGGACCAGTGTAGAAGTATAAATAGCTTTACTATTATGGGCATGTGCAAATTGTGTATACCGAGCCGCGAAGCCATGCATATCGACACCGAGCGTGTACTGACTTGCCGCATGGTTATTTTGTCGTGTGTCCATGTGTGAATACACATATATGGATTACGCCTCGGACACAGTACCGAGCCAGTATCTCGATATGTATGAAAAGTTTTATTATTATTTGAATAAAGTTCCCCTTTAAATTGTAATTACCTAATTAAATAAAGTTTTGAGGAACCCAATGAATTTAGTCCGTAGTCCGCTGTCCGCATCGGCAAGCTGCAAAACTCTTTTAACGGTGTGTGCATGATTCTCTTTCCTATTAATTTGTTTTAAGAGAGATTTTGTTAAGTTTGCCACGTGTTATTACACCACTTTTACTTTAAATCACTTAAACAATTATTATACCAAATTCTGGAGTTTCTCCAATAAGTTTTGATCGATAGGATTTAGAATTTACAATTTTTTAACAAAATGGGAACAGTCAGCTATACGTGCCAGCTTTTTGGCATTTTTATATAACTTATAAAACAAACCTTATGATACAAGAACGTAAGTTTACGTGTTGTGGAAATATTAATCTTCGATTATCTGTATACAGGACGGGCGCCAGAGGTTCCGATCAATAATACGTGCATATAAGTCACACATCTGATGTCTGATTGACGTTTAACGCAACTAGTGCGTGATTTATAAGTAAATGGTAGAATTTGTTTTCGATATCGAAGTTCTTTTTTTCTGATTTATATTAGTGATTCCAGAATAAAAGAATACCTGTAATAGTTCATTGTCCTCCTAGTCGTTCGTTAGCGCACGTGCAAATAGTTATAAATTACAGAAATAAACGTTTAAATGTGGCAAAAGCGGCAGGCCAATATCTAATCACGTTTGTAAAATACCGTTAATTTTACCTGAAAATTGTACTTCGACTATTTCGAAATGTTTGATATGAAAATTCGTTTAATTCAAGCCCCATACCACATTAAGGCAAGAATGCGTTAACAATTTAATGATTAATGCAATATTGATATTCATATTATATATATGTGTGTGTGTTAGTGAAGTCACATCGTAGTGCAAACATAGAACGTTTACAGTACCACATAACAATAACACATATACCATATCTCTCTATAAGAATTGTAAGAGACTATAAATCAATAATATTACACTGTCAACATCACTTTGGTTTAAGCATATTTATGTTTATTTACAATAAAGAAATGTGGTTGGGCCACACGTTCTTCCAATATAAGATTCAAAGCACTACAGTATTTACAAACCGGGTACGGCAATGGACCTGTCGCGAGAACCACTATCGCTCCGCCCACTCGCCACGTGACAGTGTTTGTTTGTCCAAGTAAATACAATGTAGTGCTTACTTAGACATAGTTAGCATGTCTCAGGAAAATGTCGACACAGCAGCCAATATCGATTGCTGATTAGATTATCAATTATGACAGTCGCGTCAAGACAATTAATGTAAATAATATCTCTGTTATACCGAACTGCTGGTTATATAACACAGTCTAAAAGTATACTAAAACAATGATTAAATAACAAAACTAAAAAAAAAAAAACTTTCTTCGAATTCGCGGGAGACTTTAGAATGGTCGAGTGACTTCCTCATATTGGCATTTCTTCTCCACCCCCGCCCCCTCCCCCACACTCTTTTAATAAAGTAGTAACACATGCGTACACATCAGGGCGATGTTAGCATGACTGGCCATTAAAATAAAACCTGGATAAAATGAATGCCATTACTGGTCATGCTCATGGCAGATAGAGAAGAGTCTAGTTCAAACGTGGCAACTATTTTATGAATTGGCTCATTACAATTGTACGCCCTGATTGAAATTAAGAATACACCTTCAGTTTAAACTTCAACGTCTCGTACAAAACTCGCATTAATAAATCGTACATAATGTTTCTGTTTCTTTGAAGGCTAAGATACGCTTGGCACCAGAGCGTTCAGTCAAACAAAAGCCAAGATGCGCCGAATGTACTTGTATAGTATTGGCACGCCTGGTGGTATCCGGGTGTAGACAGATACAAACTGGCTTAGGTGACCATATAATGGCTCTTGCAGATATTATTTTTACAGAAAACAGATTTTGTAAAACATGTTAGCTATTAATGAGGTTTAAATAAAAAAATGTGTTGTACATGGAATGGAGAGTTGATTAACTTATACTTTTACAATTGCTTAGATCTGGTTTACTATAGAACACAATGTTTCAAGAACAAACTACAATGTGTTTCGTCATTTGACATGCTTATCTTGGAAATACTTACAAAATGGATTTAATGACAATTTTAATGTATTTATATTCGAAATATATTAATAGAAATAAAAATTTCATTCACGCTTCGATTTTATTTTTGTAAATGTGTTATTGTATTCTCGTATTGTGATATATTCACATGTATATGTTAACGGTCATATTGCTCACGACAAAAATGTGACCACATGCGTCGATTTCATTTAGACAGTGTAATAGTAGAGCAAATACATGTCTGATCATTGTTTCAGAGGGTTTTCCCGTATACACACATTTCGTTAAATTGTCAACAAAAAAAAAATAATACGAAAACATTATTTGAATCAAACAATTGTAGTCATAGGGTATCACAATACATTTTACGTTAAATTGGGTATCACAATACACTTTAACGTTCAATAAGGTATCACAAAACACTTTTACGTCCAATATGGTATCACAATACCCTTTTATATTCAATACCCTATTTATTCAATAGTGTATCACAATACACTTTTCTATGTTCAGTAGTGTATCACACTACACTTTTATGTCCAACAGGGTATCACAATACATTTATATTCAGTAGTGTATCACAATACATTTGTATGTTTAACCGGGTATCACAATACACTTTTACGTTCAACAGAGTATCACAATACACTTTTATATTCAATAGGGTATAACAATACACTTTTATGTTCAGTAGTGTATCACAATACACGTTTATGTCCAACAGGGTATCACAATACACTTTTATGTTCAGCAGGATACCAGCACCACTTGCACAGTATTAATTGTAACAATAGCAACACCGTTACAATAATACCTGTAAATATAGCACCATCTACACAATATTATCAGTAAACATAGCAAAAACGTTACAGTAATACCTGCTACCATAACACCACCTATACAATATTAACTGTAACAATAGCACAAAATGTACAATATAACTTGTAATCATAACACCACCTGTACAATATTACTTGTAACCATATCACTACCTGTACAAAATTGCCTGTAACCATAACTTCACCTGTACAATATTACTTGTAACCATAGCACCACATGTAGAATATTACCTGTAAACCAAAGCACCACCTGTACAATATTACTTGTAACCATAGCACTACATGTACACTATTAACTTTAACCATAGCACCACCTGTACAATATTACGTGTAACCATACCACCTGTGCAATATTACATGTAACCATAGTACCACCAGTACAATATTACATGTCACCATAACACAACCTTTACAATATTACCTGTAACCATAGCACCACATATACAATATAGCCTGTAACAACAGCACCACCTGGACAATATTACTTGTAACCATAGCACCACCTGTACAATATTACCTGTAACCATAGCACCACCTGTACAATATAACCTGTAACTACATCACCACCTGTACAATATTACCTGTAACCATAGCACCACCTGTACAATGTTACCTGTAACCATAGCACCACCTGTACAATATCACCTGTAACCATAGTACTACATGTACAATATTTCCTGTAACCATATCACCACTTGTACAATATTACCTGTAACCACAGCACCACATGTACAATATTACCTGTAACCACATCAACAGATGTACAATATAACCTGTAGCCACAGCACCACACGTACAATATTAACTGTAACCATAGCACCACTTGTACAATATAACCTGTAACCATATCACCACCTGATCAATATTACCTGTAACCATAGCCCATTTGTACAATATTACTTGTAACTATAGCACCGCCTGTACAATATTACCTGTAACCATAGCACCAACTATACAATATTTCCTGTAATAAAAGCACCAACTGTACGATATTACCTGTGACCATAGCACCGCATGTACAATATCACCTATAACCATAGCACCACCTGTACAATATTACTTGTTTTCATAGCACTACCTGTACAATATTACATGTAACCATAGGTACATCTGTACGACATTACTTGTAACCATAGCACCGCCTGTGTAATGTTACCTGTAACCATAGCACCACCTGTACGATATTACCTGTATGTAACCATAACACCATCTGTACAATATTACCGGTAACCATAATACCATCGGTACAATACTTCCTGTAGTCATAACAGCAATTGCACAATATTACCTGTAATTATAGCACCGCCTGTACAATATTACCTGTAACTATAACATCACCTGTACAATATTACCTGTAACCACTGCGAATAATATGTTGCTTCATGTACCACTCCAGTGGACGAGCATTCAACTTCAAACACAATCTGCACCCAGAAAACCATACAAAAACATCCTACAACAAATTAGTTGTAACGCTGTGCGGGGTTTATGGGTTTTCATGGAGCAATTTAATTTCATGATGGTCATAACATTTAATGAGTAGCAAGCTGCCGAAATGTGTTTGGGATTGCACAGAATAAAATGTGTTGACGTAGTTATGGATACAGACATTTGTGTCTGATAGGTGAATATTACTATCGCGTAACTAATGTTTATGGCTGTAGTGTAAACCGTATAATGACCTCGCGTTATCACTTTCGAAATAGCACCAATGCGGTATGATCCTGGGACGGTCCTTTGATTGGGTGGTGCTACGATGGTAGAAGGACATTTATAATAAATCCATCAAACTCATTTGTCATCGTGTGTTGTCATGGTGTGGACGTATGGTTGAAGTACATGAATGCATAAATCGATAGGCGGTTCAACTGAGCAGTTCAAGGTTATGTTACCCGCACTGCTATTTTGTAAACTAGAGATTAAGGGTTATGTTCTCTCGCCCTGGTACCCTGTAAATGAGAGGTTCAGGGTTACGTTTCCTTGCAATGGTATTCGGTTGTCGAGAGATTCTGGGTTACGTTACCTCGCCCAGTTAATCTGTAAACGAGATGTTCAGGGTTACCTTACCTCGCCCTATTACTCTGTAAATCAGAGGTTCAGGGTTACGTTACCGCACCCTGTTACTCTGTAAACCAGAGGTTCAGAGTTACCTTACCGCGCCCTGTTACTCTGTAAACTAGAGGTTCAGGGTTACCTTACCTCGCCCTATTACTCTGTAAACCAGAGGTTCAGGGTGACGTTACTGCGCCTTGTTACTCTGTAAACGAGAGGTTCAGGGTTACGTTACCGCGCCTTGTTACTCTGTAAACCAGAGGTTCAGGGTTACGTTACCGCGCCCTGTTACTCTGTAAACGAGAGGTTCAGGGTAACGTTACCGCGCCTTGTTACTCTGTAAACCAGAGGTTCAGGGTTACGTTACTTCGCCCAGTTACTCTGTAAACGAAAGGTTCAGGGTAACGTTACCTCGCCCTTTAATTCTGTAAACCAGAGGTTCAGGGTTACGTTACGCGCCCTATTACTCTGTAAACCAGAGATTCAGGGTTACGTTACCGCGCCCTATTACTCTGTAAACTAGAGGTTCAGGGTTACGTTACTTCGCCCAGTTACTCTGTAAACCAGAGGTTCAGTGTTACGTTACTTCGCTCTGTTACTCTGTAAACCAGAGGTTCAGGGTTACGTTACTTCGCCCTGTTACTCTGTAAACCAGAGGTTCAGGGTTACATTACCTTGCCCTGTTACTCTGTAAACCAGAGGTTCAGGGTTACGTTACCGCGCCCTATTACTCTGTAACCCAGAGGTTCAGGATTACGTTACTTCGCCCTGTTACTCTGTAAACGAAAGGTTCAGGGTTACGTTACCTCGCCCTGTTATTCTGTTAACGAGAGGTTCTTGGCTATGTTACCTGGTAATGTTGTCTCGGCTGGTACTTTTGTATAAGAGCGTGTTGTGAGAAGTAGAAGACCTATAAAGCTATAAGTGGGAAATTAATTACCCAGTCGTGTCTTCCTCACTTCTACAATAATCAAGTTACCATAGATTTTAATCTAGCACAGAATTAAAATAACATGTTTATTGTATCTACATTTCTCCGGGAAAAACGTAAAATGCCGCGTATCATTTTAATTATTTACTGCTTAAGTTGAAATACCAACTTTTTTTTTCTCGGAACTAGTATGGTGAATGGTTTCATATTAACATTGAACTTTTCTAGATCATTTTATGAATTTATGATGTACCGATGTATTTTATAACATCATAAATACACTTAACGAAACTTCTAACGCCCTCTGGTTCAATATTGAATAACTTTTTTTATTATCAATTGTATTGTGCCGAAATTTTATAGATGTACATTTGAACTGAAATCCAATACCGTTATGTCATGATATTGTCATATTTGTTTCCGCTTCACTGACTTTACAGATGAATGAACAACATTAAGCTAATTTGCACGTGCGTCTCGTATTCCCTTCAAAATATTACCAATTATCAAATTTGGACGGTCAGTCGTAAGGTGTAGCAGAAAAACATAAAATGGTTCGGATATCACTTCAAAGCAGTGCTAGAGCGATCGTCTTTTGGGAGGCGGCATGGAACAACAACAGGTAAAGCAATTTTACCGCGAGTCATTTAATACCATAAAAGAAATAAATTTTTTTTTAGCATTTTGCCTGCGCGATATTTGTAATTTTGTTGATCGGGTGATTAGTTCATGTCTTACTTTATTCATTTTTTTCTTTTAACTCTGAAAACTTGATGTTACTTTAACGTACTGTCCGTTCATTTGTCCGTACACCTTATTTCGACCTGCAATTAACATGCCTTTGATTTTTTGCTATAAAAAGTATCGCACATCCTTTAAATTTTGTAGACATGCTTAATGATGTTTTAGGTAGGGCGATCCGAAGAAACGACATCCGGAATCGCAATGAGCTAGAACAAGCGCTTGACACGGAATGGAATGGCGTCCAACAGAAAGTGATTAGGCCGTGCAACATCGTATGCACAGTACGTGTTTGGCAGTTGTCAGGGCGAGGGGAGGCAATACTCAGTACGAGACTGGGAGTAGCTCAGCACTCACTTTTTAAGGAATTTATTTTTCGTTTATTTATTTTGTTAAATTTTATCGTTGTTTGTACAATTGATTACTAAACAGTATATAAGATATGTGGTACAAAAAAATGAACTTAGAGTGTTTGTATTGTATCTTACACCAGGTAAAAGCATTGGTTTATTTTGTAGGGTCATGTAACAGAACCAGTCGGTGTTAAAAAAGTTGATGTTCAAATTGTTCAAAATTTGCGTATTCCTTGCATAAACAATAAATTTTATATATTCAAAATTTCAAATTGATAGGTTACTAAATATTTCAAGTATTCAAAAGTATATAGCAGGGGGCGTTAGAAGTTTCGATTAGTGTATTATGTGAGTATCGATACATATATAGTATGTGGGGTATCGATACATAAATACCATGTGGGTATCGATACAAAGATAGTATGTGGGTATCGATACATAATTACCATGTGGGTATCGATTCATAAATATCACGTGGGTATTGTAGCAAAATGACCAAGGGCCGACAACTCACGAGGGTAGAATACAAGCATACACAAAGTAAAATTTATAATTTTAATTTTACATGAATAAAATTACGAATATACAATATATACAATTTAAAGATAATTACTCAACAAAAAAAAACACACACACTTGTTTAAAAAAGGTCCTATGATGGTATTAACACTTTTTTTACACAGTTCTATCTCCTACACATTCCGTAATCTATTTCGCGATCCAAACTGCTTATATCATATGAATGTTAAAACTGTTTTTAAAGATGCAATAATATGGTATTTAAGATACTACCACCGCGTCCGGATTATATTAGATTTAGCATCAATCGTCCCTCGTGGTGATGGCTATATAAACTGGGTGTTCTTCCCTAGAACTCTATACTGAGTTTCTGGCTTTACGTCGCTTCTTACCGACTTTCGACCGTACTCTGGCGCCAGGATCGTCAAGACTTCCATATGACGAGTATGTGGGTTGCTGTCCTTATGACGGTACTACCACCAGCTGACTTACTGTCACGTCTACATGTCGTTAACGTAACGGACACGTGTCTCGCTTACGTCTAAAAACCGGCTACAATATATATATAAACTCAGATTTACTAGTTACTCAAATATGTAATGGCATTGCGTCTATTACTTACCATCTATCAATTTCATGGTATTTTTATCAATATATGATAATAGTGCATTCATTTCTTACCATCTAACGGTTTTATGGTAGATGTATCAACGTATTATAACAGTGCATTCAATTCTTACCATCTAACAGTTTCTTGGTAGATTTATCAATATATGATAACAGTTCATTCAATTCTTACTATCTGCAGTTACATGGCAGCTTAAACAACATCTCATATATGACCTTCCGTCATAAGTTCTCATTTATAGTAAATTACCGACCAATTCTGTATCTATTCACATGGTGAACATCAGAATAAGCATCAACACAATTTAATTACACATATCAATCAATTCTAACATGATGAATGTCACTTCTTCATCGTAAACACGATATCAACAACTCAACATACGTTCTCAGATTCCTTGGCCTATATTCTAACAAAACGCCTCTCAACATCTCATATGTAAAATTAAATTACAGACATTATCGTCGGAATGGATATGAACAATTTATATCACTTTGCTTAGATCTGATTATGTCAAAATATATCTATCAGACATTTAAATAATATTTAAATAATATTTAGACAACATAATATAAAATTCACATACCCAACTGCCGTTATGTACTGGAACAGTAACATGCTCAATCCTTCTCGTCACGCCAACTCCAAAGATGCTTATACTGGACAGTTTCCCAATACACAGTCAGAATATATAGTAAAACAGTCCACATACCTTGGTGAATTTCGTGCAAATTATGAAACAACAAACTTCCATGATCGTACAATGCAGATTTTACGCAAGTAGTTCAAATGTAAACTTTAATTAATTTTATGACAAATAAACCCGTTTAATTAATAAACTTTCTTAATTCTTAATGGAATTTGGTGAAAAATCCTGTCAAACTGATTTATTGTTTAATCAAATAATGAAAATGTGAAAAGATCTTAAAAACGTTACATCTATCGAGCTATCGATACGTTTTAACAATACCACGCTACCTGTTCTAAATATAGCCTATATCATGACAATGGACACTTACTAGCTGACACTACTAAATTAGGCCACAGCAACCTTACTTTTTTGTTAGAGGTATCGTGGGTATCGATACATTAATAGCATGTCGGTATCAATGCATAAATATCACGTGGGTATCGATATATAAATATCATTTGGGTATCGATACATAAATATCATGTCGGTATCGGTACATACATATCACGTGGGTATCGATAGATAAATATCAAATGGATAACGATACATAAATAGCATGTGGGTATCGATACATAAATAACACGTGGATATCGATATCATGTGAGTATCGATATAAAAATAGCGCGTGGGTATCGAAACATTAATATCAAATGGATAACGATACATAACTATCACGTGGGTATCGATACATCAATATCAAATGGATAACGATACATAAATAGCATGTGGGTAATGATACATCAATATCACATGGATAACGATACATAAATAGCATGTGGGAATCAATAGATAAATATCACTTAGGTATCGATACATAAATATCACGTTGGTATCGATACATCAATGTCAAATGGATAACGATACATAATATCATGTAGGTGTATATACATCAATAGTATGTGGGTATCGATATATATTTATCACGTGGATATCGATACAATTATGTAAAATTGATAACGATACATAAATATCATGCGGAGATCAATACATAAACATCATGTGAGTATCGATACATAAATATCATTTGGTATCTATACATAAATAACACGCCGGTATCGATACATCAATGTCAAACGGATAACGATACATAAATACCATGTGGGTATCGATGCATAAATATCACGTGCGTATCGACACATAAATATAATGTTGGTATCGATACATAAATATCATGTGGGTTTCGATACATAAATATCTTATGGGCATCGATACATAAATATCATATGGGTATCGATACATAAATATCATGTGGGTATCGATACATAAATTTCATATGGGTCTCGATATATACATATCAAATTGGTAACGATACATCAAAAGTAAATAAATATCAAATAACGATACATAAATATCATGTGGGTATCGATACATAAATACCAAATGGATAACGATACATAAATATTACATGGGTATCGATTTATAAAATTAATATCGAATGGAAAACTATACATAAATATCACGTATGTATCGATACATAAATATCACGTGGGTATCGATAAATAAAAATCACGTGAGTATCGATACATGAATATCAAATTGGTAACGATACATCAAAAGTAAATAAATATCAAATAACGATACATAAATATCATGTGGGTATCGATACATAAATACCATTTGTGTATCGATACATAAATATCATGCAGGTATTGGTATATAAATGTCAAATGGATCACGATACATAAATATCATGCGGGTATCGATACTTAAATATCAGGTGAGTATCGATTCATAAATACCATTCGTGTATCGATACATAAATATCAAGTGGGTATTGATATATAAATGTCAAATGGATAACGAAACATAATACCATGCGGGTGTCGATACATAAATATCATGTAAGTATCGATGCATATATATCACGTGGGTATCGATACATAAATGTAAAATTGATAACGATACATAAATATCATGCGGGTATCGATACATAAACATAATGTGTGTATCGATACATAAATATCATTTTGGTATCGATACATAAATAATACGTCGGTGTCGATACATAAATGTCAAATGGACAACAATATATAAATACCATGTGGGTATTGATACATAAATGTCATGTGGGTTTCGATACATAAATGTCAAATGGATACATAAATATCATGTGGGTATCGATACATCAATACCATGTTGGTATCGATACATAAATATTATGTGGATATCGATACATAAATAACATGTGGATATCGATACATAAATATCATGTGGGTTTCGATACATAAATATCATATTGGTATCGATACATAAATATCATGTTGGTATCGATACATAGATAACATTTGGGTATCGATACATAATTATCATGTGAGTTTCGATACGTAAATATCATTTGGGTATTGATACATAAATAGCATGTTGGTATCGATACACAAATATCACCTGGGTATCGATACATATACATCATGTGGGTATCAATTCATTAATATCACCTAGGTATCGATACATAAATAACATATGATTATCGATACATAAATATCACGTGGGTATCGACATATAAATGTCAATTTGATAACGATACATAAATATCATGCTGGTATCGATACATAAATATTATTTGGCTTTCGATATTATTTTTTTATTATTATATTTTTTATTCAAGTAATATAGGCCTCTGGCCAAAAATACAAAATATAAAAAGTTCAAATTGACATTTGAGTGACAAATATACATGTTGTAACAAATAGCATTTATACAGATACATTTGAATTCATAATCGAGATACTTTTACAATACAATAGTAAGCTATAGTTTTCTTATGTTCATTACATGATACAAATATTTTGCAACTGACAAAACTTCATCTGTTTTTGTAGACGACATAAGTCATGAGAACTGTTTTGTAACCAAATATCTTTAAAATAGATAGCTCTCATATTGTTATACAATGGACATTCAAAGAAAAAATGGTATTCATCTTAAATAACATAAGTATTTGTCTTTAAGCAGAGAGAGCAATATCTTAAGTGTCTATCTATACCAATGTGTCTTCAATTTTCTGTCATTAGGTTATGATATGAGCAACGGGAATTTGAAATAGCTTTTCTATATTTATATGGTAAATCTAGAATTAAATAATGTTCAACATTTAGTAGAGACTTAAAGTTTTTATAGTGTAAGGCTTTTGGTGAAGTTTAAACATCATCATGTCAATTTTGTGAATAACAATCAATTAAGCGTTGCTTAACTTTAATAAACACTAATTCATCCCCAACGTCACGGGAGATCCACACATACCCAAAGCCAAATCTGAAAAGTATATCTTTAATACGCTCTGCCCAAGTTTTCCTACCAGATTCATGTAGACGTTTTATCATTAAATAACAATGTTTTGGATACCTGTAATCTACCATACGTGTCAAGTTTAATCAATACTTAATACAGTTATTAAATACAGTTATCAAATAGTACACAGTGGTAATATTCCACTTTCACCAAGAGCAAAATAACTTGCAGTGTTTTGCTATAGATTACAATATTGTTTGCAGAATTAAATTGTACAGATTCTATTTTATCAACATAAATGTAGCCTCAGATTTCTGATGCATAAATATCATATTGCTACCGGTATATAAATAACATGTGGGTATCGATACAAAAATAGCATGTGGGTTCCGATACATAAATATCATATTGGTATCGATACATAAATATCATGTGGGTATCGATACATAAATATCAAATGGATAACGATACATAGATATCACGTGGGTATCGATACATAAATATCACGTGGGTACCGATACATAAATATCATATGGGCAACGATACATAAATATCATGTAGGTATCGATATATAAATGTCAAATGGATAACGATATATAAATATCAAGCTGGTATCGATACATAAATATCATGTGGGTATCGATACATAAATAGCATGTGGGTATCGGTATGCAAATGTCAAATTGATAACGATACATAAATATCATGCAGGTATCGATACTTAAATACCAGGTGGGTATCGATACATAAATACCATGTGTGTATCGATATATAAATATCAAGTGAGTATCGATACATTAATATCAAATGGATAACGATACATAAATATCATGCAGGTATCGATACATAAATATCATGTCAGTATCGATACATAAATATCACGTTGGTATCGATACATAAATATCACGTGGGTATCGTTACATAAATGTCAAATGGATAACGATACATAAATATCATTCAGGTATCGATACATAAAAATCATGTGGGTATCGGTATGTGAATGTCAAATGTCAATACCGCACACGGTTTAGTGAAAGTAATTTTATAGTTCCGCATGCTAAGAGTTTCGATTCGGGCACCTTTTATTGCAATGCAATTGTTGACAGGAATAATTTGCCTAACGATCTGAAGAAGTTAACCAATAAGCAAACTTTTAAACGTGAAGTTAAAAAACATTTATGTATCTCCTCGCGGGCTAGAGAAAATTTGAATATTTAATTTTTAAGTATATGTTGAAAATATTTCTTGTAATGTGAACCACTTATATTTACTATTCAGTTATTCAGGGTATAAGATAATTCAATGTTTTTTGTATTGTTACATTTTAACAAGTTTATATCAAATGTTTACATTCTTAACATTTCATGTGTATCATATTTTTTTAATTTTTTAAAAAAATCACAATTTTAAGGGAAGGGACCCCGTTGGAAATAAGCACGTTTGTTGCTTTAATGGGTTATCCCAGGTCATAAGATCTTTAATTTTTAGATGATTACTATGATTATTATACTTATTTATTTTCTTGATTTATAACTGTTATTTTATCATCATCATCATATATATACGTTGTATAATGATCTTATATACCTGAATAAATTTGAATTGAATTGAATTGAATTGAATTGAATTGAATTGATCACGATACATAAATATCATGCGTGTATCGGTACATAAATATAACGTTGGTATCGATACATCAATGTCAAATGGATAACGATATATAAATATCACGTGGGTATCGAAACATTAATATAACGTGGGTATCGATATTTAAAAATCACTTAGAAGTCGAAATATAAATATCAACTGGATAACGATACATAAATATCACGTGGGTATCGATACATAAATATCATATGAGTACCGATAGGTTAATATCACGTTGATATCGATGCATAAATATCACGTGGGTATCAATACATCAGTTTCAAACAGATAACGATACTTCAATATCATGCGGTATTGATACATAAATAGCATGTGTGTATCGATATATAAATACCGTGTGTGTATTGATACATAAATAGCATGTGTGTATCGATATATAAATACCATGTGTGTATTGGTACATAAATATCGCGTGGGTATCAATACATAAATATCAAATGAATAACGATACAGAAAGATCAGGTGGCTATCGATACATAAATGTTAAATGGATAACGGTACATAAATATAAGCGGGTATAGATACATAAATATCATGTGGGTATCGATACATAAAAATCTCGTGTGTATCGGTACATAAATGTCAAATGGATAACGATGCATAAACTTCATGCTAGTATCGATATATAAATAGCATGTGTGTATCGATACATAAATATCTTGTGAATATCGATACCTAAAAACCATGTGTGTATCGATACAAAAATATCACGTGGGTATCGATACATGAATATCAAATGGACAAAGACACATAAATATCATGCAGGTATCGATACATAAATATGATATGGGTATCGGAATATGAATGTCAAATGGATAACGATACATAAATATCATGCGAGTATCGATACTTGTAAATCAGGTGGGTATTGATAAATAAATAACATGGGGGTATCGCTACATAAATATCACTTGGGTATCAATACATAAATATCAAATGGATAACGGTATATAAATATCACGTGGGTATCGATACATTAATATCATGTGATTATCGATAGGTACATATCACGTTGGTCTCGATACATAAACATCACGTGGGTATCTGTACATCGATTTCAAACAAATAACGATACATTAATAGCATGCGGTATTGATACATAAATATCATGTGTGTATCGATACATAAATACCATGTGTGTATTTATACATAAATATTGCGTGGGTATCGATACATAAATGTCAAATGGATAACGATACATAAATATCAGATTGGCATCGATACATAAATATAATGTGTGTATCGATACATAAATACCATATGTGTATCGATACATAAACATCACGTGGGTATCAATACATTAATGTCAAATGGGTAACGATACATAAATATCATGTGGGTATCGGTACATAAATATCATGTGGGTATAGATACATAATTATCAGGTGGGTATCGATACATAAATGTCAAATGGAAAACGATGCATAAATATTAGCGGGTATCGATGCATAGATATCATGTGGGTATCAATACATAAAAATCACGTGTGCATCGATACATAAATGACAAATGGATAACGATACATAAATATAATGCGAGTATCGATACATAAATATTATGCGGGTATCGATACATAAATTACACGGGTTTTCGATACATAAATATCATGTGGGTATCGATGCATATATATCACGTGGGTATCGATACATAAATGTTAAATAGATAACGATACATAAATATAATGCGAGTATAGATACATACATATTATGTTGGAATCGATAAATAAATATCATGTGGGTATCGATACATAAATAATATGTGGGTTTCGATACATAAATATCATGTTGGTTTCGATATATAAATATCATATGAGTATCGATACATAAATATCATGTGGGATTCGATACATACATACCATGTGGGTATCGATATATTAATACCATTTTGGTATCGATACATCAATATCATGTGGGTATCGATAGATAAATAGCATGTGGGTATCGATACATAAATGTTATATGGGTATTGATAGATAAGAAGCATGTGGGTATCGATACATAAATATAACATTTGGGTATCGATACATAAATACCATATTGGTATTGATAAATAATAACATGTTGGGTAATGATACATAAATACCATATGGGTATCGATACATAGATATAATGTAGGTATCGATACATAAATATCACTTGGGTATCGATACACAACTATCACGTGGGTGTCGATACATAAATAGCAAATGGATAACGATACATAAATACCATGTGTGTATCGATACATTAATATCACGTGGGCATCGATGCATACATATCATGTGGGTATCGTTGTATAAATATCATGTGGGTATCGTTACATAATATCATGTGGGTATCGTTACTTAAATATCACATGGGTATCGATAAATAAATATCACGTGGGTATCAATACATAAATACCATGTGTGCATTGGTACATAAATTCCATGTGGGGTGTCGATACATAAATATCATTTGGGGTGTCGATACATAAATATCATGTGTGCACTGGAACATAAATATCATATGGGGTGTCGACACATATATTCCATGTGGGGTGCCGATAAATAAATATCATATGTGCATTGGTACGTAAATATCATGTGGGGTGTCGATACATAAATATCATGTGGCGTGTCAATGCATATTTATCACGTGGGTATCGATACATAAATAGCACGTGGGTATCGATACATAAATATCATGTGGGTATCGTTACATAAATATCATGTGGAGTGTCGATACATACTTAGCACTTGGGTATCGATACATAAATATCACGTGGTGTCGATACATAAATATCACGTGGTGTCGATACATAAATATCACGTGGGTGTCAATACATAAATATCACGTTGGTGTCGATACATAAATATTAAATGGATAACAATACATAAATACCATGTGTGTATCGATAAATAAATATCACGTTGGTATCGATGCATAAATATCATGTGGGTATCGTTACATAACTATAATGTGGGTATCGTTACATAAATATCACGTGGGTATCGATACATACATATCATGTGGATATCGATATATTAATATCAAGTGGGGTATCGATAGATAAATTGCATATGGGTATCGATATAAACATAGCATGTGGGTATCGATACATAAATAGCATATGGGTATTGATAGATAAATAGCATATGGGTAGCGATACATAAATATCACGTGGGTACATTAATATCATATTGGTGTCGATACATTAATATCACTTGGGTATCGATGCATACATATCACGTTGATATCGATACATAAATATCACGTGGGTATCGATACATAAATATCACGTGTGTATCGATACATAAAATCATGTGGGTATCGTTACACAAACATCATATGGGTTTCGATACATAAATATCACATGGGTATCGATACATACATATCACGTGGGTATCGATACATAAATATCATGTTGGTATCGTTACATAAATATCATATGGGTATCGATACATAAATATAATGTAGGTATCGATACATAAATATCACGTGGGTATCGATACATTACTATCAAGTCGGTGTCGATACATAAATATCAAATGGATAACGATAAATATATACCATGTGTGTATCTTTACATAAATATCACGTTGGTATTGATGCATAAATATCATGTGGGTATCGTTACATAAATATCATATAGGTTGCCGATACATACTTATCACGTGGGTATCGATACATAAATAGCACGTGGGTGTTGATACATAAATATCATGTGGGTATCGTTACATAAATATCATGTGGGTATCGTTACTTAAATATTACGTGGGTATCGATAAATAAATATCACGTGGGTATCAATACATAAATACCATGTGTGCATTGGTACATAAATTCCATGTGGGGTGTCGATACATAAATATCATTTGGGGTGTCGATACATAAATATCATGTGTGCACTGGAAAATAAAAATCATGTGGGGTGTCGATACATAAATTTCATGTGGGGTGCCGATAATTAATATCATGTGTGCATTGGTACGTAAATATCATATGGGGTGTCGATACATAAATATCATGTGGGGTGTCGATGCATAAATATCATATGGGGTGTCGATACATAAATATCATATGGGGTGTCGATACATAAATATCATGTGGGGTGTCGATGCATAAATAACATGTGAGCTGTCGATACATAAACATCTTGTGGGGTGTCGATGCATAAATATCATGTGGGGTGTCGATACATAAATATCATGTGGGGTGTCGATGCATAAATATCATATGGGGTGTCGATGCATAAATATCATATGGGGTGTCGATGCATTAATATCATGTGGGGTGTCGATGCATAAATATCATATGGGGTGTCGATGCATAAATATCATGTGAGGTGTCGATGCATAAATAACATGTGAGCTGTCGATACATAAATATCTTGTGGGGTGTCGATGCATAAATATCATGTGGGGTGTCGATACATAAATATCATATGGGGTGTCGATACATAAATATCATGTGGGGTGTCGATGCATAAATAACATGTGAGCTGTCGATACATAAACATCTTGTGGGGTGTCGATGCATAAATATCATGTGGGGTGTCGATACATAAATATCATGTGGGGTGTCGATGCATAAATATCATATGGGGTGTCGATGCATAAATATCATATGGGGTGTCGATGCATTAATATCATGTGGGGTGTCGATGCATAAATATCATATGGGGTGTCGATGCATAAATATCATGTGAGGTGTCGATGCATAAATAACATGTGAGCTGTCGATACATAAATATCTTGTGGGGTGTCGATGCATAAATATCATGTGGGGTGTCGATACATAAATATCATGTGGGGTGTCGATGCATAAATATCATATGGGGTGTCGATGCATTAATATCATGTGGGGTGTCGATACATAAATATCATATGGGGTGTCGATGCATAAATATCATATGAGGTGTCGATGCATAAATATCATGTGGGGTGTCGATGCATAAATATCATGTGGGGTGTCGATGCATAAATATCATGAGGGGTGTCGAAACATCAATACCATGTGGGGTGACAATACATCAATATCATGTGTGCATTGGTACATAAATGTCATGTGGGGTGTCGATACATAAATTTCATTTGGGATGTCGATACATAAATATCATGTGTGCAATGGTACATAAATATCATGTGGGGTGTCGATACATAAATTTCATGTGGGGTGTCGAAACATCAATATCATGTGTGCATTGGTACATAAATATCATGCGGGGTGTCGATACATAAATATCTTGAGGGGTGTTGAAACATCAATATCATGTGGGGTGACAATTCCTAAATATCATGGGGGTAGTCAATACATAAATATTATGTGTGCATAGCTACATAAATATCATGTGGGTGTCGATACAAAAATATCATGTGAGTATCGATATATAAATACCATGTGTGTTTCCGAACCTTTAGAAAGTCATAAAACCTGCAATTAACACGTTGAAATATCAATAAAATATGTTTGAACCAAGGCTGCGTTTGCCGTAGAATGATGGTGGTGATACTGATAATGATGTTGATTTGGGTAAGTGTGATTAGTAATGATGATGAATATGTTGTTGTTGTTGTTGTTGTTGTTGTTGTTGTTGTTGTTGTTGTTGTTGTTGTTGTTGTTGTTGTTGTTGTTGTTGTTGTTGTTGTTGATGAACATGATTTGTATGCGATGATCATGATTATGATGATGAGTATGGTGTTGATGACAGTGATGATGATGATGAGAATTACAATGAAAATGATGATGAAAAATAATTTTAATTTGATGTGTTTTTTACATTAAATAAACTAGTAGATATAATCTACCGATAACATTGAAAATATCAAGCAGCCGAGGTGTTTCCTATTTATGATGGGCAACTAAACAATACACTACTGGGGATGAAGATTATTTACTTATTTATGTTATAGGTACTGCTGAGTTACAAAACCCCATTTTCAGTTTTACCGCTGTTGTATTTGTGCGAGGCAATACCGGTTATTAGGTAAGATTAATTTGTGGTAAAAAATGCACTCAGTCTTGATAGAAAATTCAAATTACCAAATGAACTAAAAGTTTTTAAAGCGAGCGTTCGTTTGATTAAAATGATGCTTTGTTTGGCACGAACTAGACTGTGTGCTGTCTGCACGTGCATCATTTCGACAGTTTGTAAACGTTTATTACATCGTAAAGTTCCATACACCAGTCAGCATGAGTGCAGAGAAAGTTTCAAATAGAACAAAATAATGGAATGATTATTCAAAACAATTAACAGCCATTTATCAGGTATCAAATTATCGTCTGTTGTTCTGTGCAGATGCGTATTGCAGATGCGTATTTTGATCGATTCTTGTTTTGTTTCAACGCTGTGTTTGTGGACAGCCTGTGTTTGTGGACAGCCTGCGAGTACTAATGCGTATTGTGTGAGTATACCTGTAGATGCGTATGATGATGATGATGATGATGATATAATGATGATGATGATGATGATGATTATGGTGATGATGATAATGATGATGATGATGATGATGATGGTGGTGGTGATGGTGATGATGGTGATGATGATTATGGTGATGATGATGGTGGTGAAGGTGATGATGATGTGATGATGATTATGGTGATGATGATGATGGTGGTGATGGTGATGATGGTGGTGATGATGATGATGATTATAGTGATGATGATGATGATGGTGGTGGTGATGGTGATGATGGTGATGATGATGATGATTGGTGAGGATGATGATGATGATGGTGATGATGGTGGTGGTGATGATGATGATGATTATTATTATGATGATTATGGTGATGACGATGATGATGATGATGGTGGTGGTGATGGTGATGATGCTGGTGATGATAATGATGATGTTGATGGTGATAATGATGATTATGGTGATGATGATGATGATGATAATGATGATGATGATGATGATGATGATGATGACGATGACGATGACGATGACGATGACGATGACGACGACGACTACTACGGCGATGATGAGGTACCTTAATCAAAAAGCAAACAAGTGTTTTGTCTGATCAAATAATTGAATGTAGGGACACAACTATATTATGTTACTGTATATATCTTTCCTTGTATGGGACGTGTGCTCGTATCAATGTAATACGCCAACAAAGAATAAATGCTACACTGTACGCCAGTAAAGTTATCCACGAGTACTTTCCCTTTGAAGCACTGCGGGCTACCTTACAAAGACAACCAAACATATAAAAGTCTTGTTGGACAGACTGAGGTTAGTTTGATATTCGTGATTCCTCTTTTGATACTGTCCCTAACTTCTCAGCCTCCAATATTGGAGAGTTACATACTGAAATATTGACGAAAAACGAATAAAACTAACTTTTAACTGCAATTTGATAGATTATTGTTTAATGGGATTCCCATATGATAGCTTTCACATGCGAAACACATAATGTTTCATATATGAGAACAATATGAAAAACGAGCTGATGTTCCTATGATTTCTTTATATGGCGGCAGCTGATGGCATAATTTTAAAGTGAATCTAGTAATATTTGATGAATACGTTTGTAAATTACACGATGATACATTTTTCAATAACAAACATATTGCATGGTGCTAAGTTTCATATTACAATCGGTAACGATTTTCTATAACCGTTTGTTGTGTCCAATCTGTGACTTAATAACTGTTGATAGCTCACCGATCCAATTAATTTCATTGTGAAACATGTTACCTTATCACGGGAAAAATATTTAATTAAACAACTTTTCAATCAGCGCATATGTTTTTTCAATTAGTGTCATATCTAATTCAATTGTAAAGTTTATAATTGTCACCAAGCGGTTTACCATTTCTGACAATGACTTCGTTGGTAGGGATTATATTTACATAGATGACGTCGTCCACCTGTGAACGTGATATGGTAGTAAAGAGTAATTAGATAAGTTTTATATATAGAAAGTGTCAACAATGACAGTAGTGCACTGGTTGCGTAGCAACAGTATTATGTTATCAACTCTTTATATTCGCAGTCAAATTTTATGACACAAGAAAAATGGCAAACACAATTTTAAAAGCATTTTTACAGTAGACTGAATCCGTGTCCGAGTAGTAAACAGGAATAAGTGATGTTTAGTCAAGGGAATAAAAAAAAATATAGTATTTTTATATTATTTTATAATAATGATAATAATTTCAATAATAAGAATAATAAAGTTTTTTATCTAACAATGGAACAGGCTTTGACTTCGTCGTGTCTGGTTTAAATGCTGGTGGAATTTATATAAATTGAAGTGAAACTTGTTTTTGGTACACTTCTATAAATTAATAAATGTCTGAAAATAGGCCAGGAATTCAGAGAAGAACTAAATAATCTTTTAATGTTTTCGTTTTATTCATAATGTAGTAAATAATAAACAATGCACATTATATATATAGTATATGACTTTGTGTAAACATTATAAATAAAATATATTAATAACAAAAATGCCATGCTTTATCACGGCGATGACGGAGCAGCTTTATCACGGCGATGACGGAGCAGCTTTATCACTGCAATGACGGAGCAGCTGTTTCCCCTGTGGCAACGGTTCGCTATTGTTAGCCTACTAAATACGTTGTTGTCAAAATTAAGACTTTTTAAAACATTTTCGAATACGTTAAAAAGCAGTGCTTACATTGAAAGACAGACATTAAAGCGAACATAATATAAACACATGTAGTCTATGGATTTAACATAAATAAATAATAATACAATTATACAAGGAACTCTCCTTCACACAATTAAGGAAAATTCTTTATAAAATTAAAAATGTTAATAATAATTGTCAAGGAAATGAAAAACAATTGGACAACGTCGTCGATGCGCGCATTTGTCAATTTGTTGGAATTGTCTGCCCTTGAAAGAAGTTCCTCTCTCTGTGACGGTAAGCAGGGCTGCGTTCAGCACCGCCAAACAGCAAACACGTTTAATGCCTGGTTTCCTAAAATTAACGCGCACAGCGTGCTAATATGAGGTTGAGCCAGTGTCCAGGAAAATATGTTAACACGTTATCAAACGTTTAACTGAACTGAACGCAGCCCTGGTGCGAATTAACAAATAAACAGGCGAGAACTCAAAACTGTTGATGTATCATGATGAATGATAGCTTTAGAATGTATGTATTTGTTTACAACATCGAGCACATTTCTTTCTTAATAGTTTCCATGGTCACGAATGAATCCTTCACATTTTTATGGAAGGTTTGCTTGCCACTCCCGGAACTTCTTTTTCATTTAGTTTCCATGTACAGACATTAGTTGACAACGTCATTGACC
>CM055897.1:5421660-5731660 GCA_029582155.1 Panopea generosa | reverse complement strand
GTATGCATTGTTGAAAGCATTTTTTAGTATCAAAGCACTACAACATTTCAAGTTAAGTCATCAATTTCCCTCTGTTGTAATCTTTATAATATATGAGCAATATTATTTTAAACCATATACCTTATATAAAGTACTGAAGATTATAGTGATATTGGTCACTCATCCAAGTGCTACATGGTTCCCTGTATTTCGCTGATTAACTTCCAATACAGTCGATAGACATCAACCAGAATCCGATGTAATAAAACCTCCATGCTCAAATTAAAAGTTGTAAACGTTGTGGTTTTGTTATCTCAATAAATGACGGTCATCTATTAAAGTGTCGTGACTGTTTGTGTTTTCAGATGCGAACAAGCCATCAGTTGCTACTAACAGAAACAATGATCCAGAAGTGCATCGTCTATCTCAGGAAAACGCCACCAACGAAACTTCGTGTAAAGTTAAAGATAACACCGGTAAAGAGTATAGTACAGCTGGGTTGTTAAGCACTGTTTACGAAAACAGATCAGCAAGCGTACATTCTAACGAGGCTAACACTAAACAAGTACGCAACAAAGAAAACAGCTATGAAAGTCCAGATGCATCGAAGTATTCAAAACAAGATGTTAATAACGATTATGGTACAAACGCTCAAATTATCGGTGAAACAACAGCTCATAAAAGACAATGTGAAAACGTTACATTGCAAAGAAACTCAAGCTCTGGTCTTATTCCGCGTGTAAAGGCATTGCCAATCCAAACACGCCATGTTCCTGACAAAACACCTCGTATGGCAACAACCTGTTCACAATCGTCAGGCGACTTACTTGACGGTTCTCTTGCAGAGGTCAGTCGGCTTACACAAAAACATCTCATGGTTATGATGAAACAGGGAATCAAACCACAGGTGAAAGCAATCCAGAGGGTAAAGAAAGACAGATTAAGCTTTCGTCCAGAGATGAAAATCATGACAGATGAAGACAAATATGGGAGTTTTGAGGAATTAAAATTGAGCCGACATATGCATAAATGACAATCTGAAAAGAAAAATAACAAAACTGCACGAAAACGAGGTAATCCTATAATCCCAGGAGGAACGACAAAAAAAAACCTGCAAACTAATAAGGTACTCCGCATACCCGACGAGAATAATGGTTACACAACTCTGTCAACGTTTATGACATTTACAACGTTATTAGTCCTAGATCGTTCGTTACCTTTACATGATCCGTGGTTTTGTCCTAAAACTAATGTTTCGTAAACTGTTAAGTGTGTTTGTGTCTGCGCGAGAGTCTTTCTCCGAAGAGTAAATTGTTTTAATACAAGATGTATATCTATGGAACAATACGTGTTAATTGTGTATTTATTTATTGATTGTAAACGGAGCTTAACCCGGTATAAGCTTGATTTTCTGATTAAACTATGTCTGTCAAACGATCTTCTACACGCACAATCTTTATTCAACTGTTTTCTTTTTCTGAAACCAACATAACTCATATCTTCAATATGATATTTATTACTCAACATTTTTCGGTAAACAAGAACTTAGTCTAGATGATTGATTTTATTTTTGCATGGAGTTTAACGCCATTTTTTACACATTCCAGGTTACATGTGGCATATGCAATTTTATTGGTAAAGAAAGACCTTAGAATCAATCTGAGTAGAACCAGCGTCCTTCCGCAAGTAACTGGCAAACTTTCTTACATTCTTGGAGTGAGCTTGACTCGAACCTACGACCTTAGCGGTGAGAGGTTAGTGATCTTAAGGCGGCGCTTTATATCACTATCACTTCAACCACGGACGACCCTCATTAACGATGTTAATATATAACATGTATATTATTTGTGTATGTTCAAGAGATGGAACGAGTAAGGTATAAACAGTAAACATATCCTTCCAGGTATATACAGTAAACATGTCCCTCCAGGTATATACAGTATACATGTCCCTTCAAGTATATACAGTAAACATGTCCCTCCAGCTATATACAGTAAACATGTCCCTCAAGGTATATACAGTAAACATGTCCCTCCAGATATATACAGTAAACATGTCCCTCCAGGTATCTACATTAAACATGTCCTTCCAGGTATATACAATATACATGTCCTTCCAGGTATATACAGTATACATGTCCCTCCAGGTATATACAGTATACATGTCCCTTCGGGTATATACAGTAAAGTGTCCCTCCAGGTATATACAGTAAACACGTCCCTCCATGTATATACAGTATACATGTCCCTCCAGGTATACACAGTAAACATGTCCCTCCAGGTATATACAGTAAACATGTCCTTCCAGGTATATACAGTAAACGTGTCCTTCCAGGTATACACAGTATACGTGTTCTTCCAGGTATACATAGTATACATGTCCCTCCAGGTATATACAGTAAACATGTCATTCTAGGTATATACAGTAAACATGTCCCTCCAGGTATATACAGTAAACATGTCCTTCCAGGTATATACATTTTACATGTCCCTCCAGGTATATACAGTATACATGTCCCTCCAGGTATATACAGTATACATGTCCCTTCGGGTATATACAGTAAACATGTCCCTCCAGGTATATACAGTAAACATGTCCTTCCAGGTATATACAGTAAACATGTCCCTCCAGGTATATACAGTAAAGTGTCCCTCCAGGTATATACAGTAAACACGTCCATCCATGTATATACAGTATACATGTCCCTCCAGGTATATACAGTAAACATGTCCCTCCAGGTATATACAGTAAAGTGTCCCTCCAGGTATATACAGTAAACACGTCCATCCATGTATATACAGTATACATGTCCCTCCAGGTATATACAGTAAACATGTCCCTCCAGGTATATACAGTAAACATGTCCTTCCAGGTATATACAGTAAACGTGTCCTTCCAGGTATACACAGTATACGTGTTCTTCCAGGTATACATAGTATACATGTCCCTCTAGGTAT
The DNA here is from genome assembly GCA_029582155.1 of Panopea generosa. Classification (NCBI taxonomy): domain Eukaryota; kingdom Metazoa; phylum Mollusca; class Bivalvia; order Adapedonta; family Hiatellidae; genus Panopea; species Panopea generosa. The sequence goes on along the minus strand of CM055897.1, from coordinate 5,728,724 downwards.
ATACAGTAAACATGTCATTCTAGGTATATACAGTAAACATGTCCCTCCAGGTATATACAGTAAACATGTCCTTCCAGGTATCTACAGTAAACATGCCCCTCCAACTATATACAGTAAACATGTCCTTCCAGGTATATACAGTAAACATTTCCCTCCAGGTATATACAGTAAACATGTCCTTCTAGGTATTTCAGTAAACTTGTCATTCCATGTATATACAGTAAACATGTCCCTCCAGTTATATACAGTAAACATGTCCCTCCAGGTATATACAGTAAACATGTCCTTCCAGGTATATACACTAAACATGTCCTTCCAAGTATATACAGTAAAGTGTCCCTCCAGGTATATACAGTAAACACGTCCCTCCATGTATATACAGTATACATGTCCCTCCAGGTATTTACAGTAAACATGTCCTACCAGGTATAAACAGTAAACATGTCCTTCCAGGTATATACAGTAAACATGTCCCTCCAGGTATCTGTGTGAAACATGTCCATCTAGGTATCTACAGTAAACATGTCCATCTAGGTATCTACAGTAAACATGTCCATCTAGGTATCTACAGTAAACGTGTCCATCTAGGTATCTACAGTAAACGTGTCCATCTAGGTATCTACATAAACATGTCCTTCCAGGTATCTACAGTAAACATGTTCATCTAGGTATCTACAGTAAACATGTCCATCTAGCTATCTGCGTGAAACATGTCCATCCAGGTATCTACAGTAAACATGTCCATCTAGGTATCTACAGTAAACATGTCCATTTAGGTATCTACAGTAAACATGTCCATCTAGGTATCTACAGTAAACATGTCCTTCCAGGTATCTACAGTAAACATGTCCATCTAGGTATCTACAGTAAACATGTCCATCTAGGTATCTACAGTAAACATGTCCATCTAGGTATCTACAGTAAACATGTCCCTTAATGTATCTGCAGTAAATAAGTCCTTCCAGGTATGTATAGTAAATATGGCCCTCCAGGTATCTACCTCGTGATTTACGGTAAACATGTACCTCCAGGTATCTACAGTATACATGTCCATCTAGGTATCTACAGTAAACATGTTCCTTAAAGCAACACATCCACGTTTAAACTTTTTAAAAAAAATTTTCAATTGAGTTGTGAGCACATTTCCCATACATAAATATATGGTCAGTGAGCTGTATATTTGCTAACAAACACTATCCAGAACGCTTTAGAATTATAAAAAAAGATGTCCAAATTATAAAACGTGACAAACGCTTTATAAATTATTTTTAAATTGCCGAGGATTCCAACTTGGCTTCAAATTGAATTATGCGAGTCGTATTAAAAAAACTTAACGTTTTAGTGCGTAGTGTACATTACCTGCCTTGAAAGTCATTTTGACAATTTTTTTTAATCGAGTGAGTTACACGCTTGTTTTATGAAGTGTTAGTCACGCATTATAATTTGGGCATCATTTTGTTCGGGATTGTGTTTATATGCTCATATACAGCTAATTGATCATATGTTTGTATGGGAAATGTGCTCATAACTCAATTAATTTTTTTTTTTAAAAGTTCAAACGTGGATGTGTTGCTTTAATGTATCTACAGTAAATACGTCCTTCCAGGTATGTATAGTAAATATGTCCCTCCAGGTATCTACCTCGTGATTTACGGTAAACATGTACCTCCAGGTATCTACAGTATACATGTCCCTCAAGGTATCTACAGTAAACATGTCCCACCAGGTATCTACAGAAACATATCCCTTTAGGTATCTGCAATAGACATGTTCCACTTAATATGTCCCTCAAAGTGTTTGCTGTTTACATGTCCCTTAAAGTATCTGAAGCGAAAAAAACATGTCCATGTCCATGTCCATGTCCTTCCGAGTTCCTATACAACATATGTCCCTTCTTGTGACTGCAGCCCCTCCAAATAACATCCCAACATGCATTTACAGTCAAAACGTGAGTTCAGGTATCTGCAGTAGATATTATAAAGTAATCTACCCGAGCTGTTTATTCAAGTATTCGGTAGTAAAACAGATGTGCATAAACAGGATTTTAAACGTGTCATCAATAGTAGACAATATGTATAAACACTGGTTTAAACGTGTTATCAATAGTAGACAATATGTATAAACACTGGTTTAAACGTGTTTATACGTCTAGCAAGTTTCATTGAACTTTTCAGAGTAAATGTTATCAGATTATCCACTAATTATTTTATTTTGTATAAACTTATTATGTACTGAAATGTTATGAGAGTGTGTATACTTTGTTTGGTATTAAGATTAGCTGACGTATAAAAAAAGTAATTCAATTATTTAATCCTGTTTCTCATGCATATGCTATATTGTTCTATAACCAAATATGTGTTTGTGTTATATCGTGCATCGACAAGCATCAGCATTGTTATACTATATAATATATATAACATGTACACTTTCCTTCCTCCTGTATCGGAGAGCAGCATACATGTTATTACATAAAGAATATGACAAAGCACATTGCGTGTGCATAAATATTTCGTGGATTGCTACTTTCTCAAACCTTGTAATTTAATACTGCGCAGTAATTTCTTTAATAAGCTATCTCGTTGGCCAGACACTTGTGTGTGCAATGGAATATTTAATTAAATGGCAATGCATGAACTCTTTAAACCTGAGATTTTTTGCGTGTGTACTTTTATAACACTATGTATGTCATGTACAAGTAAATATACACATACAAATCAATATATATCGATTTGTAATATTTGGTTATTGTTAAACCCAGTTTCGGGTATCATCAACAGATCTCGTTTCCGATGGAGATTTACGGGAATTTGAATAACTGATTAAAATAAAAGTTAATTGGGACATTTTTGTATACTGGGTATGAGTTTCCCTTTACACGGAACGACTGTTCTTTTAATCCCCTCCCCCACCTCTCCCCGAAGAAGTGCGTGTTTTCACTGTACCTTGCCCGAATAAGGCACATTTGGACGGCGTTTGGAATACCACGAACGAAACCCAACTAGAGAATTAAACCGGGATCCTCTGGGTGGTGGAACAATCATGCTAACCAACAGATCACCGCAAAACATTAAAATCTTATTTTGTTTAAACAACTGTGTACGATAAAAAGCCAATGCCCTATTCAAAATCAAAATATGTTAATATCGAAAAAATAAATTATCTTTACAAATCGATATTATACTTGATTTACCCTCGGTTATAGCTATCGTAGCGTCCTTTCACAACTTTTAATAACTTCATTAATATCCAATACCGCGGTCCTTTCAATAGCTAGGCGAGTATGTATATGTATATAGGCTTAAACTCGGGATTTGTACGAGCCAGTGTCAATAATAACGCATTGGAACATGTGATGGCAATTTGGCGTTTTGGGATTTGTATAAACTTTTATCGATAGGTTCGCTTACACGGATATACATATAATGTAAACAGTTGACTCATTCGGTAGAAATTAAAGTTAACACTATAAGATTTTGTTGTTTTTTTAAGGAAATATTATGTTTTGTGATTGAATGTGTTAGCAATATAACTTTTAAAACATAGGAGAAGTTTAAAAGATCGAGAATTGTGTAAAAATGACTACTTTTGCGTGTGTTTAAGATCAGTTCTTTCTGAATAATAAAAAGGGAAACTATTTGAAAGTGGTGAGATGGCAACACAGCAAGCAAGTACAACGCAATACGTAAGCACTTTTTTGCTAACAAAATACATTATAAGTTGAGTGTCCATATTTATTTCTACAGCATATAAGAAGTGTCAGTTTTTCTACAGTTAAACGTTTGTACCATAGGAGTTTTTAAATACATGCAGTGAATTATTCGTGAAAACGTCAACATTTTTAAAGTTAAACGTAAATATGATACATATGGTTAGTTTATATAGGATAACTTATTTTAATTAAATTTTATATTAAATATTTCATGAATATCTATGTATACAACTTGTAATCCTTAAAAAACACCCAAACGTATCCACGCAGATATCATGGATTGACATTCAATACTCAAAACGCCAATTTTATATTTAATAATTATTTAAAAATTGTCATTTAATTTACTACAATTGAACAATCAGATAAAAAGTAATACTCAGATTAGCCATTTCTCATGGAGAATCCGAGCCGCGAGTCGTTTCAAACATATACTAATAGTATAATAACAATGATAATAATAATGATACTTATAATAATAATAATAATAATAATAATGATAATGATAATAATAATATTAATAATAACGATAATGATGAAGATAATGATGAAGATAATGGAAGATAATGATGAAGATAATGAAGAAGATAATGGTGATGATGATGATGATGATATGATGATGATGATGATGATGATGATGATGATGATGATAATGATGAAGATGATGATAATGAAAATGATGTTGATGATGATGATGATGATGATGATGATGATGATAACAATATGTATTTATGTAACGTTATAACTCATTAGAAAAAGTCAATCATCAATGAGGCCCTCAAACATATATACAATAGTTACATCAATATGGTTAATAACACAGACACATGAATAACAAAACAATGCTAGTATATGAAGTTAAGCCATTGATTTAAAGTATAGGTCTTACTACACAGTTGAATGTTGTTCTTTGTTCTATATAAAATAAGGTCTTCCATGGTAAAAAGAGAATTCTTCATAGAAGTTTTTTTTTACACACATGGACATGAAATGATCCCGTTTAAACAAACCTATCATACAGGTCTCACTACACAGTTGAATGTTGTTCTTTGTTTTATATAAAAAAAAAAGGTCTATGATTTCCATGGTAAAAAAAGAATTCCACACAGAATGTTTTGTCATTTTTTTTTCATAGCAGGAATGTAAACCCACATAAAAATGAACAAAAACAAGTAGATTGACCACGTTGGTTTTTTTTAAAAGAGGGTGCAGTAACACCCTGAGATTTTTTGAAAAAAAGATGCTTTCAAATGTTCATAAATACATGCATATGTTGAAATCATATATAAAAATAACTTTTTTAACATCAGTGATGTCTTATTGCAGTATATGCTATACCAACTTCTGTTCTACTCATGTTCAGCAAGAAATCAGAGCAACTATGAACCATTTTGAAAATATTTCAAAACCAAATTACATAGGCCTTGTTTTTAAGCGTAAAAGTCATGTTACTGTGGGAAAAAGGGACGTAAATGTACAGTAAGACGTAATATGTACACGAAATACACTATAAATGTATTTTTGACTATGCGTGAAATATAAACTGTGGTACATCGAAGTCACGTATGAACTAAATGCTATGCGTCTTGTCTCTGGAACGTATGCTGTAAATCATCGTTCACTGAATAGGCATGTCTATAACCACGGGGTGTCATACTCTATACTTCTTTCCTTGTAGCATTATCAAGACGTTAATTATTATTGTTATATCATATATTGATGACATTGCAGTGCAAAAATATTTGTTTTCTTAATAAAAGTTCACATGATAAGATGTGATTGATGTGATGTGATTAATGTGATGTGATATGATGTGTGCTGTGATATGATCTGATGTGATGAATGTAATGTGATGTGATATGGTATGATGTGATGGATGAAATGTGATGTGATGTGATGGATGTAATGTGATGTGATATGATGTAACTGATGTAATGTGATGTGATGTGATATAATGTGTGATGTGATATGATATGATGTGATGGATGTAATGTGATGTGATGTGATATGATGTGTGATGCGATGTGATATGATATGATATGATATGATATGATATGATATGATTGATGTGATGTGTGATGTGATGTGATATGATATGATATGATATATATGATATGATATGATATGATATGATATGATGGGTATAATGTGATGGGTGTAATGTGATGTGATGTGATGTGATATGATGTGATGTATGTGATGTGATATGATGTAATTGATGTTATGTGATGTGGTGTGTGATGTTATGTGATGTAATTTTGTGTGTGATGTTATGTGATGTTATGCGATGTAATGTGGTGTGTGATGTTATGCGATGTGATTGATGCTATTCGATGTGATATAATGTGATGTGATTAATGAGATGTGCTGCGATTTGGTGTGATGTGATTAATGTGATTCGATGTGATGCAATGTGAATAATGAGATGTGATGTGATGTGGTGTTATGTGATTAATGTGATTCGATGTGATGCGATGTGAATAATGTGATGCGATGCCACGCAACGGGACGCGACGGACGTGACATGCGTTCATCACCATGTCAGACGTTCTCAATTTGATCAATTTGTCAATAGCAGTGGTCCATGTGGGTATCCATATAAATTTAAATCACTGTTGAAGTAAATCTCTATCTATGACAGTACACTGTATCAAATGTCACGACTCTTTGTTAAATGTTTTATTGGATACGTTTGCATTGTGCGCATACACATACTGGTATATTTAAATATCTTGTTACAAACTTTTCAAGAAAAAATGCCTGATATCTTGTCAAAGCTTACTTAAGAAGACCTGCAATTATGTATAATAGTGACACTCAACGGAGTTCTGTAATTATGTATAATAGTGACACTCAACGGAGTTCTGCAATTATGTATAATAGTGACACTCAACGGAGTTCTGTAATTATGTATAATAGTGACACTCGACGGAGTTCTGCAATTATGTATAATAGTGACACTCGACGGAGTTCTGTAATTATGTATAATAGTGACACTCAACGGAGTTCTGCAATTATGTATAATAGTGACACTCAACGGAGTTCTGCAATTATGTATAATAGTGACACTCAACGGAGTTCTGCAATTATGTATAATAGTGACACTCAACGGAGTTCTGCAATTATGTATAATAGTGACACTCAACTGAGTTCTGCAATTATGTATAATAGTGACACTCAACGGAATTTTGCAATTATGTATAAAAGTGACACTCAACGGAGTTCTGCAATTATGTATAATAGTGACACTCAACGGAGTTCTGTAATTATGTATAATATTGAGTAAAAGTGACACTCATCGGAGTTCTGCAATTATGTATAATAGTGACACTCAACGGAGTTCTGTAATTATGTATAATAGTGACACTCAACGGAATTTTGCAATTATGTATAATAGTGACACTCAACGGAAATCTGCAATTATGTATAATAGTGACACTCAACGGAGTTTTGTAATTAATATCCTGTATGTAATAACCGTATATCATTTATTGCTCCTATTTAGGAAATATTTATTTCCATGTGATTTGACATTATTGGATATTTAAAACTATATTTATATAGGTCATTACAGGATGTGTTCTGTTAAATGGAATATTGACATATTATATCATACATGCACACATGTCATTACTTACCAACCAACTTACTTACCTACATGCATGCATGCTACCGACCTTCCTTCCTCTTGCCTGCCTGCCTGCCTGCCTACTTACTTACTTACTTACAAACATATATATAGCACTGCAGCAGAGCTGTGCACGTATATCAAGTACCTTTAATGCGTCAAAATCTACTTTTTCTATCAGTGTAAATCCTACCTATTGAACGCCACATTGAAAATTTAACTTAATTATAGCCATACACGCACGTTTCGTAATTAATTGTTTCCTGCGAATTGATGAGTAGCTTCTCGCTCTTGACGAGATTTTGCCGTGAATATGCATGTTTTATTAATCATTGGAACAATTAGCAGACGCGTGATATCTAAAGCAGGAGATATAAATAAAGTGATAGATCTAGCATCCCCAAACCGTCTGCCCCTAGACTGATGCATATTTAATAAGATTCCACTTTTGCTGCATCGGATCCTAATTGTTTTCGGATAAATAGGCGTGAATTATAAGGTTTTAGACAGTATTTATCTACGGATAATTACCAACCTCGCTTATATCAATTATTAGATTTAGATTTTTATACAGGGCTATGTTAAATACCCAATATTTTTAAAAACTAAAGAATACCAAAATGATATTGCCAATACACTGATTATAACAATGAAAGAGATACACATACACAGAGAGAGAGAGAGAGAGAGAGAGAGAGAGAGAGAGATAGAGAGAGAGAGAGAGAGAGAGAGAGAGAGAGAAAGAGAGAGAGAGAGAGAGAGAGAGAGAACGAGAGTGAGTGAGTGAGATATATATGGAGAGAGAGAGAGAGAGAGAGAGAGAGAGAGAGAGAGAGAGGAAAGAGAGAAAGAAAAAGATTGAGGTAGGTGTATCAATTACACTCAGCAATTATACATGACAATGCTATTCTACTACATATAGTTGGTTTAAACATGTTTTATTTTATTTTGAAAATAGCAATCATAAATACTAAAACAATAAAGGATTCAAACGACAGCAAAATGTTGATAGAGTTTCTCGCCTTGTTAATGCTAGTTGACTAGTATATACCGCAATCAAGTTGACTTGCCTCGTGATTGTCTACTTTTTACCATTTGTACCCAGTAATATAAATATTTCGCTAAATACACATACTTGTTTACATAAGAGATTAAAGAAAAGTACATATCCTACTAGACACTATATGGTCAATGATGTTTATTTCTGATCATTGTTAAGCAGTAACAAAAATACACGTAAAACATCGCGTGTGCAAACTGTTACAGGGGCCAACACTTAAAAACTGTTGATTTGTGACACGTCTATTATGTGTATATACTTGTGTTTACAGGCGGACCAACTCACAGAGGAACAAGTATGTGGTGAGTGTATTATGTGTCGTGTTGTTTGTGTATATAAATCAAACCTATGTTTAGCGGCCAGATGAGTGAAGGACCCAGTTTGGCACCTTGTAGCAGGTAGCTATATAATAATGTTTAATGAACCGAACAGAACAAATATAAAGTTTGATTTGTAAAAATTAAATTATCAGTTAAGCAAAAATTCAATATTTAAGTTGGGCTCGAATAACTCAGTCGGTAGCGCGCCTTACTATCCATCCAGGGGTCGTGATATCGAGTCCCCGCTCGGCCAAAGCTTCCGTGACGATTGATATATGACATTGTGTCTCATTATCATTCGTCTCTCACCGCTGATTCAAGTGGGAAATATATCAGTGCGGAGATGGGGTGTGCTCACGAACTGATTAATCTCTCAGGATCCCAGGAAACAGTGGTTTGGTTAACGGATCGTATATTAGCCCTTGGTGGCATAAAATGACGTTAAATATCCAATCAATCAATGTATCAGTCAATCAGTTAATCATCTAGTCGATCAAATTAATGTTTTCAGAAGCTTAACCAGATACCATTTAGGGATAAACCTAATAAAATAGTATTGCAACAATCACAGAACTTATAGAGATGTTTCATGAGTGCATAGGTGTCATCTTATTTGCGTTCATAACGTAAAACTATATTTAGCGACCAGATGAGTGAAGGGGCCAGGTTGACACCTTATGGCAAGTGGTTATATAATTATGTTTAGTAAACACCGAAACAATCAAACTCGACTGTCACATGACGTCTCACAGAGACAGACTGTGCGTCTGTATCAGTATTGCCGCTATTTCTCTACGCATGTAAAGGTTACGATGTATTTTCAATTGTAATAACCTCAACAATAGACCTAGATAGATGGATTAGATAGATTTATTTCGGTATCACATATGTACATACATGGATAAACACATGTTGCCTATTTAAATGCCTCAGCTGAAGGTCTATACATATTTTAGTGATCATACATTTAAAAAATTATTGATTTAAATAGTTTAATCAGTTAAATCTGCAAGAAATACCCTTTAGGGGTGATGCCGTGTCAATAGACAGACAGACAGACAGACAGACAGACAGACAGACAGACAGACAGACAGACAGACAGACAGACAGACAGACAGACAGACAGACAGACAGACAGACAGACAGACAGACAGACAGACAGACAGACAGACAGACAGACAGACAGACAGACAGACAGACAGGCAGGCAGGCAGGCAGGCAGGCAGGCAGGCAGGCAGGCAGGCAGATTAACATGTATCTGGGTCAAATACTAAAGTAACATTATCAGGGATAGTTACTAAAGTAATATGTACCTGGGACAGCTACTTAAACAACATATATCTGGGACAGCTAACAAAGTAACATGTCTCTGGGACAGCTGCTAAAGTAGTATGTCTCTGGGACAGCTGCTAAAGTAGCATGTCTCTTGGACAGCTGCCAAAGTAACATGTCTCTGGGACAGCTGCTTAAGTAACATGTCTCTGGGACAGCTGCTAAAGTAGCATGTCTCTGAAACAGCTGCTAAAGTAACATGTCTCTTGGACAGCTGCTAAAGTAACAGGTATCTGGGACAGCTGCTTAATAAACATGTCTCTGGGTCAGCTACTAAAATAACATGTATCTGGGGCAGCTGCTAAAGTAATATGTCTCTGGGACAGCTGCTAAATTAACATGTTTCTGAGACAGCTGCTAAAGTAATATGTCTCTGGGACAGCTGCCAAAGTAACATGTCTCTGGGACAGCTGCTAAAGTAACATATCTCTGGGACAGCTGCCAAAGTAACATGTATCTGGAACAGCTGCTAAAGTAACATGTCTCATGTTCAGCTGCTAAAGTATCATGTCTCATGTTCAGCTGCTAAAGTAACATGTTTCTGAGACAGCTGCTAAAGTAACATGTCTCATGTTCAGCTGCTTAAGTAGCATGTGTGCGGGACAACCACTTAAATAACATGTATCTGGGTCAGGTACTAAATAACATTTCTCTAGGACAGCTGTTAAAGTAGCATGTATCTGGGACAGCTACTTATAAAAACATGTCTTTGAGACAGCTACTAAAATGCCATGTGTCTGGGACAGCTGCTAAAGTGTTATTTATCTTAGACAGCTACTAAAGTAACACGTATCTGGGACAGCTACTCAATTAATATGTCTCAGGGACAGCTATTTTACTGATATGTCTCTGGGACAGCTGCTAAAGTAGCATGTATCTGGGACAGTTGCTTAAATAACATGGCTCAGGGACAGCTACTTAAATAACATATATCTGGGACAGCTACTTAAATAGCATGTCTGTGGGACAGCTGCTTAAATAACATGTCACTTGACAGCTTCTTAAATAACATTTCTCTAGGACAGCTGCTAAAGTAGCATGTATCAGGGACACCTACTTAAATAACATGGCTCTTGGTCAGTCACTTAAATAACATGTATCTTGGACAGCTACTTAAATTACATGTCTCTGGGAAAGCTGCTAAAGTAACATTTATTTTGGACAGCTACCAAAGTAACATGTATCTGGGACAGCTACTTGAATAACATGTCTTTGTGACAGCTATTTAAATAATATGTCTCTGGGACAGCTGCTCAAGTAACATGAATCTGGAACAACTACTTAAATAACATGTATTTGGGACAGCTGCTAATGTAACATGTGTGTGGGATGTATCTGGGACAGCTACCTAATTAACATGTCTCTTGGTCAGTCACTTAAATAACATGTATCTTGGACAGCTACTAAAATAACATGTCTCTGGGAGAGCTGCTAAAGTAACATGTATCTGTGACAGCGGCTAAAGTTACCTGTATCTGGGACATCTTCTTAAGTAATATGTATCTGGGACAGCTACTAAAATAACATGTCTCTAGGACAGCTGCTAAAGTAACACGTATCTGGATCACCGGCTAAAGTTACATGTATCTGAGACAGCTGCTAAAGTAACATGTATCTGGGACACCTATTAAAGTAATATGTATCTGGGACAGCTGCATAAATAACATGTCGCTGGGACAACAGCTAAAGTAATATGTATCTGGGACAGCTGCTAAAGTAACATATATCTGGGACAGCTGCTTAACTACATAGTTCTGAGACAGCTGCTCAATTACCATGTATCGAGGATATATTAAGCATTATATAAATACACGTATTTTTAAATAACAATATATTTCAGAGTTTAAGGAGGCCTTTAAGATATTCGACAAGGATGGGGACGGGACCATATCAACGAAGGAGCTCGGTATTGTAATGCGATCACTAGGGGAAACAAAGTCGGATGAAGAACTGGAGAAGATGATTGCTGAAGTGGATGCTGATGGTAATAAACCAACTTAAAGTTTAAACGATATCTTTTATAAATAGAAAAATTCTTTTCCATATTTGCCTACGCGCGTATACACGGCGGGTGAGCCAGTACGCGCCTTTTCGCACCCGTGAAAAAATGTGCGCGCTTTTTGGCGCCTGTGTATAGAACTATCATGTTACAACAAGGTGTACCAATTTTGGTGAGATTTTACTGTATTATCAACATAAAATTACCCATCTTTATCCAAACCGTTGTTAGATATGCATTTTTTATATCGTGTATAGCGTTGTATTCCTCAAACCCTGGCAACATACATATTTGTGGTATATAGTTACATTGACATGATTTAAAATTAAATCTGGGATACCATCCTTTTGAAGAATGACTCTCCTACTATCCTGCAAAGTTGCGTAGTCATTGGACACAAGATGAGCTCAAAAGCATCGTTAACATACCCACTATGCAATTTTTGTACGGCACACGTGTCTTAAAAATATTAGAAATTTTACGGGTGTCGCATCATTGTCTAACGAGCGCAGTTCACTCGGTTATTTCAAACTTTCAAACTTTATTTATTAAATGCTTAGTTTCACAAATAATGAACAGTATAAGCATGTACATATAATTTCAATATTACAAAGCATAAACGAAACACATGAACTCATGACGACATTGATTATACACGTATACAAAGGAAACGACTAAATCGTTAGTTTTTTAATCAGCACTACATTTAAATCATAAGACTTTATTAAACAAGTTGTTGTCTTTTTCATTTTCTTAACATAAAGCTACCTTACCGAACTGAAATGCAAGTTAACTAGTTAAGCAACCATATGTTTGATTGTTTTACAAAACACCGTTATAACAGATACACACTCGTTCGCGCATGCAAGCACGCACGCACGCGCACATGCACCCAGGGTGTGACAGAAGATCAATCACGTAATCGTATATACATATATACATACATATAGACATTCATACATATATATATATATATATATATATATATATATATATATATATATATATATATATATATACATACATACATACAAACACATACCTATATACATACTGTGATATAAGAACATATTATATATAATACACTATTTGATAATACACTATTTGATTAGTATTACGTACAATAATAATAGATAAAATTAATAACACATGTTCTGCCTTTAACGTATTGCATAATTTTGTCACAAAATATGCTCAGTTTTTTAAGCTTGTTTGGATTTACAGTGTTAAATAGTTCTATAAACTTTAAAATATTTGGTCTTGTACAATAGAATTTATTAAGATAAAAACCTTCTATCGTCATGAAACAATGGACATACTAAAAGATAATGAAACTCATCACCAATATCATTACAGTTAAAGGTACACTTTCGTTAATATGTAGGCACATTTCTCCACCTGCCTACTTCTATAGGCAAATTATGATTTCAAACGCATAAAATAACAGCTGCATATATGCAGTTTATACAATAATAAGAGATTCAACTTTAAGATTACTATTTCGTAAATGAAATTAATATAAAGTAATTTTCTTTTAAACGTATATCTTTATCTAAATTTTTCATATACCATCCATGATGTAACGGTTAATATATATATATATATATATCTATATATATATATATATATATATATATATATATCTATATATATCTGGCACACTACATCATTGTTTATCGTAAAAGAAAACATATATTTAATTAAAAACGTTTTAACGCCAAAATAAACTAGCCTTGAGACGTAAGATAACGTAAATGAGTAGTTATATCCGTAAACGTCCAGGAATTTCCGGGAATCATCGATTATATCCGGGTAAGCGCAGGTCAAGTTTCAACTTAGATTTATACCACTGATCTGAATCTGCTCCTACATAACACAGTGGTTTATCTGTGGATTTGAAAATCCCGTAACAAGATTTCTTTTTCATTTCCCTAACAAGACTATATTTTTCTATAGTGCTCAATTGACGGCTTCCAATATAAAACAACTTAGGTTCCACCTAAATGAAAAAGAAAACATTTTGTTCATATATACATTTATATCTTTGTAAATATATCTAGCGACTGTTCTATACTGAAGGATGACAGAATTGGCTGAATACATACGATTAAATCGAAAAGTTTGCAATAAATTTCGTTTGAGAAACAGCTTATTTGCATATTAAAAATACTGATCAGTAAACATAGATTTAAAACACGATCCAATCACGTTCAAGAGATTTATCGGCTGTTGCAAATGCACAGAAGGCCATAAAGTTTATCCATTGGAAAACAATGACAAACGCTATAGAAATCGTCTTTAAACAGCGGTATTGTAATACCTTTAAGCCATGGCTCTGGAAAATAACTATAATTCAATAAACCGTGACAATTATCAACAAGGTATGAACGTAAAGCATCACAACATTCAAAAAAGCTTCACTGAGTGGTTGATCGCCAGAACAGTTTATTTTCCTCCAGGCTATGGATTATTGACGCTGCCTCCGCCACTGTGATTGGCTCACCTGGCTCTGCAAACTAACACTCTGCTGAATTTAAATCATGATTACAACAAAACGGTTTCACTTCGTTGTCTAAAACTGCAGGGACATCTGAGACAAGACTCTATTGTAATTACAAAAACCATCGGTGGTTATAGAACATTTAACAAATGATTGACTTGAAAAGTGTCTAAAGTCCCTAGGTTTGCAGTAAAGTGACGTAATTATTCGATATCTTTTATTTTGTTGAGTTCAGAACGTCTTTTTTTTCTTAATTATGCTTTTATAAATTGTTTAGTCCATCCCAAAAACTGATATCTTCCGAATCAGGTCCATAAGCCCCCAATTAAAATGCAGGGAATTCTATTCGTGTCCCACAATTCATAGCAATTAAGCACTTACCAAACTGTTACGTCATTCTAACTTATAGTTGGAGCAACTGATCAATCAACGTTTCCCAACGTTGCTTTTTAATGGATCCAATCGGGGAGCTGGATCTGTACTACAGACTATATTTTTTTCTCATTATTTGGCGTTTCAGACCGAGTACACTTATTCTTTTACAATAATTAAATTTATTTAATGATTATATAAAGACTTGAGCTGTTTGCATTCTTCATCGAACCAATCAGCTTTTTCTTCAACGAGTTATCTGCTTGTGTTCTATCAGATACACGTATAGTTTTGCTAAATAACAGATAAGCCACACTGTTGATCGCTTCAAGAAAACACAAATGTAATTCGTTGCATTAAACTTTTCTTGCTTTATCATTGCCAATATTACTGGTTATTTTATTCATATAAGCCAACTAAGCGATAAGTCCAAGTCTAAAACCATCACGCAGATTATCTCTCCATTTGGCATTCGAGTCCGTGTCAAACAGGTCATCAGCAACAGAAGGTCATTTTCATAAAATATCAAACAATAATGGCGTGTGATCTAACCATGCATTAAACGACTCAACTTGAAAATTATTGACACAATTAAATTTCCGTTCTGTCAACACCAAGTAAACCATTCAGTATTATTTGCATAAGTAAATGCACATTTCCTACCAGGGCGATCGTCAGCAATACGCATAAAAATAGATTTACGCAGGTCAAGCAATTTTGTATAATGACTGTTACAAACAGTGTCCATGGAAACACGACTAATTGGTACGTCGGAACAATACGATTCGTCGTCCAGAAAGTTAACATGTCGGTCACACACCCACACGTTCATTCCAATCACCACACAACGGTATATTGCCTCGTTACCCGCATCGATATGATATTGTATCAATGACAACAAATCATAATAAATACAACTATAAGTAGGTGAGTTCTCGATCCGCATATGTTCCCACAAGAATCATATCGTTGTGTGTACCAAACATTATCTATCCAATGTTAACCATATTACAGTTTCACAATGATATAATATACAGAAGGAGAAAATATTTCTTAATTGCTTATTTTGCCCCGAGAGAGCATATGTTTATAGTGTTGATATCTCTAATTGATTCTTTATGGATGGCTATGATATTAAGGTTCTTGTATAAAAAGAAATATAATTGATAATCGATCATGATCTTGAAACAGATACAAGAGGTCCTCTCGGCCCACATAATAAAGATTTACGTACCAGTTAATATATTAATTAGATCGACTACTTGAATTGCAATGTAACTGACATCCGTACTGCTATTTTGCAGGTAACGGTACAATAGAGTTTGACGAGTACTTAGAAATGATGGCAAAGCGAATGTCGTATACGGGGTCTGCAGACCAAATCCGAGAAGCATTTAAAGTGTTTGATAAAGAAGAGAAAGGATTTCTTACAGTGGATGAACTTCGTCATATCATGACAAACCTTGGAGAAAAGCTCTGTGATGACGAGGTAGATGAAATGTTAATAGCCGTAGATGCTGATGGCGATGGACACATAGATTATGAAGGTAACAATCAATATATTGATTAGGTTTCATCTATTTATTTTAATAGTAATAAAAAACGACCGAACTTGTACCTCTCTAAGTACATACCAATTCCTATCGTGGTATTGAAAAAAAACAACCTTTAGCAAGGAGACAGATTATATAAGCGGCATATTTCCTTCTGGATATGTTTACATA
The DNA here is from genome assembly GCA_029582155.1 of Panopea generosa. Classification (NCBI taxonomy): domain Eukaryota; kingdom Metazoa; phylum Mollusca; class Bivalvia; order Adapedonta; family Hiatellidae; genus Panopea; species Panopea generosa. Next base: position 5,712,080 of record CM055897.1, on the reverse strand, counting down.
TCGAATATTCGAAATGTTTATAGTGAAATGTTTGTATATATACGTATTATTTTGAATAAAATATTGTTTAAGCTAAACCTTTAGTTTTATTAAACACTTTTATGAAAGCAGTCAAATGGTGAATTTAAATTTTATTTATTATGTGCAAAAGTAATTTGTCTAAACATAACATATATTGTTGTCTATATTGGCACTGTTTCATAGAATTTATTTCATATATTTGAACTCAACTTTACTTATATTGCTGATCAGCATACTAGTGGTTATGGCAATGCGCTTTATATTCTTAAAATGACAAAACATCTCTTATAACTCTTGCCTGACGAAGGGCTCTTTATAAATCAGTTAATGTAACATGTATATTGATATAATGTAACATGTATATTGATATAATGTAATATGTATATTGATATAATGTAACATGTATATTGATATAATGTGATATGTATGTTTATTTGTTTGTAAAAAGGCGCTTTTTCGTTTTGTATAATGGTTGAATACAATCTTCGCAATATAACGATCCTATTATTTTTAATTTCTTTTTTCTATATTGATTTTTAGTTTGAGTCACCATATTACCCGTTTATTTCCCTGTCATAGGTATGTGGGGTTCGGGACAGACCGCCTCACCACAACACACGTTAAAAGCATAATTATCAATAATGTATGTATCGATGTAAACTTTCGTTCTGCCTTTCCCTCTAACGTAAGATTTACAGTACTGTCAAGATTAAAATCATATATTTTGAAATTAACGGGGTGGGGGAGGGGGAGGGGGTAGAAAATATATTGTTTTTGTCATATCTTTTGGAAATATTCCAAAATATGCCGATTAATTTTCATTTCCACATGAGCATTTGTATAAAAGGGCACATGTGACAGGGATAAACAATAGGGCACATGTTACAGGGATAAACAATAGGGCACATGTGACAGGTATAAACAATAGGGCAAATGTGACAGGGATAAACAATAGGGTACATGTGACAGGGATAAACAATAGGACGCATGTGATAGGTATACATAATAGGGCACATGTGACAGGTATACACAAAAGGGCACATGTGACAGGTATAAACAATAGGACGCATTTGACAAGTATACACAATAGGACACATGTTACAGGTATACACAAAAGGGCACATGTGACAGGTATAAACAATAGGACACATGTGACAGGTATACACAATAGGGTACATGTGACATGTATAAACAATAGGACACAGGTGACAGGTATAAACAATAGGACACACGTGACAGGTATACACAATAAGGCACATGTGACAGGCATAAACAATATGACACATGTGACAGGTATACACAATAGGGCACATGTGACAGGTATACATAATAGGACACATGTGACAGGGGTAAACAATAGGGCAGATGTGACAGGGATAAACAATAGGGCACATGTGACAGGGGTAAACAATAGGGCAGATGTGACAGGGATAATCAATAGAACACATGTGACAGGGATAAACAATAGGGCAGATGTGACAGGGGTAAACGATAGTGCACATGTTACAGGTGTAAACAGTAGGGCACATGTGACAGGGATAAACAAGAGGACACAGTGACAAGCATAAACAATAGTACACATGTGACAGACATACACAATAGGACACATGTGACAGGTATAAACAATAGGGCACATGTGACATGTATGAACAAAAGGACACATGTTACAGGGATAAACAATAGGGTAGATGTGACAGGGATAATCAATAGGACCCATGTGACAGGAATAAACAACAGGGCAAATGTGACAGGGGTAAACAATTGGGCAAATGTAACAGGTATAAACAATAGGGCACATGTGACAGGGTTAAACAATAGGGCACATGTGACAGGGATAATCAGTAGGAAACATGTGACACGGCTAAACAATAGGGCACATGTGACAGGGATAAACAAAAGGGCACATGTGATAGGGATAAACAATAGGGCAGTTGTGACGTAGATAAACAATAGGGCACATGTGACAGGGATAAACAATAGGGCACATGTGACAGGGATAATCAGTAAGACACATGCGACAGGGATAAACAATAGGGCACATGTGAAAGGGATAAACAAAAGGACAGATGTGAAAGGGATAAACAATAGTGCACACGTTGGTGTACCGTCTGTGGATACCATTTTTTATCTCGATCCTAGGTCGAGATAGGAATATATCACACGGGTAGTGTGGATGATATCCTGACTCCTGTCTCCAAAATATGTACTTAATTACTTGAACACTTAAATCTAAGAAAAGCAGTCAGGTGATCATGACTTTAGACTGGTTCAAATAAATCTGCTCATCGATATTGATTATATAAAAGAAAAATAACCAGAATTACCTTATTTAAGTTTTCAAGTATTTAATTAAAATGTTGGTGAGACAGAAGCCTGGTCATGTATACGTCACTCTGATAAAGTATCCTTGGAAGTACAGAACGCAGGAAAGAAATGAAAATATTGAGTCGGGTCATGACAACCTCATCAAATATGCAACCTTCATCACGTCACCTAGACTGGTTTAAATAACACTGAATAATCTCCACCGTTTCAGGAAACCACTCTTAGTAATATTGGGAAACGATTACAGTTTTTCATCTTGTCTAGATCGTATACGACGCTGGCTTTTCTGAAAGACAAACGCCGCAGATGATATAGACTTGTATTCATTCGCTAAATGACTTCTTTATTCTACTATTTATTTTGTTGTGTTTTCAGAATTCACTCAGATGCTGGCGCAGAAATGATGCAACATGTCAAAAGTCTTCCAATTTGTTCATGATGGTGATTTCTTTTGTTGGCATGTTCAAGAAAGTGTTCAAATCTTTAAAACTTTTATACCGTGCGTCTTCCTGTAGTGTTATATATACTATATATATATATATATATATATATATCAGCAATTTGTTTTACAACTTATTTGAATATTTATCAAATGTGTATAATAAGATATGTTGAAAGATGCACCACAATATTAAGCTTCTATCAGAGTAATTGCAAACATTCTGATTATGCGATATATTGGCAACACTAATTTGTATTGCTTTTGCCCTTTTGAATTTACAAACATCATAGATTTTTCGGTAGACATATATGTCCTACATAATACCTTACCGTGATTCAAAGTTTAATCAAAATTGTTCACCTACAAATCGATAATTCTTCGCCCGAAATTATAAAAATGTGAGTGTATTTTTATCTAAGATTTTTTTTTGATCAACTTATCGAATCAATGCATTCGATGCGACATGGATTGTGATTGGTCGGTTTGAGCGGAACGAGTTAAGTACGAACTCGTGGTTTTCATAACCTTGGAACAAAAAAAAACACGTATATGTAATACGCATTTAGAAGTTAGTTTGATAGTTAATTTTCGTTTTTCGATATCTAAATACAAAACTCTTCAATATTTGAGGCTGAAGAGGTTGGGAGTGGGCTTAGATTCATATTAAATACGAAAATAAATATCAGACTTACTTTAGACTGTCGACATAACATCATTTTTTTCCATATATGTTTTGTTAAAGCTGTAACTAATGTATACTTATGCTATTCTACACCAATGTTTGTTTAATTCTATAGCTTTATATATTTTATTCATAGTTTTTTTATATATATTTTTAAACTGTATTACTCTTAGCCCGTTCATTATGTAAAACATCCTTTTTCTTAACGGGTGTGTCACATTTTTATTAGATTTTCTGTTTTCAGTCATCTATGCATTTATATTATTTAAACTTATTTCATTTCCAACATACATGTTTACATTTTGTTACATATGCATTGTTGTATTTTTTCTTTTACCCCATTATGCCATGGTGAATAAATAGATAGATAGTCCAACTTGCAGTTAACGTCATAAAACACTAAGATGATAAACTACCAATCATCGATACTCGAACATGTCCTTTTATACAGCTTACGGGCGTCGCTCGTTTACCTTTTTTCATGAAATAGATATCAACGGATATGTGGCGACCAGTCAATTAGGATAAATCTTCTCATACTATTATCTATTTAACATTATACGATTATTATCGTATACCTAAATGATGTTAATATAAACGCCAGACGTTGAGGGTTCGACCCCCGCTCGATACGATGCCTCTCATAAAGCAACACTCAGTACTGGTTCTATCCAGGAAGCGGACTTGAGAGCTGTTCATATAAGCTCCGAGCTTTCATCGCAATCGAGCTAAATTGAATTAGTATAAACTAATATAAAATTAAAATTCCAAAGAAAATATTTACACCCTGTTTCTCATTTGGGAAGGGATTTACCTCTTTTAAATGGATGAAGGTCATATATGACAAAAGTGGAACATCAATTTCATTTTCATCGGTTCTGTTTTCATTTGGATTAAGATTAAACCTAAACTATATTATACGGTGTTTACATTTTACAGTTTATTTGTATTGCACGAAAAGGTAATTTCGCTCTGGATTTTAGTAATTGCAATCTCTATATTACTAAAAAGAATCTAAAAAAAAGGTTACCGTTATCAAAAAGTACGTAAGGCGGTATTTAAATTTACTACCGTAGTTCTACTCTTATTTGCAAATACAACATCATTTTAGAAACACTTTTACAATATGATTTGTTTTAATGGTGATGTGATTTACAAGTTTGTAAGATCCTCCGTCATGGTTACTTTAAATTTGTGTCAATTTTGGATACATGTGTAGATTTTATAGATTCCAAAAACCGTATGAGTATTAGAGGAACATATTTCACCGCTATACCGCAGTGTTTACATTTAATTTACTGTAATCTGGAATTGTGTAGATTGCACTGATCTATATAATGGAATACAAACTGTCATATAAATTAGCTCAAGAATCAACGTTCTATCAAAAATGGAGATAACAACATTTATAAGACATTCCCAGATGGTTTGGCAAGACTTTGACGAAGCTGTGTAAATATACACAATAGAACAGTCCAGAAACGCACCAACACGCGGGTTTGAAACGTTTGAAACGCACCAACACGCAGCTTTGAAACGCACCAACACGCGGGTTTGAAGAATAACAGCGTTACATCGTGATTGTCCACTTACCACCATTCCCACTTGTCAAGAGTTAAAATGTACATGTTGTTTGTAAAGAAAATGTTTGTGAATTTTGATTTCGGTAAATATCTTCTATTTGAGATAGGAACGTTGTCTCAAATAAGAATATAGACGTATGGTTAGGTCAGTGTGTTTATCATTGCCTCTTTGTGTTATTGTTTAATAGATATTTCATGTAATCTCGGATACCCTGCAGGATATATATATTTAACAATCGAATATTCTGCTGCATGTGATTTTGAGAAGTTGCATGATGGAGGCTTACTATATTTAAAATAGTTTACATTCACCTTAACTGTCATATATGGTACAACTTATCACTGACTCATAGAATGAGGATTTCTTTCTGCATATCCATTTGTTGATGTGTGTGTGTGTGTTTTTTAATAATATGTAATAGAGGATATTGGTTTGTTTTGGTGTAAGATCGAATTATATTTCATCAAGTGATCAACAAAAGTTATATTCTCACGAGTGGCTTGTCACGAGTGAGAATGTCATTTTTTATGAACTACAGATGAAGTTTCATTTGATCTTACACCAAAACAAACATATTTTCGTTTTATTTTATGCATTTATATATATATTTTTTTTTAAATATTTTTTTGATAAATATGCGAGGACAAAAAAATAATAATAATTTAATAATTTCACTGTTTGAAACAGTGAATTACCATAAATCATCCACTGCCAAATATCTATAATTCATCAAAAAGCATAAAATAATATCTTTTATTTTCATACACGAAGCAATCGTCCCTGATTGGCGTTTCCATCCCATAATGTGTTGGTACTCAGTAAAACCGTAATTCATAATTCATCCATTAATTCATTCATTGAACGAGGATAAACTTAGGTGATATAAAATAATGTTTTATTCTGCTTAATATATCAATGTTGAGAATGTTTGTTGTATTCGAAACCTGCTGGAAATAGTTATTCCTTACACGTCACATTCGATAAAACAAATTCACACACCAATGTTTTTTAGAAAACAACTTATGATAAGTTATAGTTAATGCTCTCCTGTACTAATTGGAGAAAAAAAGTGTAAACAAATTATATTACAACATATTACAATATATATATTATGCATATAAATTAAATCCAATTTTAGGCAAAAGATTCTGAGGACATATGTTCCAGCGGGATTCTCACATATCAGTTTGTAGCATATCTATGAAAATTTAGACATTTTCGAATACAGTTTGGTTACATAGTTTTGTGCAGGATCAACTGTTTTGCAATTTTTATTATACTGTTTTCATCAGTAATATTTGTATGTTGCACGTGACATGTTTCAATATTAACAAATGCAATTCTCGTATACTTTATATCCTGAAATCGCCATCTTTTTATCTGTTTTCAAACATCTCAAACACATGTTGCTTCAATGACAACTAGTTTTATTGCTTCTTTACCGTCAGTAGGATTTGCTTTTCTGAAATTAAAAACATTTATACAACATATATATATTAACAGTAGTAACACACTAACAGACAAAACTCTTCCAAACTTTATGTTCAAAAAAGACGATTTTTATTCAAATGTTAAATTGTTTTGGCTGTTAATAGTTTATTTTTTTATTTTTTTATTTTTTTTGAAAAGTGTATTTCTTAAGATATCTCCACATGAATGAGAGAAGTTAAGTTACAATTAAAGTGTTATCACCACATGAATGAAAGTAGTTTAATTCTACTTGAAGTGTTTAATTGTTTTAGATATCTCCGTATGAGTAAAGTATCACACTGTCGCTTTTCGGAGTTAAATGAAATATAAGGCATTACATTGGTCACTTCTTCTTTTCCTAGTTTTCAAAATAGAGTATTAAATCAGAATTTCTCATCTTGTCGACAAATTAACTAATCTTTTGCGAACTTTTTAAAAACTAATTAGAAGGTGAAACTTTCACAACCATAAAATTCCCTAGGACAAAATACCATTGTTTCAAGCAATGTCTCGGGACTCAACTAGATGTCAAATATGTCGATCGGGTGACCATTAGTTCACTCGCCCTTCTGTGTATAACTATGCATATTTACAATTTGCAATTTTAATTGGATGTAACGAAAGGGACTCCGTTAATTATTAGATATTAACTATTCAAATAGGAGCTCTTGTTTAATGAGGCTACACAAAACTATAAACATGTATCAGGCTACACAACACATCTTGTTACAAAAGTAGTTTAATTAAACTTTCAGTGTTTACTAGTTTTAGATCTCAATGTGAATGGGTTTAGTTTAATTATTCGTAAAGTGTATATTTTGTTTAGATATCTACACATGAGCGAAACGAATGTTTTAGTATTATTTTTAGTTATACATGAAGTGTTTCATTATATGAGATTTCTATATACATGTATATGCAAAATTAGTTAAATGTTTCTTGAAATTTTAATTGTTTTAAATATCGGCAGATGTTTAATAGCACTTTAATTTGTCACCTTATAAAAGTAACTTAATACTATATACCCAAGGATGGAAAAGTGTAGCATGCCTATTGAAGTGCAACGTTTACATTTTATCGCCAAACATTTAATCACTAGAAAACACGTAATGTTATCATTGAATTGTTAAAGATAGGGCATAATTTACCTTCCAAATTGTTCTCCTTCCTTTATGGTATCAGGTAACTGTTGGTCGAGTGTTTCTGGCAGTAGTAATAAAAATACTCCCGCTACGATAGACAACGCCCCAAATATAACCAAAGGCGCTACATGTCCCATGTTCCCGCCTATAAGCTCTCCCTATAGAATGATATTATAAATACGGGAATGTATTTTATAAAGGAATGCGATTTTGTATATTCCAAATCTAAATTGTTTGGTAAACAAGAAACGCATAGGTATAATGCAGTCATCTCAATAAAACTCGTTGAGTGTATGCAAATGTTGCACAAGTTGAGTTGTCGGTATTACAAGTAAAAACGACAAAGTACCCACCGATTTAGCTACATATGGGGCTATCATCCCTCCAATACGAGCCGCACATGAGCAAGAGCCCATAGCGGCATTCCGAACCACAGTAGGTAGAAGTTCCGCAGTGAACATGTACAAGATACCAAACGCCATTGCCGACGCAAGTTTCCCAATGAAGATGAGAGCTGTTACAAGAGGTTGTAAATCTGCAAAGTATTTTACACTGTTCAAATTAAAGATATGCATTGTTCGATCCCATTGTTATTCAGAATACACGTTTGCAACCGTAACACAGTTTTATTAGCCGGGCTCAGTTAGCTCAGTCGGTAGCGCGTCTGACTGTCAATCCAGCGATTGTTTGTTCAAAACCCCGCCCGGTCACAGTCCCGTGATGACTGCTATACGACATTGTGTCTTAGAATCATTGTTTGTTCAAAACCCTGCCCGGTCACAGTCCCGTGATGACTGCTATACGACATTGTGTCTTAGTATTATTCGTTTCACACCGCTGATTGAATTAGGAAAGTTATCAGTTACTTGCGGAGATGGGTGAGCTAACGTACTGGTCAACTGTCCAAAATCGTTTAGCACTCGATGGCATAAATATGACGCTTAATATTCAAACAAACAATCACTTTTACTAAATATGCAATGGCATATGTTTACACATGATCAGAATTATAATTCAAACATGAATGCGCTATCTAAATATGTAAAACATGGTATTTCACTAAAGTAAATGTGTGAGAAAATAATTGCGTCGAATAAAAAGAAACAAAACAGATGCATATGATGAATTAATTATTGATAAACCAAATTTAAAAGTTAAACTCTTGCATCATATGTCGATTTTTAAGTCATGTCAACAGAACTTATGCCGGGTACTACTTTATACAATGTGCGTACACGTAATCGCTCAATAATATTCGGTCTCAGTAGAATGTCATCATTCCATCTCACGTGGCCATGACCTTTAGCGTGATAGTTTTTCTAACACGATCTTCAGTTTCATTGGCATTTGTATTTTCATATCACTTTAAGAAAAAACATAAATTATTAACATTATTAATGAAATTAGATTGTATAATGGTATAATACTCAAGATTACAAGCGTGGTTTTCTTACTAGTGTTGCTATAAAACACAGTCGGTACAGTGGCCAGGCAGGCCAGTCCTCCAACTATCATTGACCCCGCGTTTGACCAGCGCCGTCCAATTTTATCCAACAACGCCATCCCAATAAGCAATCCAGGAATCTCAGCAAGGCCCATCAAAAAGAAGTTGAGATAAAAGTCACCGGCCATGTTTCCTGCGTTCATTGTGATGCCATAATACGTCATACACACAACCATCCTAAAACACAGGCAATCCTTCTTACTTGATACTTGATTTAATGATACATGTGTACATATAATATATTAGCTCGATTGCGAAGGAATATCAGAAATACGTGGGTGGGTGGGGGCGGGGAGTACTCCCTATATTTTTGGTTAGTACATATGTACCGCCGTTTTGAACCCTATTTTTGGACAAATGATGTAGAGTTTTGGCCCTCCTTTCTGGACACATTATGTAAACGTTTGATCCCTGTTCAGTCCGGAGTTTTATCCCCTCCTGGCTAGGAAAGAGAGTATGCTTTTGTGTAGACAAAGCTTTATTTTGATTAAATTTAGAATTTTGATCCCTATGTAATTTGTCTAAATGCAGAGTTTCAAACTCTATAATTGGTTTGAATATAGAGTTTTGACAACCAAATTTTACGCTGAAATGTAGAGTTTGTGCCTGTGTTTTGAAGTTTACCCATTTTCAGGTCAAGTGCCGACTCCCTCCCATCCCCACCCCCGGTACCAGTACGGTGTCCTGTTGTTCAGATATCATTGAGTTGAACCTAGGATCGAACCTGCGTTTTTTATTCATCAAATGTGTTATCGCTCAGCTATTTCAAATGACATGCATGTTAACTGTTGAACCTTAACGACCAAATCACGTATAAAAAAGAGCATGCAAAATTATAAGTTCCAAAACAGTCAGTTTAATGATTTTACCTACCAATTAAAAGACAAAATCAGAGTTCTTTTCAAAAGCACAGGACTTCTTAGCACGTGCCAAATTCGACCGGTCGATTCATTCTTGTCGTCTTGGATTTTTTGTAAAATATTTTCTGGAACATGTACTTTGTTCACCTTTGCAGCTTTAAAGACGAAGCCAGTGAGGTTTTCAATTTTGTTCTTGCTCAGCAACCAACGTGGCGATTCAGGAATCAACCTAATATTATATACAGGTTGATCCTATAGTTAACATGATACGTTTCTTCCATGCAAATAAGAAAGACAAAGACTTTGCAGCGATTTTAAAGATTATGGTCTGGAAAAATCAGTTAATAAAATTAAATTAACCAGCGGTAAATAATGTCTGCAATAATTTCGAAATGGAGCAAAAGATGAAAATGAATGCAATTATGCAAACATTAAAACTAAAACTCTAATGTTCTAAGCATACACGAAATTTACATCTTACTTAAAACGATGTCATGATACAAAATGAAACCTGCCATTGCTGAGTTTTTTTAATCTTAACACTCCGTTAGGTGAGCTACCTGTGTAGTATGTTGTACCTGCATTTTCTTCAAAATTCCAAATTTTCATATCTACCACAATGGGTTAAAGATGGTTACAATAGCCAGTTAATCTTTACTCGGAATGTGATAATCCTTACTATACAAAGTTTCGAAAATTCATCTCATAAGAACGTGGTTTAAAGCTAACAGCGCTTTGTGAACATCTGAGCAAATTATTGCAACCTTGTTTATGATACAACAGGGGCCAGAGTCAGATCAAACATTGACGGTGCTTATAACGCATACTGATCCAATGAGGTTACCTCTGTTCCCATTTATCAACATATTTAGAAACCTTAATGTAAATATTCCATACATGTTTTTGTGATCTATCGTTTGTAGTTGCTGTTTTGTTTGACGCTTCGTCTCATATGATTTTATACATATTAACTTTATTAAAAATAAGAGAAATAGACGAACTCTAAGGCTTACCACCAATATGGTATATATGCAACACATGGTAGTGAAATAGACAAGACGATCCAGGACCAGTTACGAATGAGAAATGCCATAAGCGCCAGATAGCACACACCAACACCAAAGAAGGCATTGATCAACATACCTGTCCACGCTCTCTTGGATGGTCCGACTATCTCCAAGCCTAGAATTTATATTTTACATGGAAAAGAAATAAAGAGAAACATGTGCCTGTTCACATATTCAGGTAAGACATAATTCAATCCTTTATGATATTGTACGTTTTTCTTTATATTTCCAGGTAAGACATAATTCAATCATTTATGGTATTGTACGTTATTCTTTATACATGTATATCCAGGTAAGACATAATTCAATCCTTTAAGGTATTGTACGTTATTCTTTGAGCGTGAATTGAAATTTAAGTGATTAAAGATTATTTAAAAATAATACTAAATGTAAGCATTTGTTAAATTTCTGACCTTTCTGGTCAAGATGAAGACTTCCTGATAAAAACATAATTTTCGAACTCTTAAACAATCGTGAATAGTTTTCTGTAGACTCGTGATTAACTCATTGTCACATTGAAAGTGTTCGAAATATCAATATAATGCCTGAACATTTTAACCTTTTTGAGCACCAAGGTGCTTTTTTATATAAAGTATGAAAGCACATACACGTTGATGCTTTGAATGGGTCGATTTACAGTTTACCACAGATACGCGTGGTGGCTAACATTATAAATGAACGCAATCTCATTGAAATCATATACTCAAGAACGTTCCGCTATGGAATCTGATGACGAAGCAAAGAATGTCACGTTCATTCGATCTTTCCGCCAGCCAATCAGAGGTTTGCTTTTAATGCTTTTTTATTTATACACCTACATACAAAATTCACTTTGTCCAAATCCACACATCTACGTTGAAGGTTATGCCGAACAGCTGTTGAAATGAGTATGTGGATATTTTTACATCAAATGTTATTGCTAGTATTGTGAAATTTATGTTTAAGCCATCGTCAGTTACTGTGATATGATGAAGGAAGGGTTGAATATAAGTTAACTTGTGGTCTAACCCATTTGCTTTATACAAGTCGAAGGGTGAAACCAATAAAGGTGCGTCTTAATTTATATGCACTTGGACCTTTTTCGCATTCACCCCTCGATGTTTACCTATTGGCAATAAAATATGTTTAAACTAGTACTCTGATTGGTTGAAATAAAAATAGCTAAAATAGCGATAGTGGACAACAAGTTATTGTAGATAAAGAATTTGATTAGATCGTCATCCGATTCTACATTAAGGAAGATCGTGTACTTAAGTCGGATTGAAATAAATACTACATAGATCACACGTACTTATAACCACCATGGTCAGGCCAGCGCCGTGTGAGCTTCCCCCAATTATAAACACCAGAAAAGCGAAGGATTTAAACTCTGGAGCCCACGTGACACCTATTGTCGACACAATCATGACTATTATACCGATGTAGACAGCCTTTTTCCGCCCGAATCTACAACAGTATTGTGTATAAACACTTGAAAATAACCCTCTTATTCGAAAAATGTGATTGAGAGCTATGAAGATTTTGAACTTTTGTAATTGCTAAAACTTTCGTGGTCTTCTTCTATAATCATTATACGATGACATAGATTTTAAAAAATTTATCTTAATTGTCCATGTGACATTTCAAAGTATTTTTCACAAATGTGTGCATATTTATTATTATAATGAATAAATATGAGGAATTAGCCTAATACGTATGTTAATTCATATACAGTTTTAAATTAGAAATAATACTATGTATGTGACAGTGTGTACGGAACCTGTTAAGAGAGAATTGCTTGTTAGCTCTATCAGCGAGGGGCTAAGGTTCGAGTCCCGAACTGGCTGCAAAGTTTTCTCATCCTGTTGCATTGGCGTCTTATGAGGACATATGACTTATACATATTCGGAGAAACAATCCATGATTCTCTTTTCTCTATGGAAATTCGGGGAAGAATTCTAAATAAGCACGAGAAAATGTCACAGTATGAACGTATCCCGTTAGGATAGACATGTTTGCCAGCAGTTCGGCTAGCTCAGTCAGTAGAGCATTTACCTTGTCAACGAATGTTATCCCGGGTCTCATATTTTTCTCGTCTTGTTATATTTCGTATAGAAATCAAGGCATACTACGTATACATGGCAACGGTTTTTTTTCTCTTTCGTTTTCGTTCATCAATTTATCATAGTAATAATCATTGTGATACACAATCTATATAGTGGGTTGCTTAATGGTATATTGACTACTGATTGGCTAATGCGTTTGAACATTCTGATGACGGAAAGTGTCGTTGCGTTACACAGAAGGACAAATAACGTAACGTACATATCCCCAGTCACACCCAAGACTATGTCACCGACGAACACCCCGAAGAAAAACAACATTTGTATATGTGATGTCTTCAGAGCATGACTACACACAAAGTTTGCCTGAAATAAACAAATAAGCAATGCACGTCGTTTAAACATTAAACATGACGAAACGATCAAATAAAACGGCAAAATCGAAACCATAAGCTATTCATATGTTGTTGGTGTTTTTCGTCACTTTTAACAATTTTATTGCGATGGTTTTTGCTTTTAACGCTGTCACATCGGAGTATCATGCCGCAGACACAGTGTATAATACCCCGCTCAGTCATCAGACCAAGCAGCACTAGAAATATCCCCTAAATGATGGGTGCAAAGCAAGAAAGCTTCAAGTACCATTTTTTAAGTATTTGGTATGACCCGGCCGGGAATTGATCACATTGTCTTCTTCTGCATGCGAGAAAATTCCATACTAATGTTAGTATTCAGTTATTACCTTTGAAGTAAAAGTCTCAACAAAAACTGATCTGTCATATACCCATTCGTGGCATTTAATCAAACTGGCGTTGATAGGTCGGTTGTCTTCACCCCATGTACCATTCTCTGTATTGTACACATGACAACGGTCGTAGTCAAGAGTTGGATCTGTGGAACCAGGAATACTTCTGTTTACTAAACGTTCATGTTCTATATTCTGAACAGTATATGTGTCATTGTCCAGGCCGGGAACCATACATCTGAAACAATACAAATTATCTATACATGTATTTGGTAATTATACTGAATATTAAACTTCCGGTAAACTTAAGAACTTCCACTAACTGTTGAAGCCTACCTCTCTCAAACATTAATATCTTAAACGTTATTTGATAAACTATTTTTACGAAATAGTTAAAGTGAAATATTACACGTTAAATGTTAAAACTAGAAATTATTATAGTAAAATTGATTAAAAATTACGCCCTTTATTATTTTACAGGTCATATTATATGAATCACCAAATCTTGTGTTCTATCCATGATATAGAATGGCTTGTTGAATATTTCTGTCGTTGAACGTCAAAGGATATACATTGCTTCCTTTCTGAAACATTTTTCTTATATCATTGTCTTTGAAAGGTGTATATATCTAACGTAATGCTTTTTATCTAAATAGGTAATCCGTTAAAAAGGAATCTCTGTCAAGCCACGCTATTTATCAGGAGAAAGATCTGCTACTATGTTACTGGTATTGTGATATTATATTTTGATAACAAACCTCAGTGTATCTTAAAGTATATGAATGGTTGGATTTTAGCAGACGCAGTTTGTCCAATGAACATGCCTATCTATGCAATTATTAATTGTCGCTGTCCTCGTCCATTGCCACATTTAACAAAATTGTTAGATTTTTGTATGCAAAACATATATTAAATAGAGAACTATTTTGTATGTTTCTGACCTTTACTAATTAAATGTTCTATATTTTCAAAAATACAAAATATGACATCATTGACGTTTGATTAATAAGTGGAAGCAAAGTAAAAAGCGGTTGGCTTAGTGTAAAAGAGTTAGAAAACATCTTATGGGCCTGTCACACCTAGCCGCTCGCCGGAGCTATACCAGAGCACACATTTGGTAATTTTCGGGGATCGGTACTAGTACGGCAGCGCAACGGTATCATATCGCTAAAGAACAGTAGTACATCGTAAGGACATCGTCAGAACATCGGCGAAAAATTTATAAACGGCAGGCGACGGTAGAAAACTTTGAACATGCTCAAAAAATTCCACCGGTGCGCTGCCGGTGCGAGCAAAGGGATTACAACGGCAGTACAACAGTTGTCCTCCGGTATGGCTTCGTTAATGTCGGTAGAGCACCGGTAGCGCCCCGTAATGGATCGGCGGCTTTCTCGCCGGAGCTCCGCCGATTTTTTCTCGCCGTTGTTAATTTTTTGCTCCGGTTTAGTCCCGGTGAGGTACAACGGTAGTGTGTGACAGGCCATTTATATACGTTTAGGGAAAGAAACAGTCCGAGTGTTATTCAACACTAAGAAAAAATACAAATAACCAAAACAGCCAATACCGTTCTTTCATGTGAATAAATAGTATTTTAAAATGATATTTACTTATCAGTATTTCTATCATTATAAGCAAGTTAACTAAATCGCTGACGGAAATTATTGTAAAATTTTCGACTCGATCGTTTATAATCTGTCAATTATGTCATTCTTCGGTATGAAACGGTCACTAGGTCCTGTATACTATTATGCAAATATATAAATACATATATGGATTTTTTTTTCATTTGTTTGAATTTAATTTTTACTAATTCATTTATGGAGCACAGTAGGAAAAAATGTTGCTAGAAAAATGAGCAAAACATCAACTCTTGTCACGGATTTTCAAATTCGGATTTTCCTAGCGACAACCCGCAGATATAACAATGCCTTTTGTAGGAGCATAACAGTAATGATTGTATACATATAGATTTAAATTTAACCGCTTACCTGGACCCGGATACGTATATAACTAAAGTACATATAAACTAAATCATTTACGTTATTCAACGGATAAGGTTAAATTCAAATATCGGAGAGTTTAAAAACATGTTTTTGACGAAAGACAACAGTATTCCGCAAAAGATATGATCCAGATAGTCACAAAGTATGCTAAATATTACAATTATACCATAATTAAAAGGGAACAACTTACTGGTTATGCCGTTTTAAGTTAAATAATTTCACATCTGAAATATTTAAAAAAAATATCGATAGACTGACCTGTGCTGTGGTGTGTAGAGAATAACGACACTCAGCATCATAATGCCGCCAATACTGACTGTCGTACATACCAGAAGACTATAGACCCTCTTTTGGTACCTTCCGAACTCCCCTATCGTCTTTAAAACGTCGTCAAATTTCATGACAACTTAACTGGTCCTCTTTATTTTTCAATCCTTTCAAATGCTTTAATTCCTCTCGATGATGTTACTCTATGATGCTTATTCATTAGTTCACCATACCTCAGATAATGATAAAACACGGCACATTTGTTATACCTTACTCAGCTATGATGTTTAACACATCCATATATATATATATTGGTTGACAGGTATGCTCATGCATACAAATAAACAAATACAATGCGGTTGTAGTTGTAATGTTATTTTTTATCTCTTTAGTTTCAAAATAATTCCTTTTACATTAACTGTGAAACGAGTTCTTGAATGATAAATAGATTTCTGGATAGAACCAGTATAGAATTTCTGGATAGAACCAGTATAAAACGTATTGAATAAAACAAATAGCGTGATGTGGAATTTAGCACCCACGGCCCTTCGAATCTGTGATCCATGCCCAACAGTGAAGTCAGGTCACGCTCTGTTTAATTCGTCCGTTTTTTACGAACATGGAAGATGAAAAAATGATATATTTAAAACAATAATTGAGTCTAAGAATATATGTTTTCGGTGTAGTAATGAAATATGTTTGTAGTGTCCAAATTAGTTTGATACAGAACATCAAGTGGGAAAATATATAATATGTCAGTGTAAAAGTAACAGATAGTTGTAACACGCTAGTGAATCATTTCAGCACAACCGGCCGTCGGGCGGCGGATGAATTATCAACATACATAATACGATTTAATGCGCTTACATTAATTTCCGCGGGAGGCGCTTGACCTGAAAATGGGTTCATATATGACCTGTGAATTTCAAAACATAGGCACAAACTGAAGGCTAAAATTTGGTGGTCAAAACTCTACTTCAAACCAATTAAAGGGGTCGGAACTCTACATTCAAACAAATTATATAGTGGCCTAAACTCTATATTTAATCGAAATAAAACTTTGTCTAAATAATGGCATTAGCTCTTGGATTTCATTAAAAATGAAATGCATTTGTCTTATGAACAATTTTTATTGTATATGAAGAAAATATATTGCAGTGAAACACATTGACACAACTATACATTTCAACATTTATATTGAGGATTGGACAAGGGGTCAAAACTCTTCATTATTTGTCTAGAAAAGAGGGTCATATCTTCTAACCAAGATCAAGGCAGTGTCCCCCGGGCATAAATAAACTGAGTAATACTAATTAAAACATTAATCCTAAAATAAGAAACTGTTTGTGAAATCAGTTGTATTTCTAAACCTTGCACACCATACGAGTAAAAGGAATTGTAGAATTACTTTTCATGACATTTAAATATCTGGGTCAATTTCCTTTACATTGAGTTTAGGTCCGCTTTATCGAAATACCTGTCGAAATTATCACAGACACGTCGGGGAAAGTAATAGAGGATATCAAACAATTCCAACATTGACGAAAAATGGAGGGAGTTAAACAATCGACGAATTGGTTGAATGTCAAATCATCAAAATATTTTAAAAAATTACAAAAATGTTTTTTTGTGTATCTAAACAGATTGACTACCTTATGGTTGGGTCTGCAAGTGAATGTGGAATACATTAACACAATATATGACGCATTGCCTTACAAGCACTTCTGAGCAGTTGACACCAGGCTGTAATTAAGTCATAATGGACTATAAATATAGGTGTAACAACTGCTATGTAACCTTTTCAGGGATTGAAAAAGAATACAGAAGTATAAACCGTTATATAGCACATAGATGATTTCTTCGCAGTACAGAGCAATAAATTAACATTCTATTGAAGAAAGTAGATATGTTGTTATTATTCAGGCTCTATACGTATATTTGAAGTCACATAAATATTTCATATGAAGTTATCAAAAGAAAAAATAAAGAGCAGCATCGCTAAAAATATAACATTTCAGAAAATTGGTTTCGTAGACGAACCGACACTGTCTGAATTAATAGCTATATGTGGTAGACCATTCTCATCTCTTTTACGATACCATTGCTTCTATAATGTGATGTAGAAAGGATGTGTTAAAGAAGAGTTGATTTCTGCTGCGAAGTTTACTTATTTTAAAATAATCGTAAAATCACAAATAATAAGGTAATTGCAGTATCACGACTTCGATATTAAAACGATAGCGCCGTATGTTGATTCGACCCGGCGTACGCACATACACCATAATCATCATTTATTAGCTACAGCCAAACCTGCGTAAACGGTCACCTCTATTAAGCAGACACTTTTCTCAAGCAGTCATATTTGCTATTTCCCATTGATATGCTTTCAGAACAAATTAATCTGCATTAAGCTACAACCTGTCTTAAAAGGCCACTTTTGCTTTTTCCGTTGACTGACCACGTCAGACAGCTTTGTTTCATACTGTGATCAGTAGTACGTATACTTGTTAAACGTCCAATCAGTATGGCGACTGTAATCATTTAAATTCAAATTATATATCCATCGTTCAAATAAATGAAAAGTCTTGGTTTAAACAGCAACGGCAATTTTGATATTTTATCACAAACGAGTAATTTTGTATATAGTATACTAATATTTACATATGTGTATATACCTATTTGTGTGTAAGGAGTGGTTTTAAAAATGAATATATATAAATATTAGCATTGCTGTTCATCTATTCACGAAGAGCAACACGACATTTGGAATACATACATCCTTTGGCGGAAAAATAATTGAAATTAACAGTTTTACTGAAACTGCACTCTTTGGATTAGGGGCTTATGCATCCTACTTGTTTGTTAAAAAACATATGCCACAAATTGCATTAAATGATAAAGAAAAAAAAAGAAAATATGTAAACTAACATGAGACCTAGCATTTAAAGGACACAGCCACCAAATCAGCATGAACGTTATCATAAGTACTAATGATCATAATTAGTATAATATACACCTGGGGAAGATGTCAGTAACCACAAATGCCGCAGGGGAATTTAAACATTGTCTACGCTTGCTTCAACCTCTGTCTTCTCAAAAAGTATCAAAGCAATTTCCTTGAAATTTGGACTTGGATAAGAAAGAATATTTAGACTATGTTAAAGTCAATACATAGTGTCTGTTAATCTCGTATACACATTTCAATAACGCTACAAATATTTTTTTGACGACAATATTGGAAATACAAAAGTGGCGGGTTATCTGTTCCGTTCAGTATATATTAGTCTCCCTGACTACTGTCTTACAATAACGCCAGCATGCACGTGTGGGTATTGTAAAATAGATATGCTCAGGTAAATGTATTTAAAAAGCATACTAAAGCTTTATGCTATCTTGACTCAGGTACATTGCCGACTGATACCTGAATGTTGGCATGTGCTTTTTACGGGTATCAATATGTGTCGCTATGTGCCGGCGGAAAGGTGCAGTTTGTGGGTATTTTCTGTTTACATTGCCGGTGGGGAAAATAGGATTTATATATTTTTATGGAAACTATCATGTCTGGTGTGCATTGCTCTTGTAAAATTGGTGATTTCAGTGTCCCTTATATCGCAAGTGGATAAAAATCCTGTCTAGGGTAAATTGGCCTTATCGAATTGCAGATTTCCATGTACGCTGCTTGCATGTTTAAGGGTTATAACCTGCAAAATTACGCAATATCTGATACGATTTGTGAATGAAGTCATTACTAAGGTAGTTTGAACAGGATGCCTTTGTACGGATTGTGGATTTAATTTATTGATGGTCCATTAACATCTTTAAAATAACCTTATTCAGTTTTCAGTGTAACTATTGTTTGAGTTTGATATGTGGAAAGGTAGGCAGCAACAATGGAAATGATGCGTTAATGTTTTGTATCTTTAATTTGTCCAAACATCTAAATAAATCAAATGACTGCTGATTCAGCGTCTACAAGTGTTGTTGCTTCTTTACACTCAGTCAGATTTGCTGCTGCCTCTTTACGCTCAGTCAGATTTGTTGCAGATTTGCTGCTGCCTCTTTACAATCAGTAAAATTTGCTGCTGCCTCTTTACACTCAGTCGGATTTGTTTTTCTGAAAACAAAGTTTTTGTTGTTACATTAAAGATATACTAGAAATATAAATCTCGTAAATACGATCACAATATATTTCAAAGTTTTTCATTTATGAACTTTGTACGATGATCTCAATATAATCGAAACCTTATATTTAATAATATAGTTACATGTAACTTTCACAAACAACGGCAATTATTATTAGTACCACTCTAACTTCTGAATAGCGGTCGTGCCGTTTATAAACTTATGATCTGTTTACACGTGGCTTTCAAGGAACCGTTGTTTTTATTATATCTACAGTTTGTATTATTGTTGTTGTTGTTGTTGTTGTTGTCTTTGTTGTTGTTGTTGTTGTTGTTGTTGTTGTTGTTGTTGTTGCTGATGTATGATGTTGCTGTATGGTGTATGATTACTACCACGCTGACCATGATCTAACTTCTGTATAGCGACCGTTCCTATCTGTTTGCACGTGGCTTTCCGGGATATTCTGTTTGTATTATATCTTCAGTCAGGTATTGTTATTGTGGTTGTTGATGTATGGTGTTTAGCGTTGTGTATTAGTCCTACCACGCTGACCATGATCTGCCTTCTGTATGGCGGCCGTTCCTATTTGTTTGCACGTGGCTTTCCGGGATATTCTGTTTGTATTATATCTTCAGTCAGGTATTATTATTGTGGCTGTTGATGTATGGTGTTCAGCGATTGTGTATTAGTTCTACCACGCAGACCATGATCTGCCTTCTGTATGGCGGCTTTGCCGATCTGTTTGCACGTGGCGTTCTGATACCTACTGATTGTATTATATTCACGGTCTGCTGAAGTCTGTAAATCTTGCCAGTCTATTCGTGCCTATATTTGTGTCCTTTGCAAAAGTGTTTACACGGGTGTTGTTTATTTTGAATATTTTTAATATACATAAAATTGTTCCATGTACCATTGTTCATAAATAGGTTTGTAAGCTACCTTGTGATGATAACAACAAAAACATCAGAAAAAAAATAATGACGGTTACTCACTTATTGAGATATAAGAATTTCGACATTATCAATTATGTTTATTATAAATTAAACTCATATTACGGTTATTTATACTGTATTCACTCACCTAAACAATAAATTTAAAACAGTAACATATATGTGTGCGAGTGCGAGTGTGTGTGTGACATCAATTTATATCTTGTATATATAACAAAATACACTTTATGTATTGTATATTCAAATATTGTTACATACAATGTATTAGTAGTTTAAGTGATTATTTGATTATAGTATTAACGTCTCACTACACAGTTTCGCCCCTTTTTTTGCCACGGTAGCAAGATTCTTAATCTTAAAAAATAGGCCTATGTAATTTGGTTATGAAATATTTTCAAAATGGTTCAAAGTGGCTGTGATTTCTTCCTGCATATGAGTAGAGCAAAAGTTGGCATAGCATATACTGCAATAAGACATCACTGGTGATAAAAATGTGACTTTGATAGAATTTCAACATATGCATGTATTAAAGAGCATTTGAGGACTTCTTTTTTCAAAAACGCTCAGGGTGTCACTGCACCCTCTTTAAAAAACCAACGTGGTCAACCTACCAGTTATTGTGCATTTTTATGTGTGTATACATTCCTGCTATGAAAAAAAAGACTTCTATGTGGAATTCTTTTTTTACCAGTGAAATCTTAGACATTACTTTATATAGAACAAAGAACAAAATTCAACTGTGTAGTGAGACTTATAATGGTGATAGTGTGAGATGAGGAGATAATGATAGTCTGATTGTGTATGATGACGTGATAGTGATAGTGTGATAGTGTGTGATGAGGTGATAGTGATAGTGTGATAGTATGTGATAACATCATATTTACACATATGATCACTTGTATCATAAAGTATGTACATTTAACTATTCCTGTAAGTTATTTATGATTATTCTACAGTGTATTAGACTTTTATAGATTCTTCCAGAGCATTCCATAAACTAATATAAATAAGATATTAGTTTATCAAAGAGAGTGTGTGCTATAGTTTATTGTGAAAGAAATATATTAAAATATTATCATGTGAATCTGTAACTTCAAAATTATTAACATTTCTGGACATAAATCAATTTTTGGACGTAGTATATATTTTTGGACTTTGTGGCACTAGAACACCAGATTCTGTCATTTGGACAATGGACTGGACGATGACGTTAGGACACGACGGAAACGGTCAGTTACTTATGTTCATTGTGTTTATTTAATTTTGTGTTTTAGTGAATGCTAATTTTATATAAATAAAGTTGCTACACATGTGTTTGGTTAACGTTTTCTGTTGCGTCAGTTTATTTTATTATACACGTAACACTTTATTTACTTTAAGCCAGACAGTTACACAGAAAAGGCAGTTATTGATAGATAAATCCCCGGTAGAACTTACCTTCCAAACTGTTCTGCTTCTTCTATACTATCAGGCAACTGTTGGCCCAGGGTTTCTGGCAGCAGTAAAAGTAATAATCCCGCTATCACAGACAACGTCCCAAATACAACCAAGGGCTCAACTTGTCCAATCTTCCCACCTATCAGCTCTCCCTAAAAGAAATTTGTAGTCTCAAACATTTCTAGAATGTTTCGTAAAATTGACATGGATACATACAATGTTTGCAGGTTAAGTTGGCTTTTACGCTTTCTAACAATTCTGACATTGGTTTGATTATAATCAAATTGAACAAATTTGCTGAATTATTGAACTCAGCAAACTTAACCGAGTAAAAAATAGACATGAAATTGTCATGATATAATCCAAACAAACGGCGATATAGCTGTTGTTTTACGCTCATGAATAATCTCAACACCTTTATCGTCTCTCAATCTGTAGTTCGCCCACATGGTGATTTGAAAATGAAATCAATATATCTACTTTCCCTTTCGGTCCTCTTCCTTTAACCAAACAAAACGTGGCTGTTATAATTCATCCCATTGGTGCAATAAGGTATCAAGTGTATATACAATAAGAAGGTATTTGGTAACTTTTTTCACCAATGGGGCGAATGGTTAAAGGATTATCGTACAATATAAACTGCACATTGTTTTTCTACGTAACAGATCTCTATAACTGTTTAGCAGACGCATACATTTCTTTACATAGTCAAAACGAGTCTCGTTTTATTTACATGTTTTTATTATTATTCTATTTCTTATAGAATACATTATAAACTTATAATGAGTCTGCCTCTTCCGTGCATATTCGGTTTCAATATTGCACATATATCAATATAAATGAACATATTAAGCACATATCCAAATTAATGTAACTAAAAACAACAAGTTGCTCACCGATTTAGCTATGTATGGGGCCAACATTCCGCCAATACGAGCCGAACACGAGCAGGATCCCATGGCGGCATTCCGAACAACGGTAGGCAGAAGCTCCGCGGTATACAGATACACGATACCGAACGCCATTGTCGATGCAAGTTTCCCAATGAAGACCAGAGCTGTCACAAGAGGTTGCAAATCTGCACACAGTATAAATCAGTTTAATGACATGTTTTGTTTTATCCAAGTAGTATTTTTTATGTCTTTATACAATTCGTATGATAAAATACACTATTTAAATAAGTATTACATGTATTCTTATAGTTTACTTTTATTTGTTTGTGAAAATAGAGCTTGAATATCAGAATACGGACCCGCAATATATACATGCGTTTAATGCTATTTCTAACCAAACATTAATACCAACGTCGTGGGTCTAACGTCCAAAAGAAATTATAATCAATTGAATGAACGTATACCGCCAGATACATTAAAACTTTCTTAATATTGTATTGATTTATTAATAATTTACTATTGATAAAACGTAATTCAGATTAAAAAGGCGGTACCTTAGATACAGCATACGGCGGATACGAGTTCTAAAAGCGTATTGTTTATTTTTGCCTTGCTTCGTGAATATCAATAATTGCTAGGTGTCATTATCACATTACTAGGTATGCATCATACCATGATTAAGGCATAATAATCTAAACACTTAAAATAATGTGATAGAGCAAAAACAGTTATGATAATTCTCTAAAACTATTGAAAGAATACTCGAAACCATACAATACAAATTACAAATATCTAAACAACTCCATAATTAGTCCTTTCCTTTTTTACAATAAATACTAATAATAAATAATACATTTCCTATTATTAAATGTAAACGTACTTATTTTATGAATATTTTCTTTTCACTGTTACAGAACCCAAGACAATTGTTGCACACAGTGCTGTAAATCCCGTGTTCAGGGTTGTTATACGATGTTTAGTCCCTTTTAAACAGGCAGTCGTCTTTGTTTTTATTTTTACAAGTGTAACTCGTTTGTATGTTATTATAGTTATGTTATAACAAGACATTGTCACATAATAATTAACATTAACAAGCAGTATTTCCTTACCAGTGTTACTCAGAAACACAGTGGGAACAGTAGCAAGACAGACAAGTCCCCCACCTATCATTGAGCCCGCGTTTGACCAGCGCCGTCCAAATCTATCTACCGAAACAAGCCCAATGAACAACCCAGGTATCTCAGCAACGCCCATCAAAAGAAAGTTGAGATAAAAGTTGCCGGCCATGTTTCCTGCGTTCATTGTGATGCCATAATACGTCATACATATAACCATCCTGAAATAAATATTTTGGCTCCATCGTTTGAATGAAAATACGACTCTTCCAAAAATGTTTGAAAAATGTTCAAATACAATTTGTGATCAGTTAGAGAGTAGTAGTCAACCTTTACATATGCTACTGAATTATAGTTATTCTGAGCGATTCAAATATACTTAGGTACTCATTGAATGCTGACAGTAAAATACAGATATTAGTGTTTGTCATAACAGCAGTCTTACATAATGTGTGTGTCGTAAAATGTCCTGCAATTTATTAGTTCTGGTTCTATGGAAACAGTTTATTCACTCTGTGTTGCTCGAAAGTACATTACCACTCAAACAGGTGCTATTATCTTTTTGTGGTCGCGTTCTCTGCCTCCAATGTTAGATTTTATTGTTAATCAAGTTGACTAACAGTTCGTTTAAATGAAGCTGTGACAAAAATGTTTGCTTCTGCGATGAATATCATTCTCCTTAACAACAATGCAAAGCATTAAAAGGGGAAGGCCGTTACTACGTTACTAGAGTTTATAGAACTTGTGGTCAAAACCGTTTACTTATTATGTGAATTATACAATAAAATAAGATTAAACCAAGAAAAAATGTATTTATCTACTATTGCGCAAGTAATTCATATACCAAACGAACAATGATGGACTTGTGATATCTATTTTTTGATATATCTTTATAGTTATTATATGTATATGTAAAATATTGCCTTCTTGTTCAAAATGATAGCTGCATTTACTATTAAACTGTTGAAAGTGTTACCGCTCTGTTTTAGTTCTTGTTTTATTTGTTTTACTTTGGTTATTTGTTGAGGTTATGTGTATTATGGTGTATCGATAACTGATTGTCGATATTTGGTTAGGGTTGGGGTTAGGTCCTACCCTGACCCTAATACTTTTGTTGAATTAATGAAATCTGCAAATACAACTATTTTGATAAATCTACTAAATACATAAGAATTGCTGTAGAATTAATTAATATTTTAAACAATTATATCAGTTAATCATGTAAGGATATGCTAAAAAGAACGAATTATGTAGGGTATAATCAATATAAACATTTTACAATTATCACATGAGTTATCAATCTGTTTACTTATAATAACGTGACCAGACATTGTATATTTGCATGTATATTTCGAAGAAGTCTGGCTTAAGATATGTTCTGTTGTGTTCTGAAATTCTCTGCGTCATGCAACACCATATTTAAGACCTAAATAGTCAATGCGTTTGTATAGGTTGATAAGTAAATATTTAATAGAACAAACAAAATGAAAACATTCTTAAGCCTCCAAGTATTTTGTCTTAAACATACCAGTTGAAACATAATATCAGAGTTCTTGTTAACAACACAGGACTTTTTATCAAGTGCCATAACTGGCCTCCCAATCCATTTGTTTCCGCTGCGATTTCTTGCTCGACATTTTCTGGAACGAGCATTTTGTTCACTTCTGCAGCTTTGCGGATAAATCCGTTTAACCTTTTCACCTTTCCCTTACTCAGCAACCAACGTGGTGATTCTGGAACAAACCTAATGTCAAATACAGGGCGGTAGCGTGATAAGTGTGTGTGTCATATTTGCATGTAAAGATGGCTTCTAAAAAATGATACGAATATCATTTCTCAGTAAAATAACGCTTCTAAATCACAAATGTAAGAACAGTGTTAAGTTATTCAAGATTTTCTATAAAAAACTAAGACTGTGTGTGAATAAAATCGTTTAATTCGCCGATATTAACCAGATCTTTGCAATGGCCATAATCACTTCAAAAATAAGTTAAGCAACTCAAACAAAAAAGAGTCACTGTGTAAACAAGATAAACCTGATATTCGAAAATAAAAGTAACTCAAAACATCGAAATGACAAAACATTATGTGTATAAAACTTTTTAAAATTAAGTCATTTGTATGACGACGGAAGAAAGGTGTTTTAAGCTACCCAATGGCAAAGGTTCAAGGTCCCCAAAGACGTTGGCTAAGTTTCCCAAAAATCAGTGTTTAAGCTTCCATATGACAGAGGTTTGAGATACCCAAAGAGGTGATTCAAGTTTCCCAATGGTCGTCCTTTAATCCCACTAATGAGAGTGGCTCAAAATCTCCGAAGACGTGGGTAAAGTTACCAAATACTGGTGTTTAAGCTTCCGAATAATAGAGGTTTAAGGTACCCAAAGAGGTGATTCAAGTTTCCCAATGATTGTGACTTAATCCAACTAATGACAGTGGTTTCAATGTCTCCAAAGAAGTGGGATAAGTTTACAATGACCGGGGTTCAATATTCTCAATGGCAATTATTTAAGGTCCCAAAAGACGTGATTTTATTTTCCCAAAGATTGTGGTTTAATCGTACTAAAACAAAGGTTTAAGATCCTCAAAGACGTGGGTTAAGCTCCCCAATTACCATGATTTACATTTTTCAATGACCATGATTTTAACCTTGACCGCAACTTCTGGCGAAAATGGCTAACATTCTATCAAATACACTACTGCTTCGCTTTAGATTTTTTATTACATTGTTTGAGTATGCGACTGCGTTCTTAAATAGTTGCATCTCCGGTTGTACATGTAATAAAGAGTAATAAAAGGATAATAGATCTTACCACCAATATGATGCATATACTACACAAGGTAGGGAAGCTGCAAGACAAATCCAGCTCCATTGCCGAATGAGGAATGCCAAAAGCCCAAGATAGCACATACCAATAGCAAAGAAGATTTGGAGCAGCATACCTGTCCATACTCTATTTGATGGACCAACTATCTCCAAACCTAGGATTTGTAATCAAAATGTAGTTTTGCATTGGCATCTTGTAACAAAATAGTTAGGTTTTTGTGGTCTAATTTAGTAGTGTCAGCTAATACGTGTCCATTGTAGGTCAGGTAGCGTGGAATTGTTAAAACGTATTGATAGATCGATAGGAGCAACGTTTTTAAAATATTTTTACATTTTCATTCTTTGATTAAAGGATAAATCAAGTTTAGTACCTCAAATTCTATTAAGAATTAAGAAAGTTGGAATAATTAAACGGGTTTATTTGTCATAAAACTAATTTAGGTTTACATTGGCCTAATAGCGCAAAATCCACATCGTACGATATTTGAGAATTGTTGTTTCATGATTTACACGAAATTCACTAAGGTATGTGGACAATTTTGCTATAAATACTGACTCTGTTAGGAATGCGATATCCAGTTAGCAGAATCATCTTTAGGTGTGGTTGTGACGAGAAAGTATGAGTTTGTTACTGTTCCAGTACATAACGGCATATGGGTATGTGAATTTTATATTATGTTGTATTTAAATGTCTGATATATATATTTTTGACATAATCAGATCTAAGTAAAATTGTATAAATTGTTCATATCCAGGCCGATGGTAATGTATAAAATTTATTACACATCCACGGTATTGAGAAGCGTTTTGTTAGAATATAGGCCGAGGAATCTGAGAACGTATTTTGAGCTGTTGATATTGTGTTTACGATGAAGTATTGAGATTCACCATATTGTAATTGATTGATATGTTTAATGAAATTGTGTTGATGCTTACTCTGGTATTCACGAACTGAATAGATACAGAATTGGTCTGTAATTGTTAATATTATGATGAAAAGTTATGTAGAGATATAATTGCTATGTTGAGAGTGACGGAGGTCGTTTAAACTGCCATGAAACTGCAGATAGAAAGAGTTGAATGAAATGTTATCATATATTGATAAATCTACCATGAAACTGTTAGATGGTAAAAATTGAATGCAATGTTATAATATGTTGATAAATCTACAATGAAACTATAAGATGGTTAGAAATGAATGCACTGTTATCATATATTGATAAAATACCATGAAATTGATTGATGGTAAGTAATAGACGCCATGTCATTACATATTTGAGTATCGAGTAAATCTGAGTTTATATATATATTGTAGCCGTTTTAAGACGTAAGCGAGAAATGTGTCCGCTTCGTCAATAACGACGTATAGACGTGCCAGGAAGTAAGTTAGTGGCAGTACAGTCATAGGACAGCAACCCGCATATTCGTCATATGGAATACGATCGCGGTACAGGGCGACGTGAAGCATTATACTGAGTATAGAGTTCAAGGGGAGACAACCCAGTTATATAGCCACCGCCGAAAGGGACGTGTGATGCTTAATCTATGATATTCGGACGTGTAAAGTATATAGTGCATTTTATAAACTTTTGAGTGATAGAAGCAGTTTGGACCGCGATGTAGGTAACGTACGTGTAGGAGTTAGAACTTTGTGAAAATAAAAGCATTTATACCACCAAAATATTTTTTTTTAAACCTGCTGTGTTTTTTTTTGTGATGAGTAATTATCTTTAATTTTTATATATTGTATACGTGTATATTCGTAATTTTATTCATGTAAAATTAAAATTGTAAATTTTACATTGTGAACGTTTGTATTCTACCCTTGTGAGTTGTTGGCCCTTGGCCATTTTGCTACACATGTTGAGAGATTTAAATAACATATAATTAATATATCTTATGAAATTGTCTGTAGTTTCGTGAGGAAAGTCACTCTGAATTATAAGTAAGAATGCTGAAACTTAATTCATTGAATTTTGGAAAATGACTTAAGCTCAGTGAATGTAAAATATGTAAATGAAACTATTATTGAAATTATGTTATAAAATTCCAATATCGTAAGCAACATAACATTTCCAACAGGAACGTCTTTGATCATATTTTATTATACTATTTACAGTACATCCTACTAAATATAGCAAAACTAATGGATGTCAATACATGTAGTGACACATTATACGTGATAACAAATGATTACATGAACTACACATACTTATTACTATTATGCACAACAGGGTAACGTGTGCGCTCCCTCCAGCCATGAACAGCAGGAAAGCAAATGAGTAAAACTCTGGAGCCCACGATACACAGATTGACGACACAATCAGGCAAATAAAACCAGTGTACATTGCTTTTTTCCGTCCTAATCTATAAAGGAATAGAATACTTGATTATTTATCTAAATGCGTCGCAACGCGCTCTTGTGTATTTGTCTATACGTGTATTTGTGCACGAGGGTAATTTAATACGTTCTGAGACTGTCCTTATACAATACGACTAAAGTTGATTCATGGCAATCCTTCCAAATAGTCTCCGTTAACAGAAATGTACTTTTCCATCTGAGATATACATGACCTGAAAGCCGCAGAGTAGTCTGTGCTTGATATACTCTGCAGACACTGATACACAGCACTGCCAAGAGCGCTTCTGGAGTTGTAGCGACGCTCAGCAAGCATCTTTTTCAGTACAGGAAAGAGAAATAAGTCCAAGGGACTCGGGCCTAACACATTTGAAATGTGCTGTAATTGTTTGACTTCTGGCGCTTCTGGAGTTGTAGCGACGCCCAGCAAGCATTTTTTTTCAGTACAAGGGACTCAGGTCTAACAAATTTGGAGTGTGCTGCAGTTGTGTGACTTGTTGGTCCCTCAGAAACTGCTGCACAATATTACTCTTGTGTGCAGATGCCCATTGTCATGGATAAGCCAGATATCCCACCCCACAAACCAGATCAACGCCAAAGTTTAACATAATGTTGTCTTGCTGATTTCAAGAAACTGCATAACGTGAGTTTTTTGCCACCACGGCTTCTACAGCAGCAATGTTCTTAGAAGACAGTGAAATTAGGGGGCGCCCTCTGCGAGATATATAGGTCTTTGTCTCTAGATTCTTCCTTAATAAAACAGTAATTTATGTTGTGAAACAAATATAAATTTGTTTATAATTGTGATCATATCTGATCTAATTTTATTTGACAATTTTTTTGGTATTTTAGTTTGTAACTATTTATTTGTGATCATGTACCTTTAATGTAAAATGTGGGAAGCTGTAGAGCAGACTGCATAGGAAGTCGCGTAGACAACATGTGTACATGCGTGTTCAACCTAATCTATAACGACCTCGGGGCCTTCTGACCACTCTGCGGTAAACACACACATGTAACTGGCGTGATAGCCGCTCCTTAGCCAATCAGTGCCCTGAAAAGATTAGTGATATTTTTATCGTCGACCTTTCACGCATGTATAATCTTGACCCGACTTTTGTTTTCACCCCCTTTGTGTACACCAACAAGTTAAGTTTATTGTTTTTGGAGGTTTTTATGACGATTATTTTTGGATTTGTTAACTTTATTCGGAATTATTGAATTTTGGTGTACCGCTGGGACACGGTTTGATATATTTGTGCTTTTATTTTACATACTTTTGTGTTCTATAAGCTTAGCCTATTGTTTCCTGGGCTGTGTATTTGTTTATTATTTACTATTCAAGATGGCAGTCTGTTCGTCCCGGGAACGTCTCCTAAATGTGTTGTTTTTGGGGTATTCATTTACACGTCGCCTCCGGGACTGGGCTGCTATCAATTCAAAATTAAATCTTCACATTGATCCTACACGTATGAATGTTTTCTGGCACGGTACAGGCGGCTCCACAGTTTGCTGGCCATCTCACAATAAATCACTCAAGCATGATCTGTCACTTGTTTCCGACTTGCATACAGACATTTCATTTCTTGATATAGCTAGCAACGACATTTGCCGTGACATACCAGCTGAGCAGGTGTTTCAGTTTATTTTGCATTTTGCATTCCATTGCTTGATGGCAGATAAAACTGTAAACTGTAAAACTGATATTTTCAGAAATTCTGCACCGCAAAGGAAAGTATCCCTATAACCTCCGAGTCGATGAAACAAATAGACTGTTGGAAGAGGCAGCATCCGGCCACACTTGTCTTTATTTCTGGCGTCACAATCAGAATAATTTTAATTCTCGTTTTCTTGTTGACTATGTAGACCCTGATAGTGTTCACACTCATAGGGACAGGGGCATGGCCAGATGCTACAGCTCGGGCCGAGGTGTAATTCTTTTTGAAGAAAAATTGCTGTAATGGTTGTTACTGGTACCAAATGATACATGCCTCTGTTCTCATTTTGTTATTTTTCAGTAACAATTAATACTTATTTGTGTTTTAGTCTTCTGACAATGTGATGATGAACACAGTAATCCATGCGAACCAATATATTTATGATTGTTACATCTTTATTCACAATAAAAATTAAAAATTGATACTTGTACAACTTTCTCTCCATAGATCAATGTGGTAACCTCTCCTATGGTATTACAGACAGTATTGCTATTACGGAGTATATATTTGTGGTAATTACATGGGTTTGTGGACTCCATTGTGTAAGTTTGGTTGTTTTTTTCTACATTTCTAGTACGAAAATATAATTTGGCATATAATTAGTTTGGGCTAATACTGCATCCGCCTATATAAATGGGCTGATATCCATCATTTTGTGTAGACACGCACATATTTTCATTTTGTGCAGCAATGCACATGATCTTTTATGTGCTGATACGCACACATTTTATTTTTGTGTTGATACAAACATGTTTCTATTTTGTGCTGATACGCACATGTTTGTATTTTGTGCTGATACGCACATGTTCTATTTTGTGCTGATACGCACATGTTCTATTTTGTGCTGATATGCACATGTTTGTATTATATGCTGAAGCGCACAAGCTTTATTTTGTGCTGATATGCACATGTTCTATTTTTTGCTGATATGCACATGTCTTATTTTGTGCTGATACGCACATGTTTTATTTTGTACTGATACGCATATATTTTAACTTGTGCTGACATTCATCGGTTTTATTTGTACTGATATGTACTGGGTCAATGTGCAACTTTGTGCTAATATACACATTTTTCATTTGATGCTGATACGCACATGTTTTATTTTGTGCTGATATGCACGTTTTATTTTGTGCTGTTACGCTTTGGTTTTTTTCATTTGTACTGATATGTAACTGGTCAATGCACCAATTTTGTGCTGTTATGCAAAGGTTTTCTTACGCTTCTGCTGATATTATGCTGATACACACAGGTTTTATTTAATGTCCATTTTGTACTGATATATAATGTCATATAAGTGCCCCAATTTAGTGCTGTTATGCACGTGATAACTTCATTTTTGTCGTAATTTGTGCTAATTTGTACAATGCCAATGCCACATTTTATGCTGAATGCATGGTTTTCATATGTTTATTCTGTTATATACTTTGTCACTGCAACAAGTTTTGCTGATACACACATAATTTATTTTTCTGCTACTACACACTGGTTTTAAATTGTGTTCATTTCTTACTGATATGTACCGGGTCAATGCATCATTTAGTGCTGATCGTTTTCCGTTTGTACTGATGCCATAACAATGTACCATGTCAATGCCCGGATATATTTTTATTTTTTTGTTATCTGTTTTGTGCTGACGTATACTATGTTAATTCACCATTCCGTGCTGATACGCACAGTTTCTTACATTTGTGCTGATATGTTCTACACCAATTCACCATTCTGTGCTACTACGCATATATATATGTTCAACATATCGTTTCTATGTATTTCCAGTATAATGCCTAAAACTCACCCACGTTAGGGGCTCTCTGCAAAGCGCAAGGGTCCCACAAAAGGACCTTCTAGGACGGCTACCAGAACAATGTCTGACGTCAGTCAATCCAATCCACAACCATCACGACTGGCATCCGTGATAGCTGATGCTATATCTCGCGACCAAGCTGTACTGGAAGAAGTACGAACACTTATTAATGACACTCAAAGTGTTCCAGTTTCAATACCACCAGCCATATTGCAGGAACAATCTATATCTACAAGTAATGATACTATCACTGATATTCATTTTGCATCTGACCAACCAGTCATTTCTGTGTCTGATGCCACAATTACAAATAGTGTTAATTCAGGGTCTAGTGGGGATATAGACGTTCCCACTACAGTTCAGTCTAAACTTTGGGTATTTTCCCTAATCCATCCGTCCATAAACGAAAAAACGGGCCACTCCATTTGGAACCGTGATTTTATCGACTTGTCCAAGTTGTATTTTGGCTCGTCTGATACACATACAAAAACGACTATCCACCAAACAAGTTCTTAAACAGTGACGTCTGCACAGCGGCTTGCTTCTAAGTCGATCGACAACACTCTGTCTTAGTGTTGAGCTTTTCAGCTGTATGCCAGTATAAACACCAAACGCTACGACTCTGAAGCTGCCTAAATGTTCGAATACATGTCCCTAATTCAGACCCTTACCAGCAATATGTCAAACTGGCAAGAATATGATGTAAAATTTCGCACTTTACGTGCATTCAACAACTTCCATGGGGTTCAATACACACATAGACATATCTATTCATTTCAATGACAAAAAAGTCTACACCCCAACCTACCCGCAATACTAATCAGCCATTTCGTCAATACAACACACCCTTTCGGTACCAAAATTCACAGCAGCAACTCCCAGGGCATATTTCTGCCTCCCTTTTTATCAAAAAATGATACTGTTGGGACTACCAACGCTGGGGGACCTGTAATAAGCAGCAGTGCACAGTCGCACACAAATGTGCCATCTGTGACGGCCCACACGGCGTCCAACGTCGTCGCTCCCCCGATCTGTCAAAGAGCGCCAGATTCCTAACCACTACCCAATTCACGACCCGTACAGCAAGTGCCCCCAAATCAGTTGCACAATCAGCTGCTCCAAAACATAACCCATATAAATTTACCAACACCTGTTGATCCTGGTGCTTTAGATTGTCATTAAGAGGGTTATGGCTCCTTTCTACTTTGTTCTTTGGTCAAAGGTTTTTCAGAAGGCTTTCCTCTTGGCACGGTAGGCCATATCTCTGCCTCTTTCTCTTAGCATCACTTATCTTTTTCGCAACATACGGACTTTGTGAATATGAAATTGTCAAAGGAACTATTTCTACGGCGAATAAAAGGGCCTCACGTAACCCCACCAATACCAAATTTCGTTTGTAGTCCATTAGAAGTTGTGCCAAAAAAGACCCCTAATTTCTTCCGAATAATCCATGATTTGTCATTCTGTCAAGCCTCGTCTGTCAACAGTCATATTCCACATAAAAATTCAAATGTTTCACTTGAAATGTTTGATACGGTGGCTTCCTTAGATGTACAATCAGGTAGAAATTGTCTTATTGCTAAAGCTGATATAGAAGATGTGTTCTGTATAATTCCAATTTCCCCTCTTGATTATCACTAACTTGGGTTTTCTTACGACCGCCTTTATTACTTTGATAGAGTTTTACCAATGAGGGCTTCTAGTTCTGTACAAATAATTGAACGCTTCTCTTCCGCTCTCCAGTGGATTCTGCAAAACCAGTTTTCCAACACAGCAGTTTCCCATATTGTTGATGATTTCATTTTCGTTGGGGAAAGCAACACAAATAATTGTCAAAACGCACTACTAGGTTTCTTTCAAATTTGTGATGTTATAAGAATACCCATTAAAGTTGAAAAAAACGTACACCCTTGTACAAAAGTCGCTGTTCATGGGATTGAGCTGGACACCACATCTCTGACAGCAACCCTACCAGATGACAAGGTTTTTACATTGCGGATACTTTTGAAAAAAGTTAAGAAAATGGAAAAAGTTCGTCTACGTCAGTTTCAAAGTCTTTTGGGCCATCTTAATTTTGCTTGCAATGTCGTTAAGTCGGGGAGTTGTGTATTACGTCGGTTATACGACTTGACTATAGGTAAAACGAACCCAAACCATTTCTTTAAGCTCACAACAGCAGCACGTGCTGACTTAGCGCTTTTGTCAACATTTTAAAGCAATTTTAATGGCTGTACCCTTTTGACGGGAGACCGTTTCATTTCGTCCGTCACATTTAAACTGCATATGGATGCTGCAAGTACAAAGGGATTTGCTTGCGTTTACTCAAATTTATGAGCTTATGGGGCGTTTTATGAAAGGGTAAAAATGCTACATATTAATATTCTTGAATTATACACTATCGTTTTAGCAGTTTTTTTATTCGGCCACCAATGGGCAAACAAGAATATGTCATTTGTGATAATCTCTGTACAGTTAATTGCATAAATAAACAATCATCTTAACACACTCTCATCATAAAGCTTCTAAGAATGATTGCGCTTCACTTTTTGGATCACAACTTCTGTTTTGCTGCAAAACATATTCCATCTTCGAAAAATGTTATATGTGATAAGCTTTCTCGCTTGCATGTGACGGAGGCACTGCAGTCGGCACCCAATTCGGTCCGGGTCCCGGAAACAATCCCTACCGATCTCTGCCCAGACACCTTGCTTCTGTGACAACCAAGCTTTTTCAAGCTTCAGTGGCGTCGAAATGTTTTTAAACAGTGCTCTCCAACCAGTTTCACTCAGTTTTTCAGATTACGATTTAGAGAAACCTTGTTATTCTTAAATTTATCCCCAGTTCAATACAAACCCCACAGTTTCCGAATAGGAGCGTGTACCAATGCTATCATGCAGGGGATCCCCGGATAAAAAGTGATACAGATGGGAAGATGGAGGTCATTTGCATTTCGCCGCTATGTATGGTTTCCAGCTCATTCATAATTTTCCCTTTGCACTACCATTGCACATGGTATTACAGACAACATGCATACGTAGGGTCACATTGTGGTGTGTAGACTTATACTATGTTTTCAAAGCGCTTTCTTATTTACTGCAGTATTATGCTGGGGCACATTGGGGTGTTTGTTACAGACAACATGCGAACATAGGGTCACATTGGGATGTGTAGACCCATATAATGTTTTCATAGCGCGTTACTATTTCCTACAGTATTATGCTGGGCATCATTGGGGTGTGTATTACAGACAACATGCAAACATAGAGTCACACTGGGGTGTGTAGACCCATATTATGTTTTCATAGCGCATTGCTATTTCCTACAGTATTATGCTGGGCACATTGGGATGTGTATTACAGACAACATGCGAACGTAGGGTCACATTGGGGTGTGTAGACCAATATTATGTTTTCATAGCACGTTACTATTTCCTACAGTATTATACAGGGGCACATTGGGGTGTGTGCCTTTGTATGTTTATGATTCAAATTTGTTTTTCTAGTACATCATTTTAGACTATTTCTGACTTTATAAATTATATGTATATATTATGTAGTCTTGTTTTCCTTGATTTAAGATATCATATTTGTGTTATGTTTTACACATTTTTGATAGCGGAAGTCAAACGATCCGCCAATTTTGAATATGTTTTTCAATTCACCTCTGATTATGTATTTTTAATTATCTGCATTTTGTTTTTGGTATTCAGAATTGTGAACAAATGAGAAAACTAAGGTATCCAATTATTCTTTGTACACGAATTCATTTTCATCAATATATGCTTCGTTAATTCTAAGATCTCACCCTTACTGTTTCTATGGAACTATTTGTTTTTAACTACTGCAAACCTAGTCAAACCAATTAACACATTTCATTAATTTGTCAATGATTTTTCAATTCCATTTAATCATTCATTCTTTCTATACTTAGTCACTCGTCGGGGGTGTTGTGATTTTTATCATTGTGCCATTATTTCCTTTCATCGTTTCTGCGTTGCTTTTGTTTGTTGTTGTTGTTTTTTTTTGTTGTTTTTTTTGTTTTGGTTTTCTCTTTGGTTGGATGTTTTTGTTGGTGGTTTTACCTATCCAACTTTGTGTCGGCACTATATTAAAGTTTTAACACACTTCTTTCTGTGTCGTACAAAATTTGTTTAAATTTGAACAGACTTAATTCTGTGTCTTGAATGTAACACAGAGTATTTAGTGTGACATCACTGAATGTTGTTTAAACGCACAATCCTGTGTGTTGTTGTTTATAAAAAAAAATCAAAAATGAATCGTCTGACCAAAATGGGTCAGACATATTTCAATCATATCTTTGCTTGAGTTATATTTTGCCTGCAAACACAAATGAACAAAGAGAAAAAACTTTTACCTGTACGTAATTTTGAGAACAAATATAAAACAGTAATTTATGTTGTGAAACATGTATAAATTTGTTTATATTTGTGATCATATCTGATCTAATTTTATTTAACAATTTTCTTTGTATTTAAGTTTATTACTTTTTATTTGTGATCATGTACCTTTAATGTATAATGTGGGAAGCTGTAGAGCAGACTGCGTAGGGAGTTGCGTAGACAACATGTGTACATGCGTGTTCAATCTAATCTATAACGACCTCGGGGCATACTGACCACTATGCGATAAACACACACATGTAACTGGCGTGATAGCCGCTCCTTAGCCAATCAGTGCCCTGATCGTTGACCTTTCACGCGTGTATAATCTTGACCCGACTTTTGTTTTCATTCCTTTTCTATACACCAACAAGTTAAGTTTATAGTTTGTGGAGGTATTGATGACGATTATTTTTGGATTTGTTAAATTGACCACCTCCTCCCAACCTCCTTCTCGTTATATCCGATGTATAATTGGTT
The DNA here is from genome assembly GCA_029582155.1 of Panopea generosa. Taxonomy (NCBI): domain Eukaryota; kingdom Metazoa; phylum Mollusca; class Bivalvia; order Adapedonta; family Hiatellidae; genus Panopea; species Panopea generosa. The sequence goes on along the minus strand of CM055897.1, from coordinate 5,673,825 downwards.
TCCTCCGTTTTGTCTGCCTGATAGTTTCTTCCGAAACATTATTTACTGCTTGACGACACTTATTTATACATTTTAATATTTCACAAGTTGTGGTCATTTTTCATGTTTTGCTTATGAAATGGTATTTTCTTCCACTTATATCATATCTTAGATGTTACATTTCATAGCACGCTTAATGTTTTAAGTTGTATTTGCTGTTTACTGTTCATGGGGTACGTACGAAAGAATTTTGTCACACTTTTTATCACATACTCTGTTTTTTTGATTTTGCATTATGTGTTAAATGTTTGTTTTTCCAAATATTTTCCAATATTCTTCTGTTTTACTTTTTCATGATATGCATAATATGTTTTTTGTTGGTGTTTTTACCTATCCAACTTTGTGTCGGCTCTAATTTGAAGTTCAGCACACTTCTTTCTGTGTCATGCAAAATTTGTTTAAATTTGAACACACTTAATTCTGTGTCTTGAATGTAACACACAGTATTTAGTGTGACATCACTGAATGTTTTATAAACGCGCAATCCTGTGCGTTGTTGTTTATAAATTTGTTTTTTCAAATGGGTCAGACATGTTTCAATCATATCTTTGCTTGAGTTATATTTTGCCTGCCAACACAAATGAACAAGGAGAAAAAACCTTTTACATGTCCATAATTTTGAGAACAAATATAAATACGTTTACCCACCAATGTACAGTGGCTTTGGAAGGATAGGGGTCATCATAAACATTTTTAACTTCTTGCAGAATCTGTTTATCTGGTATATTCAAAGCAATATGTGTCTTTATGTCAGACCTTTTTTCGTTCTTTTCTGCATGCTTCATGCTCATAACTATAGTGTCAGTGTTACACACACTAGCGGACGATTACCTCTTTACGTTTAAATCACCCGCTGACTTATCGTCTGCAGATTTGACTCTTTTTACCTCCCAGTCAAACTACAGTGTTTGCCAAATCGCCTAACGGTACATGAAACTCTTTCCATTGGTCGATCACATGAGCGTTGCGTTATTAAATTAGAGGTGTTTTCCAGATTCAAAATTCAATTAAAAAAACAAAATGGCTAACATTGATACAGCTAGGTCTACACTGTAAAGAAGTTTTAACTTTATACCGCCAAATGTGGTTACAGTGATTTAAAACCGTTTGAAACGACTGCATATGAATATGTTCTATAGGGTTAAGACGATTATTTCGTGTGTTGCAAGATTGGATGTTGAGTTCCGTTTTGTTTTCAACAATTTCTGCGATGGGGTTTGTTTCTCTTATCAGGGAATTGTCAATATACTTTGTAACTCTACAATATGGAATGGTTTGTATGTATATGTTTTGGTTTACCCTCGCGCTTTGAACTCGTCACATTGGCGACCAATGTGAAATGTTGTTCATCACTTTGTTGTAAACAGGTTATGTCATCCGAATTTTATTAGTGGCGAAGTATAATGAAGCATCAACTGTTGCACATTGAATGGCAAGTAACATTTGAGCTTCTTTTATGTAGAGACATAACCAATGCAATAGTTTCCAATCTCAGGTCAGGCTGACCGGCGCTCGTCATGATTTAAATTTTTACAAGGTAAGATCAACCGACCAATGTAATTATGATATAACTTTCCATTCAAATTGTCTCAAGCTTATAAGCGACTTTCATCCATTGTATCATTTGATATGTATGAGTCGTTTCTACGTAGTTAACGAATAACGTTTGAAATATCTTGCCTGATACCGCATAGCAAACCTGGCGAAGGCCGATGGCACACATATCCATAGTCTAAGATATGTCAGTGATGCCTTACTCAAAACAGATATCTTTAGATAACAATTAGATAACATACCAATCACCTATAGTCACATTCCCTGCAATCAGTCAGTGGCATCCGGCCAATGTTTAAACCCTATTCAGGCAATTTCAAATAAAAAATAAAGATCATAATCATCAGCTGTAGTTTTGTTCTACCGATCTGGCCAATGTTTCAACCAAAATCAGTCAATCTGAAATAAAAACTTAAGATCATGCAAATCAACTAGAATTTGCCTCTGCCGACCTTCCGACCTGGGAATCGTACCATTTATGATACACAATCATTTTACATATTCTTTCTTTTTCCCTTATTAACTATCTTGCCGCTGCAGCACTTAACGTTAAAATATTGGCTTCTGTTTAACGACTGCTGAATACGACACCAACAAAGCAATTGAACACTACTGTCGAATGAAGTCGGTTGATAGTTGAACATAATCGATTAGTAAATTCTTGATTCTCAAATAATAAAACTATTCCAGAAAAAGAACTTACTTGTCCCCAGTCATACCAAAGACAATGGCACCTACAAACACACCAAGAAAAACCAGCATCTGAATGTGGGATGTCTTCATTGAATCATCACATACAAAGTTTGACTGAAATAAACCAAGAATAGTTACTATAGCAATAGCATCAAAACACTTCTATAAAAACAACGACATCAACTATTTCACAAATTATTTGTCAACAGATACATAAATGACATCACTTTATTTGAATTACGTAGAAGTAAAACAGGTAAACATCTTGACGTTTTCGCAATTTTCGTACAAACATTATGTTCAAATTTCACCTTTGAAGTAAAAGTCTCAACAAACACGGATTTATCATACACCCATTCGTGGCATTTAATCAAACTGGCGTTGATTGGTCGGTTGTCTTCACCCGATGTACCATTCTCTGTATTGTACACATGACAACGGTCGTAGTCAAGTGTTGGATCTGTGGCACCAGGAATACTTCTGTTCACTAAACGTTCATGTTCTATATTCTGAACAGAATACGTGTCGTTATCTAAGCCGGGAATTCTGCATCTGAAACAATATAAAGTAGGACATGTATTTAACAACAACTCATGACATATAAGAGAAATAATAAGGTAAGACACAAAATGGTTATGGATATTTTTTTTAAACTATGAACTTTGAAAGCTTTTGCTATCCGATAAAATGCATTTCTTATTGATTTTTTTTCTTATATTAATATAGGTGTCAAATTTATTGATTTTCAGAGTTCTTTTCTTTATTAATAATTTGTAAAGAAAGATTTATTTATTCTATAATGTAATATCATGTAAGGATACATTTTATAATTCTAATAGTTACCAACTGTTTTTTCCGATGTATTTATAGAAAATCGGATTACCCGTGTTATGATCTATCTCCCCGAATAGACGCCTAAATCATTAACTGAATTGTCATTCAGTTGAAAACTACAAATACTATGCCATTAAATGACGTTTAATCATTGATGCTTAACGTTGCTTACCTAATATATGTAATTGATTTAATAGTACTGACTAAGCCACTTTTTGCTGGTTGACAACCAGAAGGAGTGAAGTACTCCTCTGTAAGAATGAATGCGCGTGAAACATAGTTCAAAGTATTAAAGTTTGGTATCACACTGAAGATATATATTCAGCAAAAAAGACAACATACTAACGTTCAATAGATTTTGAAAGACTCTATACCTGAATGACTAATTCAAATGTAACAACTCCGTAATAGAGATTACCCTACGTCACGAAGTATGGAGTCATATGCTTAAAATAGTATCAGGGGGTCGCGTGACCTAATTTAGGATGTGATATTAAATCCTGGCAAGGTTGCGAATGAAGAGAGATATGACTCTTGGCAAATTGTTGTTTAAATCCATTAATCCCAATCCTTATGTAGTTCTGTTTACATATTGCATAAGAAAGTATCGGGGAAATTTAAAATTGCATATTTAAGTTTTGATATATCTGATACTTCTTTATGCATTGTATTTTGGTCTTCTCTGCATGGTATTAATAATAATTACTTCATCAAAGTTCACAAAGTACTGAATGTGGTATTGCTATTAGGCGCTATCGATTGCTGTTGTATAGTGTAAAGCGTCGCTCTCAACAATTTTTCAGTTCTTTCGTCATGGTGTCTACTTTTTACAGATTTTTTAGCGCTGTTATACTTCAGTATTATGTCACAGGCACATGGTATGATACCGCACCCAATGACATTATACTGACATTGACTTCAAGTATCACATTAACGCCCACATTATGTTTCAATATTTATACTACTGGTTTCTCTGCATCGATAAATTCTTCCACTGAAATTTGAATTAAATTTCAAGTCAGTGACAATGTTTTTGAAAAGGTAACTGGAAAACAATTTAAATGGTTGATAGTAATAATTGACACGAATACTTGTGTTAGAATATCATCTTATTTCAGATTATGGAGTATGATATATTAAGTTTATTAACGCGTATTAACACTGTGCTAATATATAACCACACTAAAGATAATCGTACAATCGAACTTTCAATCATCAACACTGGCCTATGTAAAAAATATCAGGAGGTTTTCAATACCAAGCTCAGATAATCTCAGATCATCAATATGTCCTCTCTCGTCATATGATTTGCTTTCTTATTCAATTTTTTTTCAATTTCTTCAGCCATCCAACATTGTCTTATTATATAATCTTTTTATTACTGATTCGCAAAACTAGTTTTGTTATGACGCTTTTGGATAGGAATCATCTTTTGTTGTTGTTGTTGTTGTTGTTGTTGTTGTTGTTGTTGTTGTTGTTATTGTTGTTGTTGATGGTTATAGTGATAGTGATGAAGATGATGAGGATGATTATTATTCTGATGATGATGATAATGGTGATGATAATGATGTTGAAGTGGTGGCGATGGTTTTGATCCTATTATATCATCAACTTTAAGTTTCTGTTTCATTTATGACTAAATATTTTCTTGAGTAAAAGGCAATACTGAATTTACACGTATGTAGAGATGGGTGGTCTGGTTAAATGATCGCAGTTAGGTTAGGTTAACTGTTTGTCTGTTAGCCCTCGATGACATAAAATGACGCTAAATATTCAAACAAATCAAACGGGCTTCTTTAATCTTGCTTCATTGCAAATAAACTTGGTTTATCGAGAAACATATACACATTAAGCCAATGCTTTACTACTTTGAACTCACAATTATAATGATTGAAAACAGTTTCAAAAGTAAGATTTTTATCCTCTTTTATAACAATTGATCAGTTATAAGTTGGTTAATCCATCAAAATAGAGATTTTGCATTCATGTAATTGCTGCAGATTATTTGGTACCTTCCAATAAAACATATTGTGAAAAAGGTTACGTTTAAATTAAGACATGACCAATATTTATTCTGGCTGAATCGGACAGTATGTAGTATCCGATATGCGCAAATCAGGACGTGAGAGGGAAGCGTGTATACGTTATTGCATCATGTAACGATAAGTGTTGTGGTTTGTTGTAACATACTAGCCCTTTATAGAATATATACATTGATATATCCGTTTAAAATGAACTCATAGAATAAGGGGAAAGGATTTTTTTTCTAACACTATAACTTATACATGCATAGATTAAAATATACTAGTAAACAGTATTTTACTACTGTTCAATTGATAGGCCCTACACTTTAGTCCCGCTTTCCAATATGCTACAGTGTCAGAGCTTTCATTCAATCACATTACAGGGTCAATCATAAAAGTACACAATAAATTAAAGGTTTTAATGACGTAGTAACTTGAAATATCTTTACACATTTAAAGCAAACAAATAATATATATTTTTTTATTTATATATTTAACATTATGTTCATTTAGAAAATTCTTTGCACTATAGTTTTGTTGTGTTGGAGCACTGAGGTTTGAGGTTTTTACACTTTTTACCGAATTTTACCGAAATTTCACATGTCGACACAGTTGAATTACAACATAAAATACAATTCACTTGTTTATTCCTTTCATATTTCCAAGAGAAATGTGTCTTTGTTCCGCTCAAAATCTACTTCTCCACCAAGCCATATGCAGCGCTTTAATTTAAGGTTGGACTTACCTATGTTGTGGTGTGTAAAGAATCACTACGTTCAACAGAAAAATACTTCCAATACTGACAGCTGGAAATCCCAGAAGTAGACAAGTCCTTTTCTGGTACCATCCGAATTCTCCTATTGCCGTTAAAATAGTGTCAAATTTCATGGCAGCAGTTTTACTTATTATTCAATAAACTTTTTGTCTATAACTGTGTATACTTTTTTAATATCTCTTTTCATAAGTAACATGAAAACATTTATCTTATTGTAGTGTTACATATTTTATTTTGCCTGTTTGCCATGTAATCAGAATACTGTAAATATCGTGCCAAGAATGACAAAATGACGGATCCTCACAAATGTTATCCAACATAAGAATGCAATTAGTGCTTGTGAACTTGCATACATTTATGCAAGAATAACAAGTTAAATCGACAGATATATGTATTATAATGGTGGATAAAAAGTATATTTGATTAAATGCTTTTCACGCCACCTCAACGCCTACAGCAACTCGTTATTATGTAATCGTTATAAAATTCCATTGTTTCCTGTTATTAGCCTGAGGCTTAATTAGTACAATAGAAGGTAACAACAACATGTTTTCAGCAATAAAGCAAATTTCATTGCTTCTAGCCTACCGAAATACACTGTGTAGTTTACTGAACATGGAAGCATGAAAGTAGATTGAACAAATACAAAAATGAAAAGTAGTAATTGAATACAAAGAGCAGCCTTAAACATTGCGTGAAAATAGTAAATATTATTATTTAACTTAATATATATACTTTGAAATACCTAGAATTTCACTATTATTAACATATGGCATTAGTCTGCTGAATGTATTAAGGTTTGGCCATCTACAATAATACGCTTTAAGATGTAGTTTACGAAGGTCCTTATACAATAGACAAGCCAACATGAAATGATATTCATTCTCAAGAAATCCATATTACAATATTTACATTGTCTTTCAGTTTTTGCAACATTATTGTAACGCCCTCGTTCCATTTCTAAGTTATGAGAGAATAGTCTAAACTTACTGAATGAAATTTTATATTTCTTATCTGTAACACTATCAAGGTTTTTATTCTTATGTGCATGTATGTTTAAAAGACTGTATGACAGTAGTCGTGGTGAATAAATAATACCACTGTACCAGATTTTATATTATTGATCAAGAAGCCGTTGCTTAATTGTTGGTAGTACAATAACATAATAACCTTGGTTAAACCTAATGTTTCCAGTATTGACTTTATTTGAAAGGCCCAGTTTTGTTTGTTATAATTTATGTCATTATTTGCGTCCTCTTTTAAAATGAACAATACATGACTTGCTATAGAATTACTGTCAGCTTTTAAAAGTGTTATCCGATAAAGAAACATATTCATTTTCCTCATGATTAAAGGTACTCTTCCTAGTTCACTAGGGTCGTTGATTTATTAAGGCAGAAAAGTTTTCGCAAACATTTCGTATGTATGACTTCTATTTCTTTAGGCTTATTTAAGCCCCATACTTCTGATGCATAGTTAATTACAGGTAAAACCAGTGTATCGAATAACTTGCATTTGTCGTACATTTTAAACTCATAATTGTTCAATACTGAAAAAAGTCTATGTATTCCTATTGACGCGTGTTGAGTATCGGTTTGATGCCAGTTACCGTTTTTTAAGAAATAAACACATAAATATTTAAAAGAAGTTACAATTTCTTATTTTGTATTATAGAGTAAAATGTCGCAACTAGCGTGACTTCAGGTTTCTTTCAAATATTAAAACTTTAGTTTTATCAGTTGATACCTTTAAATCCAAATATATGATAAGCATTTTCGGATAAAAAATTCGCTATATCATCAACTTGCTTTGAGACAGTAGTATTTCGTTGTTTATTAACATCAGGTAACTGTGACGTTCTCCTTTGACAAATATTTTCCCTAGCTTATTATATTTTTCAATCCAAATTTCAATATCTTTAAAATCATCGAAATCTTCATCTAACAAAATTTTTGACCTTAACGGAGGGACATATCTATACATCGTGTATGCCATGATCATGTATTTCTACTATAGATAGTTATTGGCAAAACTATAAGGATAAACCTCAACATTGCCGACCTTTTTTTCACATATGACTTTCCCTAAATATGAATACAGTCAAAGTTTTGTATGACTTAGTTGGTTAACTGGTTTTCACTTATCCAAGTTTCACAAAATAAAATAATATTATAAGAACTAATTAAATCTAGAAAATCACGTCAGATAGCTTTCGTATGAGTCGGTTAATGTTCCATAATGCAAAGCTCTCTTTGTCTGGCCTACTCGGAGACCTCCAGCAAGTTATCGCTACTGCCGTCTCGCACCAGGAGTTTGGTACCAGACCACTTGACCGATTTTCCGGCGGCACGTTCGCGATCCAGAAGGCTGCCGATATTTGTAGAACAGTCTTTGTTGAATTTCATCACCCTGATTGTTAGCCATTAACTAGTCACTTTTGACGAATGCGGCAGTTCGAACTTGTTCTCGTTCCTTAAAGTAGTGATACTAAGCTATTTTGGGTGTCGAACCGTTCGGTTTGGGTTTCCTCAGTCTATGGACTATTTCCAGTATAATATTCTGAGTAATGCTAGGTTTGTTTCTTATGAAAGTTTGAACGACAACCTAGCAGTTCTTGCCGGTGGATTCCGCAAGACCGTGAAATAGAAGGTTCTCTCGGAGGCCTCGCGCCTCCAGATCGTTAGCCTTCTCCTCCAGAGATTTATTTTGTGATTCGAGATTGTTTACTGCAGTCTCGAACTCATTGCACTTTTTATTTAATGATCTTAGTACGGAACTAGTAGATCTTATCTTCTGTTAAGTGTCCTCGAATTTGTCACTTATAAACGGTTGCCCCTTTTCTACTTCTAATATACGAGAAACTATATTTATATGTTCGTTTCAAGATGGTCGACTTTTAAGTTCATTCTATCGCCATGGTGTCTACTTTTGACAGTTTTCTAAGCGCTGTTACATTTGAGTATAATGCCAGTGACATTATACTGACACTGACTTCAAGCATCGAATTAATGCAGGATATCATTAAAGTAGTTTATGTTGTTGACTGGGAATTGAATGATGTCTAAATTCTAACCGTATCTAATGTCCACATTACGTTTCAAAAACATATACATATTTATAATACTGGTTTCTCCACATCGATAGGTTCTTCCTCTGAAATTTTGAATTAACTTTCAAGTCAGTGATAGTGTTTTTGAAAAGGTAACAGGAAAACAAATTTTAAATGTTAGATCGGTAGCAATAATTGACACGAATACATGTGTAAAGAAAACATCGTATTTAAGGTTTTCGAGTATGAGTTTATTAATTTTATTTACAAGGATTAACACTGTGCAAATATATAACCACACTTAAGATAATTGTTCAATCAAACTTTCAATCACCAACACTTGCCTATTTAAAAAATATCAGGAGGTTTTCGATACCATCCAACATAAACTCTCTAATATATAACGTACAATTGTTTCATCAATATGTCCTCTCTCCTCATATGATTTGCTTTTTTATTCATGTTTTTTTTTCAATTTCTTCAGCCATCCAACATTGACTTAACCTTTTTATTTCTGATTCGCAAATCTAGTTTTGTTATGACGCTTTTGGATAGGAATCATCATTTGCAGTCAATATTGTTGTTGTTGCTGGTGGTGGTGGTGGTGGTGGGGGTGGTGGTGGTGGTGTTGTTGTTGTTGTTGTTGTTGTTGTTGTTGTTGTTGTTGTTGTTGTTGTTGTTGTTGTTGTTGTTGTTGTTGTTGTTGTTGTTGTTGTTGTTGTTGGTGGTGGTGGTGGTGGTGGTGGTGGTGATGGTGATGGTGATGGTGATAGTGATAGTGATGAAGATGATGATGATTATTATTCTGATGATGATGATGATGTTGAAATGGTGGCGATGGATTTGATGCTATTATATCATCACCTTAAAGTTTTTGTTTCATTTATGACTAAATATTTTCTTGAGTAAAAGGCGATACTAAATTTACACGTATGTAGAGATGGGTGCGCTGGTTAAATGATCGCAGCAACCAGTGGTTAGGTAAACTGGCCGTCTGTTAGCCCTCGATGATATAAAAATGACGCTAAATATTCAAACAAATCAAACGGACTTAGTTTCTTCAATCTTGCTTTCATTGCAAATATACTTCATATAGACATATACACATTCAACCAAAAGTAACAATTGTAAAATTTTCCGAATTCACAGATAAGGTTAAAGTGTTCAAAGCAAGAGATGTTCTCAGAGAATCTGGCATACGAATTAGTGATAATTTGACATTTAAACAGAGATCAAAATTAATTGAATTGAAAAATAAAGGGGAAATAAGTTATTTTCAAAAAGGCAAACTTAAACTTACAAAAAAGAATGAAGGTTTTGAAAAGAGTAAATCACGAGTTTTTGTAAATGCCAAACGACGTCGACAAATTTCCGCTCAAATTGAAATAATTACAGAGTCCCAGAACTCTGGTTATTCGGATATGCATGTAAACGGCGAATACTCTGATGTATAAGAAAGCGGCCGAGGCCCATGCCGTTTAAAAGTTGAATTAAATATTGCATATTGGAACATAGATAGCTTATAACAAAAAACTGAATTTATAGACTTTGTTGATTACATTTGCTGTTTTGATATATTCTCGTTAGCAGAAACCAGGGAAGAAAAATAATCATGAAACCAAACATTTGAAATTAACGCATGAATGTTTCTTTCTACCTGCGGAAAACATGCTAGCCAAGGGCGAGCAATGTCGGGAATGTCTGTTTATATCAATAAAAATATTTTAAAATTTGTGAGTAAAATCCAATATGAATGTTCCATCGGTTTAGCATTCAAGCTTGATAAATTGTATACAAAATTTGAAACAAACGTTGTATTATTATTTGCATATCTCCCCCCTAATGATTCGACATTTTACAATAATAAGCAATTGAAATCTATTGAGCTTTTAGAAGATGTTATAACTAATATCACAATAAATTTCGGTTTATCCAATTTTATAATCTTAGGTGACCTAAACGCAAGAATAGGTGAACAAAGTGAATGTATAAAAACAGTTGAAAATGTAAATGAACTTGAAGACTACAATGACTTTGTTGCAGTGTTATTGATTATTGTTTATGTTCAGGAAATCTAATACAGTTTGTCAATAATTTCCGAGTTGGACATTGATGTGACTCTAAACATTTTCCAATAATTACGTCTTAAACAATACCAACACTACACACTGATAACAATCTAAAAGATAATATACATTCTAGAACATATCCTTGTTATAATATACCTTTGCATATGAAGGAAACATTTCAAAAATATCTTGCAAATGTATTTACAAATAATTGCATTTATGATAGGTGCATTAAAATAGTAAATACTAACTCTGATATAAATCAAATTTTATCATCGTTTACTGATATACTGAAATATGCTGGTAACAAGTTTGAAAGTCAACCAAAACGGCATGTTAAATCACAGCCAAACTGGTTTGACGAGAGTTGTTATGAAAGCAGACGTTTAAAATATCGTCTATTAGGAAAATATAGACAAAATAACACTGAGCAAAATTTACAAAGATATATAATGCCAGAAATGAATTTAAAAATATGTGTAAAATTAAACGAAATATATACGCTGAAAACAATTAGATGCATTAATAATTAATATAAATGATTCTAGGTCAATCTGGTCTAGACTCAAATCAATGACAAAATGCGGTCGCAAAGTTGAGAACAATATAATAACTGAGGAATAGGTCAATCATTTTGATAAATTTTTGAACCCAGAAACTGAAAACCTGAATGAAAAAGTAACTATGCCGATAGACATAGAGTTCAAAGAACCAATAGATGACATTGAAGATTTTATATTTAACACTGAGATAACCGAAGATAAAATTCGATTGGTCATCAAAAGGTTTCGGAAGGGGAAAAAAACAGGACCAGACTGTTTACTGCCTGATTTTTTATATATGGTATTGATGCCATTGTACACGTTTTCGTTAAACTTTTTAATAGATTATTTGTAACAAGTGAATCATCCAGAAAGTTGGTGTGAATCCCTTATTGTGGTATTTCACAAAAAGGGTGATATAAACAATACAGATAATTATAGAGGTATTTCATTGCAGAATGTTTTAAGCAAATTATACTGTGCAGTATTGGTAGCTAGACTAAATTCTTTGCATACATGAACAAAAAGATTTCTGAAAGTCAAAGTGGGTTTAAAGTTGGATATTCTACTGTTGATAATGCTTTTGTTTTAAGATCCATTATTGAACGTTACTTAAATCGGAAAATAGGTTAGCTATATGTAGCATTTGTCGATTTTCAGAAATGTTTTGATACTATCGATAGATCTTTATTGTGGCAAACTATAAGAAATGCTGGAATAAAGGGTAGACTGTTTCATGCACTCCAACGTATGTATAGATCTGTTAAAGCATGTGTAAGATTGAAAAGCACTAGAAGTGAATATATGAACTGTACAATAGGTCTGAAGCAAGGGTGTTTGGCCAATCCAATATTACTCTCAATTTTTATTGATGAGCTTGAAAGTATACTGAACAATAGCAATATTCAAGGTATTCAATTACACCCAGACATTACTCAGATATTGCTGTTAATGTTCGCAGATGGTCTAGCTCTCCTTGCAGACACTTTTGTTGGATTACAAAGACAGTTAAATGTGTTGTTTGAATTTTGTGATACAAATAATCTGAAAGTAAATGAATCAAAAACAAAAGTTGTAGTGTTCAAAAATGGCGGTTTTTTGTCAAGGCATTAGACATGGACTAAAATAATGTAAAACTTCATGTAGTAAATTGTTTTGTCATGTTGGTCTTACCTTTACAAGACAATAATCATTAACAAACATGGTTAAGGAACATTGTATTAAAGGTAAACGTATTCTTATCTCAATCTTAAGCTCCTTATATGATTCTGAACTACTGCCTAAGACCTTATTTTTCAAAATATTTGATACTAAAATCTGTCCACAGTTGTTATACGGGGCCGAAGTGTGGGGTTTAGAAACGTTTATCGAATTAGAAAGGGTCCAATATTACGCTTGTAAGCGGTTCATGTGTGTAAAACAAAAAACATGTAATGCTGTTGCTTTGGGAGACTGTTTTAGATTCCCACTTTTTATTGAAACATACAAACGCTGTATAAAGTATTGGTTTAAAATACTAAAAATGCCAAAAGAAGATTTGTTAAAAAGTGTAATTTGATGATGGTAAATGAAGATAGAAACGGTAATAAGAATTTGGTATCCATGCTTAAACATGTTCTACAAAGTAACGGTTTTGGTGATGTATGGGAAAAGCAAGGCGTTGTCCATGAGATGTATTTATAAAAACATTTACAAGTAGATTAAAAGATCAATATCTACAAGACTGGAATGGAACTGTTATTTCTAGCTGGAAACTCAGTACTTACTATGTAAAGTTTAAACAATGTTTTGCATATAAAAAGTATCTCGATGTACTAAATATCAGAAAAGTTCGTCATATCTATGCAAGCTTCAGAATTAGTTTTCATGACCTGGAAATTGAAAGGGGTCGTTACAGAAATATTGAAAGAGATCGAAGGTTATGTACATTGTGTGATGTAAATGTTGTAGAAGATGAGTTTCACTTTTTACAGCGTTGTTATATAAGAGAAGCATATTTGCCAGATAAATATTTTAATAATCCAACTGAACATAAGTTTACCATTTAAATGGCAACACAAATAGACAGTTTGATAAAATCGGTAGCAACTTATCTCCAGTATGTCTTTAAGAGACGAAAAGAAGTTCTATGTGTTACTAGTTAAAATATACCAATATGCCTTCAAAAATACGAAAAGAAGTTCTATGTGTTACTAGTTAAGCTATACATTAATGTATATGTATAATGCTATAATATTTCTGTTTTATGCATATTTAACTGTGTATAAATGATGTAATACTTCGTGTAATCTTGAAAACTCACGTACTGTTCTGTTTTGTTAACATTTATCTGTATAAAAACATGTTGCATGCGCTGGTGGCCTTAAAGCAAATAAACTAAAGTTATTGTCAAAAAAAAGCCCATGCTTTATTACTTTGAACTCACAATTATAATGATTGAAAACAGTTTCAAAAGTAAGTTTTTGTTCCTCTTGTATAACAATTGATAATATATAAGTTATCATAATAGAGATTTTGCATTCATGTACTTGCCGCAGATTATTTGGTACCTTCCAATAAAACATATTGTGAAAAGGGTTACGTTTAAATAAAAACAGGACCAATATATATTCTGACTGGATCAGACAATATGTAGTATCCGATATGCGCAAATCAGGGCGTGAGAGGGAAGCATGTATGCGTTATTGCATCATGTAACGTAAGTGTTGTGGTTTGTTGTAACATACTAGCCCTTTATAGAATATATACATTAATATATCCGTTTAAAAAGAACTCATCGAATAATGGGAAATGATTTTTTTTCTAACACTATCACTTATACATGCATAGATTTAAATATACTAGAAAACAGTATTTTACTACTATTCAATCTATAAGCCCTACACTTTAGTCCCGCTTTCCGATATGCTACAGTGTCAGGGCTTTTATTCAGTCACATTAAAGGGTCAATCATAAAAGTATACAATTAATTTAGGGTTTTAATGACGTAGTAATTTGAAATATCTTTACAAATTTAAAGCAAACAAATAATATATATTTTTCGGCTACCTTAATTAAGTTCTTTCTTTTTCTTTATGTATTGAACATTATGTACATTTTGGAAATTCTTTGCACTATAGATTTGTTGTGTTGGAATACAGATGTATGAGAATTTAACACTGTTTATCGAGCTTGAAAATTTCACATGTCGACAAAGTTATATTGCCACCTAAAATACAATTCACTTGTTTATTTCTTTCAAATTTCTAAGAAAAATGTGTCTTTATTCTGCTCAAAATCTACTTCTCCACCAAGCCATATGCAGCGCTTTAATTAAAGTTGGACTTACCTATGTTTTGGTGTGTAAAGAATCACTACGTTCAACAGAAAAATACTTCCAATACTGACAGCTGGAAATCCCAGAAGTAGATAAGTCCTTTTCTGGTACCATCCGAATTCTCCTATTTCTGTTAAAATATTGTCAAATTTCATGGCAGCAGTTTTACTTATTATTCAATAAACTATTTGTCTTGAACTGTGTATACTTTTTAATATCTCTTTTCATATGTACCATGAAAACATTTATATTATCGTATTGTTACATATTTTATTTTGCCTGTTTTCCATGTAATCAGAATACCTTAAATATCGTGCCAAGAATGACAAAATGACGGATCTTAATGAATTTTATCCAACAGAAACGTATAATTAGTACTTGCAGCAATTTATGCAAGGATAACAATTGAAATCGACAGGTATATGTATTTTATCTGTTGATGAAAATTAAATTTAAATAAAATATTTTTGTTTTACGCCGACTCAAAGCCTACAGCAACATATCATTATGGAATCGTTACAAAAATCCTTTGTTTCCCTGGATTTAGCCTGAGGTTTAATTAATAAATCAAAAGGCAATGCAAAGCAAACTGTGGCATAATTTGTCTATATGGACGTTACTGTTCGTTATTACAGTGAAGTATATCACTATATATGACTGGTTATTATTGCTGAAACTGGCACAAATCTACTCGTGACCAAGATAATGTTTTAAACCAAACCTGATGAGCAACACGTTACATGTACGCAATCAATGCCTGGCCACCGAGAATATCAACTTATAAGTATTACATTATTAATGGTGGGAATCAATTGATTTCTTACAACTCTATATTTCAATAACAGCAACAAACACCCCGATTCATGTAGGAAATAACACCGTTATTTCAAAATGTCATTGAAAGTCAGGTGACTCTCATGTTTATGCATGCATAATATTAGTTGATCCATGCGTATTCTTTTATCCATATTCGGGATATGTTTTGCTTTTTCGCAACTCCCATTCTGATGTATATCAATCCTTTATGTCTAAAATGTACATGTTTCATGTAAAAGATAATCAATTTTACCACTCCGTCATCACTTCACCCCAGTCGCAAATATTGGATCCATTCGCTTGAAATAATTACAAGAAATACGTCGTAGTCAACACGATATAGTGTATACGTACTACAGCAAAGTAAGATAAACTGCGAATTTATTGTTGTGGCAATGCTTTTTGAAAATGTCTTTTGATGTTGATCTTCTTTATTTATTACAATGGGATCGAGAGGGTCATCTTTAACCTAGTGGAGAGCTTTACAACGCTTGATGCTGTGGGTCCGAGCCATTCTCGGTCCAAATACTTTGGAGAGAAAATAGATCTATAAATGTATACTTGTAGAACGCTAGCTCAATAATGAAGCCCGTGTGGTTCCGGCTAAGAATATAATCACTGTCGATCTCTGCAGAAGGGTAGTATTCCCCAGAATAGGTGTCATGTTCCGTTTATCATTTTACCATTTATCAGAATCATTTTTGGTGGTTAAATTACGAACCCCTGTGTGGTTCCATGGAGCCATATTAGTGATGGCAATAATAGGATCGCTGTGGCTCATTCATGTTGTGTGTGCAACAATTTCAGTAATACGATACAATTTGCTGAAACACTGCAGTTCTGCAGGTATAAAGGTTTTAGGTTCATTCTGCATATTCATTAATTTATGTATATTTTTTTAATCTTTAAGTTGCTACGCCGTAAAACCCTATTCACCCATTGTCAACCATGCACTATTTTGAGGTCTTCTTCCACTAATAAACTGTAGAATTTGAGAATATAGTGTTAACTTTAAACAGAACTCTAATCAAGTGTTCCTTCAGCAATGTACCACTTCGCTGACGGATTTTGTAGGGAACAGATGGTTCCGTACCTGTTACACTGATACTTCGAAAATAAAAATAATTTTTAGTGAAAATAGTGAAACAAATTATATGAATGTTTCATACTATGATGGACATTTTCTCTTTTCCCAAGCGAATTGTAGACTTCCTCCCACAGGTTAGATGAGAATTCGAAGTTTACTTATTTTAAAATATGGTATGCCGTATGTTGGTTCCGGACAGACTCCGTAAGCCATCATCTATTACATACAGTTAAACCTGTGTCAGCGGCCATCTCTATTAAGCAGCCATTTGTCTTAAGGATCTGTATTACACGCAGCTATTTCACATATCTATGCTTTCAGAACAAATAAAGAACCTGAATTAAGCAACAACCTGTCTTAAAGGGTCACTTTTGCTCCTTACATTGACTGGCTACTTATGACAGGTTTAACTGTATAACTTGGTATAATTCTTTGAGACCGCTGTTTCAGATAAACAAAAGACAAATGTAGCGTGTGTTTTTATAATGTTGATTAAATGCACTAATCTCAGTGATTATTGTTTTCAATTTGGACAATTCATCAAAGAATATCGGAGGAAAATAAAACTGCCTTTATTAATGGATTGAAACATTTTTATTTGCCGATATGTCTAACGCTTTTCGATACATTGAATTATTGCTACTTTCTGCATTACTAATCCTTCGGCGGAAAATCTTTTGCAATGAACACTTTTACTGTGAACTAAACTCTTTGGATTTGGGTTCTGATGCTTTCTACTTATTTATACAAAATTACATGCCACCAATTGCATTAAATGATAAGAAAAAATAAGAAAATATGAAAACTAACATGAGACATAGCATTTAAAGGAGACAAACACCAAATCAGCATGAACGTAATTGATATAAGAACTAATAATTATAATTAGTATAATATATACATGTACCTGGGGAAGATGCCAGTAACCACAAATGCCGCAGGGGAATTTAAACATTGTCTACACGTGCTTCAACCTCGCTCTTCCACCGTCGGCATATCATAAGATGAGACAAAGTATACCGAACGGAGCAGCTAATCCACCACCTGACATTTCATTATATAATTTCTCAAAAATCATTAAAATAATTTCCTTGAAATTTGGACTTTGATAAAAAAGAACATTTGGGCTGTGTAAAAGTCAATACACAGTGTCAGTTAATCTCGTTTACACATTTCAATAACTGTACTCAATATTTTGACAACAATATTGGAAATACAAAAGTGGCGGATAAGCTGTTCCGTTCAGTATAGATAAGTATCCCTGACTACTGTTTTACAATAACGCCAGTATGTACGTGTGTATATTGTAAAATAGATATGCTCAGGTATACTATCACGCTTGGTGTTCATTGCTCTTGTAAAATTGGTGATTATAGTGTCCCTTATCCCGCAAGTGGATACTATCACGCTTGGTGTGCATTGCTCTTGTAAAATTGGTGATTTCAGTGTCCCTTATCCCGCAAGTGGATACTATCACGCTTGGTGTGCATCGCTCTTGTTAAATTGGTGATTAAAGTGTCCCTTATCCCGCAAGTGGATACTATCACGCTTGGTGTGCATTGGTCTTGTAAAATAGATGATTTCAGTGTCCCTTATCCCGCAAGTGGATACTATCACGCTTGGTGTGCATCGCTCTTGTAAATTGGTGTTTTGAGTGTCTCTTATCCAGCAAGTGGATACTATCACGCTAGGTGTGCATTGCTCTTGTAAAAAAGGTGATTTCAGTGTCCCTTATCCCGCAAGTGGATATTATCACGCTTGGTGTGCATTGCTCTTGTAAAATTGGTGATTTTAGTGTCCCTTATCCCGCAACTGGTTACTATCACGCTTGGTGTGCATCGCTCTTGTAAAATTGGTGATTTCAGTGTCCCTTTTCCCGCAAATGGATACTATCACGCTTGGTGTGCATTGCTCTTGTAAAATTGGTGATTTCAGTGTACTTTATCCCGCAAGTGGATACTATCACGCTTGGTGTGCATTGCTCTTGTAAAATTGGTGATTATAGTGTCCCTTATCACGCAAGTGGATACTATCACGCTTTGTGTGCATCGCTCTTGTAAAATTGGTGATTTCAGTCTCCCTTAACCAGCAAGTGGATACTGTCACGCTTGGTTTGCATTGCTCTTGTTAAATTGGTGAATAAAGTGTCCCTTATCCCATAAGTGGATACTATCACGCTTGGTGTGCATTGCTCTTGTAAAATTGGTGATTTCAGTGTCCCTTATCCCGCAAGTGGATACTATCACGCTTGGTGTGCATTGCTCTTGTAAAATTCGTGATTTCAGTGTAATTATCCCGCAAGTGGATACTATCACGCTTGGTGTGCATTGCTCTTGTAAAATAGGTGTTTTGAGTGTCCCTTATCCCGCAAGTGGATACTATCACGCTTGGTGTGCATTGCTCTTTTAAAATTGGTGATTTCAGTACCCCTTATCCCGCAAGTGGATACTATCACGCTTGGTGTGCATTGCTCTTGTAAAATAGGTGATTTCAGTGTCCCTTATCCCGCAAGTGGATACTATCACGCTTGGTGTGCTTTTCTCTTGTAAAATTGGTGATTTCAGTGTCCCTTATCCCGCAAGTGGATACTGTCACGCTTGGTGTGCATTGCTCTTGTAAAATTGGTGATTTCAGTGTCCCTTATCCCGCAACTGGATACTATCACGCTTGGTGTGCATTTCTCTTGTAAAATTGGTGATTTCAGTGTCCATTATCCCGCAAGTGGATACAATCACGCTTGGTGTGCATCGCTCTTGTAAAACTGGTGATTTCAGTGTCCCTCACGCTTGGTTAGTATTGCTCCTGCAAGTGGATAATGTCCTGTCTAGGGTACATTGACTTTATAAAATTGCAGATAAACATGTACGCTACTTGCATGTTTAAGGGTTATTACCTGCAAAATTACGCAATTCTTGATACGATATCTGAATAAAGTCATTACTAAGGTACTTTGAACAGGATGTCTTTGTACGGATTGTGGATTTAATTTATTGATGGTCCATTAACATTTTTAAAATAACCTTATTCAGTTTTTAGTGTAACTATTATTAAGTTGGATATTTGGAAAGGTAGGCATCATCAATGGAAATGATGCATTAATGTTTTGTATCTTTGATTTGTTAAAAAATCTGAATAAATCAAATGACTGTTGATTCAGCGGCTACAAATGTTGTTGCCTCTTTACACTCAGTCAGATTTGCTGATGCCTCTTTACACTCAGTCAGATTTGTTTTTCTGAAAGTAAATCCATTTTTTGTTGTTACATTTAGAGTGCCATAATGAAGATAAACTAGAAACAAAAATCTCGTAAATGCCATCAAAATATATTTCAGAGTTTTTCATTGATGAATTTTGTAAGAAGATCACAATATAATCGAAACTTAAACCTGATATTTAATCATATACATACCTTTAACAAGCAACGTTAATTATTATTGATACCACTTTTACTTCTGTATAGCGGTAGTGCCGTTTATAAACTAGTGATCTGTTTACACGTGGCTTTCAAGGAACTGCTGTTTGTATTATATCTACAATTGTTATTGTTGTTGTTGTTGTTGTTGTTGTTGTTGTTGTTGTTGTTGTTGTTTTTGTATGATGTTGCTGTATGGTGTTTAGCGATGGTGTATGGTGTCTACAACGATGACCATGATCTGCCTTCTGTGCGGCGGCCGAGCCGATCTGTTTACACGTGGCTTTAAGTGATCTGCTCTTTGTATTATATCTACAGTTTGTATTGTTGTTGTTGTTGTTGTTGTTATTGTTGTTGTTGTTGATGTACGGTGTTGAGTGATGGTGTATTATTTCTACCACGCTGACCATGATCTGCCTTCTATATGGCGGCTGTGTCAATCTGTTTGCACGTCGCTTTCTAGGAACTGCTGTTTGTAATATATCTTCAGTCAGGTGATGTTGATGTTGTTGTTGTTGTACGATGTTCAGCGATGGTGTATTATTTCTACCACGCTGACCATGATCTGCCTTCTATATGGCGGCCGTGTCGATCTGTTTGCACGTAGCTTTCTAGGAACTGCTGTTTGTATTATATCTTCAGTCAGGTGTTGTTGTTGTTGTTGTTGATGTTGTTGTTGTTGTATGATGTTGTTGTTGTATGATGTTGTTGTATGACGTTGTTATATGGTGTTTAGCGATGGTGTATTAATTTTACCACGCTGACCATGATCTTCCTTCTATATGGCGGCCGTGTCGATCTGTTTGCACGTAGCTCTCCGGAAACTGTTGTTTGTTTTATATCTTCAGTCAAGTGCTGTTGTAGTTGTGGTTGTTGTTGTTGTTGTTGTTGTTGTTGTTGTTGTTGTTGTTGTTGTTGTTGTTGTTGTTATTGATGTACGGTGTTGAGCGATGGTGTATTATTTCTACCACGCTGACCTTGATCTGGCTTGTGTATGGCGGCCGTGCCGATCTGTTTGACGTAGATTTCCGGCATCTGCTGTTTGTGTTATATCCACCGTCTGCTGAAGTCTGTTAATATTGCCAGTCTATTCGTGCCTACATTTGTGTCCTTTGTAATAGTGTTATAATGTGTGATAAGATCATATTTACACATATGATCACTTAAAAATAAACATATAAACTAATAAAGTTCATTTAACTATTCCTGTAAGTTATTTATGTAATTATTCAACATTGTTTTAGACGTTTGTAGATTCTACCTGAACGTTCCATAAACTAATATAAATAAGATATTAATTTAGCAAGGAGAGTGTGTGCTATAGTTTATTGTGATAGAAATATATTAAAAATAGTATTGTGTGAATCTGTGACTTTAAAACTATTAACAGTTTTTATTAAGGATTGAACAAGGGGTCAAAACTCTACATTATTTGTCCAGAAAATAGAGTCATATGTTCTAACTAAGATAAAGGCAGTGTCCCCGACCACCAGCACCCGGGCATAAATTAGCAGAGTAATACTAATTAAAACATTTATCCTAAAATAAGAAACTGTTTGTGCAATCAGTTGTATTTCTAAACCTTGCACAACATATGAGTAAAAGGAATTGTATAATTGTTTTTCATGATATTAAGATATCTGGTTCAATATCCTTTACATTGAGTTTAGGTTCACTTTATCAAAATACCTATCAAAATTATCGCAGACACGTCGGGGAAAGTAATACAGGATATCAAACAATTCCAACATTGACGAAAAATGGATGGAGTTAAACTATCGACGAATTGGTTGAATGTCAAATCATCAAAATATTACAAAAAATTACAAAAACTTTTTTGGTGTATCTAAACAGATTGACTACCTTATGGTTGGGTCTGCAGGTGAATGTGGAATACATTAACACAATATATGACGCATTACCTTACAAGCACTTCTGAGCAGTTGACACCAGGCTGTAATTAAGTCATAATGGACTATAAATACAGGTGTAACAACTACTATGTAACCTTTTCAGGAATTGAAAAAGAATACAGAAGTATAAACCGTTATATAGCACATAGATGATTTCTTCGCAATACAGAGCAATAAATTAACATTCTATTGAAGACAATAGATATGTTGTTATTATTCAGGCTCTTTACGTATTTTTTACGTCACATAAATATTTCATATGAAGTTATCAAAAGAAAAAATAAAGAGCAGCATCGCTAAAAATATAACATTTCAGATAATTGGTTTCGTAGAAGAACCGACACTGTCTAAATTAATAGCTATATGGGGTAGGCCATTCTCATCTCTTTTATGATATCATTACTTTTATAATGTGTTGCAGAAAAGGTGTGTTAAAGTAGAGTTGATTTCCACTGCAAAGTTTACTTATTTTAAAATAATGGTAAAATCACAAATTATAAGGGAATTGCAGTATCACGAATTCGATACTAAAACGATAGCAGCGTATATTGATTCGACCCAGCGTACACCATAACCATCATTATTACATACAGCCAAACCTGTGTAAGCGGACACCTCTATTAAGCAGTCACTTATCTCAAGCAGCAATATTTGCTATTTCCCATTGATATACTTTCAGAACAAATTAATCTGCATTAAGCTACAACCTGTCTTAAAAGGTCACTTTTGCTTCTTCCGTTGACTGACCACGTCAGACAGCTTTGTTTCATACTGTGATCAGTAGTACGTATACTTGTTAAACGTCCAATCAGTATGGCGATTGTAATCATTTAAATTCAAATTATATATCCATCGTTCAAATAAATGAACAGCCTTGGTTTAAACAGCAACGGCAATTCTGATATTTTATCACAAACGAGTAATTTTATATATAATATATTAATATCTGCATATGTGTATATATCTATTTGTGTGTAAGGAGTGGTTTTAAAAATGAATATATATATATATATATATATATATATATATATATATATATATATATATATATATATATATATATATATATATATATATAAGCATTGCTGTTCATCTATTTACGAAGAGCAACACGACATTTTGAATAAATACTGACTACATCCTTCGGCGGGAAAAAAAAAGAAATTAACAGTTTTACTGAGAACTACACTCTTTGGATTAGGGGTCTTTGCATCCTACTTGTTTGTATAAAAACATATGCCACCAATTGCATTAAATAATAAAGAAAAAAAGAAAATATGTAAACTAACATGATGCATATCATTTAAAGGACACAGCCACCAAATCAGCATGAACGTAATTAATATAAGTACTTATGACCATAATTAGTATAATATATACCTGGGGAAGATGTCAGTAACAACAAATGCCGCAGGGGAATTTAAACCTTGTCTACGCGTGCTTCAACCTCTGTCTTCTCAAAAAGTATCAAAGCAATTTCCTTGAAATTTCGACTTGGATAACAAAAAAAAAATATTTAGACTATGTTAAAGTCAATACATAGTGTATGTTAATCTCATATACACATTTCAATAACGCTAAAATATATTTTGACGACAATATTGGAAATACAAAAGTGGCAGGTAAGCTGTTCCGTTCAGTATAGATACGTACCCCTGACTACCGTCTTACAATAACGCCAGAATGTACGTGTGTATATTGTAAAGTAGATATGCTCAGGTTAATATATATATAAAGCGTAACAAAACTTTATGATATTTTGTCTCGAGTGCTTATACGGGTATCAATATGTGTCGCTACATTACCGACGGATAGGTACATTTGTGGATATTTTCCTTTAACATTGCCGGTGGGGAAAATAGGATTCCATATATTTGATGGAAACTATCATGCCTGGTGTGCATTGCTCTTGTAAAATTGGTGATTTCAGTGTCCCTTATATCGCAAGTGGATAAAATCCTGTCTAGGGTACAATGGCCTTATCAAATTGCAGATTTCCTTGTACGCTGCTTGCATGTTTAAAGGTGATAACCTGCAAAAATGCAATTCCTGATACGATTTCTGAAAAAAGTCATTACTAAGGTACTTTGAACAGGATGTCTTTGTACGAATTGTGGATATAATTGATCTATGATCAATTTAACATTTTTAAAATAACCTTTTTCAGTTTTCAGTGTAACTATGACTAAGTTGTATATGTGGAAAGGTAGGCATCAACAATGGAAATTATGCATCAATGTTTTGTATTTTTAATTTGTTCAAAAATCTAAAGAAATCAAATGACTGTTGATTCAGCGGCTACAAGTGTTGTTGCCTCTTTACACTCAGTCAGATTTGCTGCTGCCTCCTTACACTCAGTCAGATCTGCTGCTGCCTCTTTACACTCAGTCGGATTTGTTTTTCTGAAAGTAAACCCAGTTTTTGTTGTAACATTGAAGATAATCTAGAAATATTAATTTCGTTAATGCGATCAAAATATATTTCAGAGTTTTTCATTGATGAACTTTGTACGATGATCTCAATATAATCGAAAGTTAAACCTTATATTTAATAATATAGTTACATGTAACTTTCACAAACAACGGCAATTATTATTAGTACCACTTTAACTTCCGTAAAGCGGTCGTGCCGTTTATAAACTAGTGATCTGTTTACACGTTGCTTTCCAGGAACTGCTGTTTGTATTATATCTACATTTTTTTATAGTTGTTGTTGTTGTTGTTGTTGTTGTTTTTGTATGATGTTGTTGTATGGTGTTTAGCGATGGTGAATGATTTCTACAACGCTGACCATGATCTGCCTTCTGTATGGCGGCCGTTCCTATCTGTTTGCACGTGGCTTTCCGGGATATTCTGTTTGTATTATAGCTTCAGTCAGGTATTGTTAGTGTGGTTGTTGATGTATGGTGTTTAGCGATGGTGTATTATTTCTACCACGCTGACTATGATCTGCCTTCTGGATGGCGGCCGTGCCGATCTGTTTGCACGTAGCTTTCCAGGAACTGCTGTTTGTATTATATCTACATTTTTTATAGTTGTTGTTGTTGTTGTTGTTGTTGTTGTTGTTGTTGTTATTGTGGTTGTTGATGTATGGTGTTAATCGATTGTGTATTAGTCTTACCACGCTGACCATGATCATCCTTCTGTATGGCGGCCGTGCCGATCTGTTTGTACGTCGCGTTCCGGGATATTCTGTTTGTATTATAGCTTCAGTCAGGTATTGTTATTGTGGTTGTTGATGTATGGTATTTAGCGATTGTGTATTAGTCCTACCACGCTGACTATGATCTGCCTTCTGTATGGCGGCTGTGCCGATCTGTTTGCACGTGGCGTTCCGGGATCTACTGATTGTATTATATCTTCAGTCAGGTGTTGTTGTTGTGGTTGTTGATGTATGATGTTTAGCGATTGTGTATTAGTCCTACTGCGCTGACCATGATCTGCCTTCTGTATGGCGGCTGTGTCGATCTGTTTGCACGTGGCTTTCCGGGATCTACTGATTGTAATATAGCTTCAGTCAGGTATTGTTATTGTGGTTGTTGATGTATGGTGTTTAGCGATTGTGTATTAGTCCTACCACGCTGACCATGATCTGCCTTCTGTATGGCGGCTGTGCCGATCTGTTTGCACGTGGCGTTCCGGGATCTACTGATTGTAATATAGCTTCAGTCAGGTATTGTTATTGTGGTTGTTGATGTATGGTGTTTAGCGATTGTGTATTAGTCCTACCACGCTGACCATGATCTGCCTTCTGTATGGCGGCCGTGCCGATCTGTTTGCACGTGGTGTTCCGGGATCTACTGATTGTATTATATCCATGGCTGAAGTCTGTAAATCTTGCCAGTCTTTTCGTGCCTTCATTTGTGTCCTTTGCAAAAGTGTTAACACAGATGTTGTTTATTTTGAATATTATTAATATACACAAAATTGTTACATGTACCATTGTTCATAAATAGGCTTGTAAGCTACCTTGTGATGATAACAACAAAAAGATCAGAAAAAACATAATGAAAGTTACTTACTTATTGAGATATAAGAATTCCATCATTATCAATTATGTTTATTATCAATTAAACTCATATTACGGTTATTTATACTGTATTCACTCACCGTAACAATAAATTTAATATAGTAACATATATGTGTGCGTGTGCGTGTGTGTGTGCGAGTGCGGGTGTGTGTGTGTGTGTGACATTAACTGATATCTTGTATATATCACAAAATAAACTTTATATATTGTATATACAAATATTGTTACATATTAGTAGTTTTAGTAATTATTTGATTATAGTATAATGGTGATAGTGTGAGGTGATGAGATAGTGATAGTCTGATTGTGTGTGATGAGGTGATAGTGATAGTGTGAATGAGTGTGATGAGGTGATATTGATAGTGTGAATGAGTGTGATGATGTGATAGTGATAGTGTGATAGTGTGTGATAACATTTTATTTACACATATGATCACTTGTATCATAAAGTATGTTAAAGTTTTGAATAATATATTTTGATTGGGAAATAAACTAATTATGTACAATTAATTATTCTTGCAAGTTATTTATGATTATTCTACATTGTGTTAGACGTTTGTAGATTCTTCCTGAACATTCCATGAACTAATATAAATAAGATATTAGTTTATCAAAGAGAGTGTTTGCTATAGTTGATTGTGAAAGAAATATATTAAAAATAGTATCATGTGAATCTGTGACTTTAAAATTATTAACAGTTCTGGACATAAATTAATTTTTGGACGTAGTATATATTTTTTGACTTTGTGCATTAGTACACCAGATTCTATCTATTTGGATAATGAACTGGACGATGACGTTAGGACACGACGGAAACGGTCAGTTACTTATGTTCATTGTGTTAATTTAATTTTGTGTTTTAGTAAATGCTAATTTTATGTAAATAAAGTTTTAAGACATGTGTTGGGTTCACGTTTTCTATTGGGTCAGTTTTTTTATTATACACGTAACACTTTATTTACTTTAAGCCAGACACTTACACAGAAAAGGCAGTTATTGATAAATAAATCTCCGGTAGAACTTACCTTCCAAACTGTTCACCTTCTTCTATACTATCAGGTAACTGTTGGCCCAGGGTTTCTGGCAGCAGTAATAGCAATAATCCCGCTATAATAGACAACGCCCCAAATACAACCAATGGCTCAACCTGTCCAATCTTCCCACCTATCAGCTCTCCCTAAAAGAAATTTGTAGTCTCACACATTCATAGAATGTTTCGTAAAATTGACATGGACACATACAATGTTTGCAGGTTACGTTTGCATCAAACTTAACCGAGTAAAAAATAGACATGAAATTGTCATGATATAAACCAAACAAACGGCGATATACTAAGATGTTGTTTTACGCTCATGAATAATCTCAACACTTTTATCGTCTCTCAATCCGTAGTTCGCCCACATGGTGATTTGCAAATAAAAGTAAATATATCTACTTTCCCTTTTTGTCCTCTTTCTTTAATCAAACAAAACGTGGCCGTTAAAATTCATCCCATTGGTGCAATAAGGTACCAAGTGTATATACAATAAGAAAGTATGTGGTAACTATTCGCACCAATGGGGCGAATTGTTAAAGGATTATCGTACAATATAAACTGTCACAATTTTCACTACGTAACAGATCTCTATAACTGTTAAACAGACACAGACATTGCTTTACATAGTAGAAAGGAATCTCGTCTTCTTTCCATGTTTTTATTATTTTTCTCATTTTTATAGAATGCATTATAAACTTCCGTGCATGTCTATAAAAAATCAGTTTCAATATTGCACATTTATCAATATAAATGAACATATTAAGCACATATCCAATATGATGTAACTAAAACCAACACATTGCTCACCGATTTAGCTATGTATGGGGCTAACATTCCGCCAATACGAGCCGAACACGAGCAGGATCCCATTGCGGCATTCCGAACAACGGTAGGCAGAAGCTCCGCGGTATACAGATACACGATACCGAACGCCATTGCCGATGCAAGTTTCCCAATGAAGACCAGAGCTGTCACAAGAGGTTGCAAATCTGCACACAGTATAAATCAGCTTAATGGCATGTTTTGTTTAATCCCTGTAATTTTCCTAATGTAATACAATACATAAGATAAAATACACTATTTAAATAAGTATAACATGTTTTCTTATAGTTACTTGTATTTGTTTGTGAAAATAAAGCTTGAATTTCATTTTTTTTAGTTTTAAACTTATTTATTTTCCTTCGATTGTGAAACAAGTTCTTACAACTTAGACAAATCACGTTCGAAGTCTTCCTGGTTAGAACCAGTACAAAGCATATGCGGAAAAAAGTGTCTTGCTCAAGGACACCACACATAGCCGTGGCGGGGGATCGAACAAACGACCCTCCGATCATGGGTTCGGTGCTCTACCACTAGACCACGCGCTTGAATATCAGAATGCGGACCCGCAATGTATACATGCGTTTAATGCTGTTTCTAACCAAACATTAATAACAACGTCGTGGGCCTAACGTCCAAACGAAATAACAATCAATTGAATGAACGTTTACCGACAAATACATGGAAACTTTCGTACTACTCTTTTGATTTATAAATAATTTACTATTAATAGAACGTAATTCAGATTAAAACGGCGGTACCTGAGATACAGCATACGGCGGATACGAGTTCTAAAAGCGTATTATTTATTTCTTCCTTGCTTCATGAATATCAATTAATTGCTAAGTGTCAGTATACCATTACTAGGTATGCATCATACCATGATTAAGGCATAATAATCTAGACACTTAGAATAATGTGGTAGAGCAAAAACAGTCATGATAGTTCTCTAAAACTATTGAAAGAATGCTCGAAACCATACAATACAAATAACAAATATCTAAACAACTCCATAATTAGTCCTTTCCTTTTTTTACAATAAATACTATTAGTAAATAATACATTAAATGTTATTATTAAATGTAAACGTACTTATTTTACGGATATTTTCTTTTCACTGTTACAGAACCCAAGACAATTGTTGCACGCAGTGCTGTAAATCCCGTGTTCTGGGTTGTGATACGATGTTTCACTGTTACAGAACCAAAGACAATTGTTGCACGCAGTGCTGTAAATCCCGCGTTCTGGGTTGTGATACGATGTTTCACTGTTACAGAACCCAAGACAATTGTTGCACGCAGTGCTGTAAATCCCGTGTTCTGGGTAGTGATACGATGTTTCACTGTTACAGAACCCAAGACAATTGTTGCACGCAGTGCTGTAAATCCCGTTTTCTGGGTTGTGATACGATGTTTCACTGTTACAGAACCAAAGACAATTGTTGCACGCAGTGCTGTAAATCCCGTGTTCTGGGTTGTGATACGATGTTTCACTGTTACAGAACCAAAGACAATTGTTGCACGCAGTGCTGTAAATCCCATGTTCTGGGTTGTGATACGATGTTTAGTCCCTTTTAAACAGACAGTCGTCTTTGTTTTTATTTTTACAAGTGTAACTCGTTTGTATGTTATTATAGTTATGTTATAACAAGAAATTGTTACATAATAATTACCATTTACAAGCAGTATTTTTCTTACCAGTGTTACTCAGAAACACAGTGGGCACAGTGGCCAGACAGACAAGTCCCCCAACTATCATTGAGCCCGCGTTTGACCAGCGCCGTCCAAATCTATCTACCGAAACAAGTCCAATGAGCAACCCAGGTATCTCAGCAACGCCCATCAAAAGAAAGTTGAGATAAAAGTTGCCGGCCATGTTTCCTGCGTTCATTGTAATGCCATAATACGTCATACATATCACCATCCTAAAATAAATATTTTGGCTCCATCGTTTGAATGAAAATACGACTCTTTCAAAGATGTTCGATAAATGTTCAAAAACAATTTGTGATCAGTTAGAGAGTAGCAGTCAACCTTTACATATGCTACTGAATTATAGTTATTCTGAGCGATTCAAATATACTTAGGTACTCATTGAATGCTGACAGTAAAATACAGATATTAGTGTTTGTCATAACAGCAGTCTTACATAATGTGTGTGTCGTTAAAATTTCCTGCAATTTATTAGTTCTGGTTCTATGGAAACAGTTTATTCACTCAGTGTTGCTCGAAAGTACATTACCACTCAAACAGGTGCTATTATCTTTTTGTGGTCGCGTTCTCTGCCTCCAATGTCAGATTTTATTGTTAATCAAGTTGACTAACAGTTCGTTTAAATGAAGCTGTGACAAAAATGTTTGCTTCTGTGATGAATATTATTCTCCTTTACAACAATGCAAAGCATTAAAAGGGGAAGGCCGTTACTACGTTACTAGAGTTTATAGAACTTGTGGTCAAAACCGTTTACTTATTATGTGAATTATACAATAAAATATGATTAAACCAAGAAAAAATGTATTTATCTACTATTGCGCTAGTAATTCATATACCAAACGAACAATGATGGACTTGTGATATCTATTTTTTTATATATCTTTATAGTTATTATATGTATATGTAAAATATTGCCTTCTTGTTCAAAATGATAGCTGCATTTACTATTAAACTGTTGAAAGTGTTACCGTTCTGTTTTAGTTCTTGTTTTATTTGTTTTACTTTGGTTATTTGTTGAGGTTATGTGTATTATGGTGTATCGATAACTGATTGTCGATATTTGTTAGGGTTGGGGTTAGGTCCTACCCTGACCCTAATACTTTTGTTGAATTAATGAACTCTGCAAATACAACTATTTTGATAAATCTACTAAATACATAAGAATTGCTGTAGAATTAATTAATATTTTAAACAATTATATCAGTTAATCATGTAAGGATATGCTAAAAAGAACGAATTATGTAGGGTATAATCAATATAAACATTTTACAATTATCACATGAGTTATCAATCTGTTTACTTATAATAACGTGACTAAACATTGTATATTTGCATGTATATTTCGAAGAAGTCTGGCTTATGATATGTTCTATTGTGTTCTGAAATTCTCTGCGTCATGCAACACCATATTTAAGACCTAAATAGTCAATGCGTTTGTATAGGTTGATAAGTAAATATTTAAAAGAACAAACAAAATGAAAACATTCTAAAGCCTCCAAGTATTTTGTCTTAAACATACCAGTTGAAACATAATATCAGAGTTCTTGTTAACAACACAGGACTTTTTATCAAGTGCCATAACTGGCCTCCCAAACCATTTGTTTCCGCTTCGATTTCTTGCTCGACATTTTCTGGAACGAGCATTTTGTTCACTTCTGCAGCTTTGCGGATAAATCCGTTTAACCTTTTCACCTTTCCCTTACTCAGCAACCAACGTGGTGATTCTGGAACACACCTAATGTCAAATACAGGGCGTAAGCGTGCTAAGTGTGTGTGTCATATTTGCATGTAAAGATGGCTTCTAAAAAATGATACGAATATCATTTCACAGTAAAATAACGCTTCTAAATCACAAATGTAAGAACAGTGTTAAGTTATTCAAGATTTTCTTTAAAAAACTAAGACTGTGTGTGAATAAAATCGTTTAATTCGCCGATATTAACCAGATCTTTGCAATGGCCATAATCATTTCAAAAATATGTTAAGCAACTCAAACAAAAAAGAGTCACTGTGTAAACAAGATAAACCTGATATTCGAAAATAAAAGTAACTCAAAACATCGAAATGACAAAACATTATGTGTATACAACTTTTTAAAATTAAGTCATTTGTATGACGACGGAAGAAAGGTGTTTTAAGCTACCCAATGGCAAAGGTTCAAGGTCCCCAAAGACGTTGGCTAAGTTTTCCAAAAATCAGTGTTTAAGCTTCCATATGACAGAGGTTTAAGATACCCAAAGAGGTGATTCAAGTTTCCCAATGGTCGTCCTTTAATCCCACTAATGAGAGTGGCTCAAAATCTCCGAAGACGTGGGTAAAGTTACCAAATACTGGTGTTTAAGCTTCCGAATAATAGAGGTTTAAGGTACCCAAAGAGGTGATTCAAGTTTCCCAATGATTGTGACTTAGTCCCACTAATAACAGTGGTTTCAATGTGTCCAAAGACGTGGGTGAAGTTTCCAATGACCGGGGTTCAATATTCTCAATGGCAATTATTTAAGGTCCCAAAAGACGTGTTTTTATTTTTCCAAAGATTGTGGTTTAATCGTACTAAAACAAAGGTTTAAGATCCTCAAAGACGTGGGTTAAGCTCCCCAATTACCATAATTTACATTTTTCAATGACCATGATTTTAACCTTGACCGCAACTTCTGGCGAAAATGGCTGACATTCTATCCAATACACTACTGCTTCGCTTTAGATTTTTTATTACATTGTTTGAGTATGCGACTGCGTTCTTAAATAGTTGCATCTCCGGTTGTAAATGTAATAAAGAGAAATAAAAGGATAATAGATCTTACCACCAATATGATGCATATACTACACAAGGTAGGGAAGCTGCAAGACAAATCCAGCTCCATTGCCGAATGAGGAATGCCAAAAGCCCAAGATAGCACATACCAATAGCAAAGAAGATTTGGAGCAGCATACCTGTCCACACTCTATTTGATGGACCAACTATCTCCAAACCTAGGATTTGTAATCAAGATCTAGTTTTGCATTGGCATCTTGTAACAAAATAGTTGTTGTGGTCTAATTTAGTAGTGTCAGCTAATACGTGTCCATTGTAGGTCAGGTAGCGTGGAATTGTTAAAACGTATTGATAGATCGATAGGAGCAACGTTTTTTAAAATATTTTTACATTTTCATTCTTTGATTAAAGGATAAATCAAGTTTAGTTCCTCAAATTCTATTAAGAATTAAGAAAGTTGGAATAATTAAACGGGTTTATTTGTCATAAAACTAATTTAGGTTTACATTGGCCTAATAGCGTAAAATCCACATCGTACGATATTTGAGAATTGTTGTTTCATGATTTACACGAAATTCACTAAGGTATGTGGACAATTTTGCTATAAATACTGACTCTGTTAGGAATGCGATATCCAGTTAGCAGAATCATCTTTAGGTGTGGTTGTGACGAGAAAGTATGAGTTTGTTACTGTTCCAGTACATAACGGCATATGAGTATGTGAATTTTATATTATGTTGTATTTAAATGTCTGATATATATATTTTTGACATAATCAGATCTAAGTAAAGTTGTATTAATTGTTCATATCCAGGCCGATGTTAATGTATAAAATTTATTACACATCCACGGTATTAAGAAGCGTTTTGTTAGAATATAGGCCGAGGAATCTGAGAACGTATTTTGAGCTGTTGATATTGTGTTTACGATGAAGTATTGAGATTCACCATATTGTAATTGATTGATATGTTTAATGAAATTTTGTTGATGCTTACTCTGATATTCACGAACTGAATAGATACAGAATTGGTCTGTAATTGTTAATATTATGATGAAACGTTATGTAGAGATATAATTGCTATGTTGAGAGTGACGGAGGTCGTTTAAACTGCCATGAAACTGCAGATAGAAAGAGTTGAATGAAATGTTATAATATATTGATAAATCTACCATGAAACTGTTAGATGGTAAAAATTGAATGCAATGTTATAATATGTTGATAAATCTACCATGAAACTATAAGATGGTTAGAAATGAATGCACTGTTATCATATATTGATAAAATACCATGAAATTGATTGATGGTAAGTAATAGACGCCATGTCATTACATATTTGAGTATCTAGAAAATCTGATTTTATATATATATTGTAGCCGTTTTTAGACGTAAGCCAGAAATGTGTCCGCTTCGTCAATAACGACGTATAGACGTGCCAGGAAGTAAGTTAGTGGCAGTACAGTCATAGGACAGCAACCCACATATTCGTCATTTGGAATACGATCGCGGTAAAGGGCGACGTGAAGCCATATACTGAGTATAGAGTTCAAGGTGAGACAACCTAGTTATATAGCCACCGCCGAAAGGGACGTGTGATGCTTAATCTATGATATTCGGACGCGTAAAGTATATAGTGCATTTTATAAACTTTTAAGTGATAGAAGCAGTTTGGACCGCGATGTAGGTAACGTACGTGTAGGAGTTAGATACTTTTTTTTAAACCTGCTGTATAATTAATATATCGTATGAAATTATCTGTAGTTTCGTGAGGAAAGTCACTCTGAATTATAAGTAAGAAAGCTGAAACTTAATTCATTGAATTTTGGAAAATGACTTAAGCTCAGTGAATGTAAAATATGTAAATGAAACTATTATTGAAATTATGTTATAAAATTCCAATATCGTAAGCAACATAACATTTCCAACAGGAACGTCTTTGATCATATTTTATTATACTATTTACAGTACATCGTACTAAATATAGCAAAACTAATGGATGACAATACATGTAGTGACACATTATACGTGATAACAAATGAATACATGAACTACACATACTTATTACTATTATGCACAACAGGGTACCGTGTGCGCTCCCTCCAGCCATGAACAGCAGGAAAGCAAATGAGTAAAACTCTGGAGCCCACGATACACAGATTGACGACACAATCAGGCAAATAAAACCAATGTACATGGCTTTTTTCCGTCCTAATCTATAAAGGAATAGAATATTTGATTATTTATCTAAATGTATCACAACGCGCTCTTGTGTATTTGTCTATACATGTACTTGTGCACGAGGGTAATTTAATACGTTCTGAGACTGTCCTGATACAATAAGACTAAAGTTGATTCATGGCAATCCTTCCAAATAGTCTCCGTTAACAGAAATGCACTTTTCCATCTGAGATATACATGACCTGAAAGCCGCAGAGTAGTCTGTGCTTGATATACTCTGCAGACACTGATACACAGCACTGCCAAGAGCGCTTCTGGAGTTGTAGCGACGCTCAGCAAGCATCTTTTTCAGTACCGGAAAGAGAAATAAGTCCAAGGGACTCGGGCCTAACACATTTGAAATGTGCTGTAATTGTTTGACTTCTGGCGCTTCTGGAGTTGTAGCGACGCCCAGCAAGCATTTTTTTCAGTACAAGGGACTCAGGTCTAACAAATTTGGAGTGTGCTGCAGTTGTGTGACTTGTTGGTCCCTCAGAAACTGCTGCACAATATTACTCCTGTGTGCAGATGTCCATTGTCATGGATAAGCCAGATACCCCACCCCACAAACCAGATCAACGCCGAAGTTTAACATAATGTTGTCTTGCTGATTTCAATACCTTATCTCTATTAAACTTTTCATTAACAAATCTGCCAGTTCCACTTAGTATTTGCACAACAGGATGTTGGAATTGAAGAAAATCGTAAACATAACTCGTATTGCTATAATCGGTCTTTCTTGTCCTTTTCTTAGCCAGTGTTTATTACTTACCCGTCTTTGACGTTCGAAATTATTAATCCACGTTTCATCACCTGTGAGAAGCTTATTAAGTTTTCTTTCATCAGCATTTTCGTACACTTTCAAAAGAATTTGATTTGCAACATTTCACCCATTTGGCATTTTGCTCTATGGTCAGTAGGTGGGCTACCCAATGTGTACATACCTTTGATAATTTGAGGGGATTTGTCAGAATTTTGTGAACACTGTCCAATGAAATACCGACCGATTCTGCTACCTAAGAAACTGCATAACGTGAGTTTTTGCCACCTCGGCTTCTACAGCAGCAATGTTCTTAGAAGACAGTGAAATTAGGAGGCGCCCTCTGCGAGATAAATAGGTCTTTGTCTCTAGATTCTTCCTTAATAAAACAGTAATTTATGTTGTGAAACAAATATAAATTTGTTTATATTTGTGATCATATCTGATCTAATTTTATTTGACAATTTTTTTTGTATTTTAGTTTGTAACTATTTATTTGTGATCATGTACCTTTAATGTAAAATGTGGGAAGCTGTAGAGCAGACTGCATAGGAAGTCGCGTAGACAACATGTGTACATGCGTGTTCAACCTAATCTATAACGACCTCGGGGCATACTGACCACTATGCGATAAACACACACATGTAACTGGCGTGATAGCCACTCCTTAGCCAATCAGTGCCCTGAAAGGATTAGTGATATTTTTATCGTCGACCTTTCACGCATGTATAATCTTGACCCGACTTTTGTTTTCATCCCCTTTGTGTACACCAACAAGTTAAGTTTATTGTTTTTGGAGGTTTTTATGACAATTATTTTTGGATTTGTTAACTTATTATTGAATTTTGGTGTACCGCTGGGACACGGTTTGATATATTTGTGCTTTTATTTTTCATACTTTTGTGTTCTATGAGCTTAGCCTATTGTTTCCTGGGCCGTGTATTTGTTTATTATTTACTATTCAAGATGGCGGTCTGTTCGTCCCAGGAACGTCCTCTAAATGTGTTGTTTTTGGGGCATTCATTTACACGTCGCCTCCGGGACTGGGCTGCTATCAATTCAAAATTAAATCTTCACATTGATCCTACACGTATGAATGTTTTCTGGCACGGTACAGGCGGCTCCACAGTTTGCTGGCCATCTCACAATAAATCACTCTAGCATGATCTGTCTCTTGTTTCCGACTTGCATATAGACATTTCATTTCTTGATATAGCTAGCAACGACATTTGCCGTGACATACCAGCTGAGCAGGTGTTTCAGTTTATTTTGCATTTTGCATTCCATTGCTTGATGGCAGATTGTAAAACTGATATTTTCAGAAATTCTGCACCGTAAAGGAAATTATCCCTATAACCTCCGAGTCGATGAAACAAATCGACTGTTGGAAGAGGCAGCATCCGGCCACACTTGTCTTAATTTCTGGCGTCACAATCAGAATAATTTTAATTCTCGTTTTCTTGTTGACTATGTAGACCCTGATGGTGTTCACATTCATAGGGACAGGGGCATGGCCAGGTACTACAGCTCGGGCCGAGGTGCAATTCTTTTTGAAGAAAAATTGCTGTAATGGTTGTTACTGGTACCAAATGATACAGGCCTCTGTTCTCATTTTGTTATTTTTCAGTAACAATTAATACTTATTTGTGTTTTAGTCTCCTTACAAGGTGATGTTGAACACAGTAATCCATGCGAACCAATATATTTATGATTGTTGCATCTTTATTCACAATAAAATTTAAAAATTGATACTTGTACAACTTTCTCTCCATAGATCAATGTGGTAACCTCTCCTACGGTATTACAGACAGTATTGCTATTACGGAGTATATATTTGTGGTAATTGCAGGGTTTGTGGACTCCATTGTGTCAGTTTGGTTGGTTTTTTTTCTACATTTCTAGTACGAAAATATAATTTGGCATATAATTAGTTTGGTCTAATACTGCATCCGCCTATATAAATGGGCTGATATCCATCATTTTGTGTAGACACGCACATATTTTCATTTTGTGCAGCAATGCACATGATCTTTTATGTGCTGATACGCACACATTTTCTTTTGTGTTGATACAAACATGTTTCTATTTTGTGCTGATACGCACATGTTTGTATTTTGTTCTGATATGCACATGCTTTATTTTGTGCTGATACGCACATGTTCTATTTTGTGCTGACATGCACATGTTTGTATTATATGCTGAAGCGCACATGCTTTATTTTGTGCTGATATGCACATGTTCTATTTTTTGCTGATATGCACATGTCTTATTTTGTGCTGATACACACATGTTTTATTTTGTGCTGATACGCATATATTTTAACTTGTGCTGACATGCATCGGTTTTATTTGTACTGATATGTACTGGGTCAATGTGCAACTTTGTGCTAATATACACATTTTTTATTTTGTGCTGATACGCACATGATTTATTTTGTGCTGATAAGCACGTTTTATTTTGTGCTGTTACGCTTTGGTTTTTTTCATTTGTACTGATATGTAACTGGCCAATGTACCAATTTTGTGCTGTTATGCAAAGTTTTTCTTACGCTTCTGCTGATATTATGCTGATACACACAGGTTTTATTTAATGTCCATTTTGTATTGATATATAATGTCATATAAGTGCCCCAATTTAGTGCTGTTATGCACGCGATAACTTCATTATTGTCGTAATTTGTGCTAACTTGTACAATGCCAATGCCACATTTTGTGCTGAATGCACGGTTTTCATATGTTTATTCTGTTATATACTTTGTCACTGCAACAAGTTTTGCTGATACACACATAATTTATTTTTCTGCTCATACATACTGGTTTTAAATTGTGTTCATTTCTTACTGATATGTACCGGGTCAATGCATCATTTAGTGCTGATTAGTGTTTTCCGTTTGTACTGATGCCATATTAATGTACCATGTCAATGCCCGGATATATTTTTATTTTTTTGTTATCTGTTTTGTGCTGACGTATTCTATGTTAATTCACCATTCCGTGCCGATACGCACAGTTTCTTACATTTGTGCTGATATATTCTACACCAATTCACCATTCTGTGCTACTACGCATATATATATGTTCAACATATCGTTTCTATGTATTTCCAGTATAATGCCTAAAACTCACCCACGTTAGGGGCTCTCTGCAAAGCGCAAGGGTCCCACAAAAGGACCTTCTAGGACGGCTACCAGAACAATGTCTGACGTCAGCCAATCCAATCCACAATCATCACGACTGGCATCCGTGATAGCTGATGCTATATCTCGCGACCAAGCTGTACTGGAAGAAGTACGAACACTTATTAGTGACACTCAAAGTGTTCCAATTTCAATACAACCAGCCATATTGCAGGAACAATCTACATCTACAAGTAATGATACTATCACTGATATTCATTTTGCATCTGACCAACCAGTCATTTCTGTGTCTGATGCCACAATAACAAATAGTGTAAATTCAGGGTCTAGTGGGAATAAAGACGTTCCCACTACAGTTCAATCTGAACTTGGGGTATTTTCCCACATCCATCCGTCCATAAACGAAAAAACGCGCCACTCCATTTGGAACCGTGATTTTATAGACTTGTCCAAGTTGTATTATGGCTCGTCTGATACACATACAAAAACGACTATCCACTAAACAAGATCTTAAACAGTGACGTCTGCACAGCGGCATGCTTCCAAGTCGATCGACAACATTCTGTCTTAGTGTTGAGCTTTTCAGCTGTATGCCAGTATATACACCAAACGCTACGACTCTGAAGCTGCCTCAATGTTCGAATATGTGTCCCGTATTCAGACCCTTGCCAGCAATATGTCAAACTGGCAAGAATATGATGTAAAATTTCGCACTTTACGTGCATTCAACAACTTCCATGGGGTTCAATACACACATAGACATATCTATTCACTTCAATGACAAAAAAGTCTACACCCCAACCTACCCGCAATACTAATCAGCAATTTCGTCAGTACAACACACCCTTTCGGTACCAAAATTCACAGCAGCAACTCCCAGGGCATATTCCTGCCTCCCTTTTTTTCAAAAAATGATACTGTTGGGACTACCAACGCTGGGGAACCTGTTATAAGCAGCAGTGCACAGTCGCACACAAATGTGCCATCTGTGACAGCCCACACGGCGTCCGCCGTCGTCGCTCCCCCGATCTGTCAAAGAGCGCCAGATTCCTAACCACTACCCAATTCACGACCCGTACAACTAATGCCCCCAAATCAGTTGCACCATCAGCTGCTCCAAAACATAACCCATATAAATTTACCAACACCCGTTGATCCTGGTGCTTTAGATTGTCATTTAGAGGGTTATGGCTCCTTTCTACTTTGTTCTTTGGTCAAAGGTTTTTCAGAAGGCTTTCCTCTTGGCACGGTAGGCCATATCTCTGCCTCTTTCTCTTAGCATCACTTATCTTTTTCGCAACATACGGACTTTGTGAATAGGAAATTGTCAAAGGAACTACTTCTACGGCGAATAAAAGGGCCTCACGTAACCCCACCAATACCAAATTTCGTTTGCAGTCCATTTGAAGTTGTGCCAAAAAAGACCCCTAATTTCTTCCGAATAATCCATGATTTGTCATTCTGTCAAGCCTCGTCTGTCAACAGTCATATTCCACATAAAATTTCAAATGTTTCACTTGAAATGTTTGATACGGTGGCTTCCTTAGATGTACAAGCAGGTAGAAATTGTCTTATTGCTAAAGCTGATATAGAAGATGCGTTCTGTATAATTCCAATTTCCCCTCTTGATTATCACAAACTTGGGTTTTCTTATGACGGCCATTATTACTTTGATAGAGTTTTACCAATGGGAGCTTCTAGTTCTGTACAAATAACTGAACGCTTCTCTTCTGCTCTCCAGTGGATTCTGCAAAAACCAGTTTTCCAACACAGCAGTTTCCCATATTGTTGATGATTTCATTTTCGTTGGGGAAAGCAACACAAATAATTGTCAAAAGGCACTACTAGGTTTCTTTCAACTTTGTGATGTCATAAGACTACCCATTAAAGTTGAAAAAAACGAACACCCTTGTACAAAAGTCGATGTTCATGAGATTGAGCTGGACACCACATCTCTGACAGCAACCCTACCAGATGACAAGGTTTTTACATTGCGGATACTTTTGAACAAAGTGAAGAAAATGGAAAAAGTTCGTCTACGTCAGTTTCAAAGTCTTTTGGGCCATCTTAATTTTGCTTGCAATGTCGTTAAGTCGGGGAGTTGTTTATTACGTCGGTTATACGACTTGACTATAGGTAAAACGAACCCAAACCATTTCATTAAGGAACACAACAGCAGCACGTGCTGACTTAGCGCTTTGGTCAGCATTTTACAGCAATTTTAATGGCTGTACACTTTTGACGGGAGATCGTTTCATTTCGTCCGTCACATTAAAACTGCATATGGATGCTGCAAGTACAAAGAGATTTGCTTGCGTTTACTTAAATTTATGGGCTTATGGGACGTTTTCTGAAAGGGTAAAAATGTTACATATTAATATTCTTGAATTATACACTATTGTCTTAGCAGTTTTTTTATTTGGCCACCAATGGGCAAACAAGAATATGTCATTTGTGATAATCTCTGTACAGTTAATTGCATAAATAAACAATCATCTTAACACACTCTCATCATGAAGCCTCTAAGAATGATTGCGCTTCACTTTTTGGATCACAACTTCTGTTTTGCTGCAAAACATATTCCATCTTCGAAAAATGTTATATGTGATAAGCTTTCTCGCTTGCAGGTGACGTCGGAACTGCAGTCGGCACCCAATTCGGCCCGGGTCCTGGAAACAATCCCTACAGATCTCTGCCCAGACACCTTGCTTCTGTGACAACCAAGCTTTTACAAGCTTCAGTGGCGTCGAAATGTTTTTAAACAGTGCTCTCCAACCAGTTTCACTCAGTTTTTCAGATTACGATTTAGAGAAACCTTGTTATTCTTAAACTTATCCCCCTTTCAATACAAACCCCACAGTTTTCGAATAGGAGCGTGTACCAATGCTATCATACAGGTGATCCCCGAATAAAAAGTGATGCAAATGGGAAGATGGAGGTCATTTGCATTTCGCCGCTATGTATGGTTTCAAGCTCATTCATAATTTCCCCTTTGCACAAAATCTACCCATTGCACATGGTATTACAGACATCATGCATACGTAGGGTCACATTGTGGTGTGTAGATTTATACTATGTTTTCAAAGCGCTTTCTTATTTCTTACAGTATTATGCTGGGGACAATTGGGGTGTTTATTACAGACAACATGCGAACATAGGGTCACATTGGGATGTGTAGACCCGTATTATGTTTTCATAGCGCGTTACTATTTCCTACAGTATTATGCAGGGCATCATTTGGGTGTGTATAACAGACAACATGCAAACATAATGTCACACTGGGGTGTGTAGACCCATATTATGTTTTTATAGCGCATTGCTATTTCCTACAGTATTATGCTGGGCACATTGGGATGTGTATTACAGACAACATGCGAACGTAGGGTCACATTGGGGTGTGTAGACCAATATTATGTTTTCAAAGCACGTTACTATTTCCTACAGTATTATATAGGGGCACATTGAGGTGTGTGCCTTTGTATGCTTATGATTCAAATTTGTTTTTCTAGTACATCATTTTAGACTATTTCTGACTTTATAAATTATATGTATATATTATGTAGTCTTGTTTTCGTTGATTTAAGATATCATATTTGTGTTACGTTTTACAAATTTTTGATAGCGGAAGTCAAACGATCCGCCAATTTTGAATATGTTTTTCAATTCACCTCTGATTATGTATTTTAATTATTTGCATTTTGTTTTTGATGTTCAGAATTGTGAACAAATGAGAAAACTAAGGTATCCAATTATTCTTTGTACACGAATTCATTTTCATCAATATATGCTTAGTTAATTCTAAGATCTCACCCTTACTGTTTCTATGGAACTACTTGTTTTTAACTACTGCAAACCTAGTCAAACCAATTAACACATTTCACTAATTTGTCAATGATTTTTCAATTCCATTTAATCATTCATTCTTTCTATACTTAGTCACTCGTCGAGGGTGTTGTGATTTTTATCATTGTGCCATTATTTCCTGTCATCGTTTCTGCGTTGTTTTTTGTTTGTTTGTTGTTGTTGTTGTTTTTTTATTTTGTTTTGGTTTTCTCTTTGGTTTGATGTTTTTGTTGGTGGTTTTACCTATCCAACTTTGTGTCGGCACTATATTGAAGTTTTAGCACACTTCTTTCTGTTTCGTACAAAATTTGTTTAAATTTGAACAAACTTAATTCTGTGTCTTGAATGTAACACAGAGTATTTAGTGTGACATCACTGAATGTTTTTTA
The DNA here is from genome assembly GCA_029582155.1 of Panopea generosa. Classification (NCBI taxonomy): domain Eukaryota; kingdom Metazoa; phylum Mollusca; class Bivalvia; order Adapedonta; family Hiatellidae; genus Panopea; species Panopea generosa. Next base: position 5,631,011 of record CM055897.1, on the reverse strand, counting down.
AACGCACAATCTTGTGCGTTGTTGTTTATAAAAAAAAATTCAAAAATAAATCGTCTGACCAAAATGGGTCAGACATATTTCAATCATATCTTTGCTTGAGTTATATTTTGCCTGCAAACACAAATGAACAAAGAGAAAAACTTTTACCTGTACATAATTTTGAGAACAAATATAAAACAGTAGTTTATGTTGTGAAACATGTATAAATTTGTTTATATTTGTGATCATATCTGATCTAATTTTATTTAACAATTTTATTTGTATTTTAGTTTGTTACTTTTATTTGTGAACATGTACCTTTAATGTATAATGTGGGAAGCTGTAGAGCAGACTGCGTAAGGAGTTGCGTAGACAACATGTGTACATGCGTGTTCAATCTTATCTATAACGACCTCGGGGCATACTAACCACTATGCGATAAACACACACATGTAACTGGCGTGATAGCCGCTCCTTAGCCAATCAGTGCCTTGATCGTTGACCTTTCACGCGTGTATAATCTTGACCCGACTTTTGTTTTCATTCCTTTTCTATACACCAACAAGTTAAGTTTATAGTTTGTGAAGGTATTGATGACGATTATTTTTTGATTTGTTAACTTGACCACCTCCTCCCCACCTCCTTCTCGTCATATCCAATGTATAATTGGTTTCCTCCGTTTTATCTGCCTGATAGTTTCTTCCCAAACATTATTTACTGCTTGACGACACTTATTTATACATTTTAATATTTCACAAGTTGTGGTCATTTTTCATGTTTTGCTTATGAAACGGTATTTTCTTCCACTTATATCACATCTTAGATGTTACATTTCATAGCACGCTTAATGTTTTAAGTTGTATTTGCTGTTTACTGTTCATGGGGTACGTACGAAAGAATTTTGTCACACTTGTTATCACATGCTCTGTTTTTTGTTTTTGCATTATGTGTTAAATGTTTGTTTTTCCAATTATTTTCCAATATTCTTCTGTTTTACTTTTTCATGATATGCATAATATGTTTTTTGTTGGTGGTTTTACCTATCCAACTTTGTGTCGGCTCTAATTTGAAGTTCAGCACACTTCTTTCTGTGTCATGCAAAATTTGTTTAAATTTTAACACTTAATTCTGTGTCTTGAATGTAACACACAGTATTTAGTGTGACATCACTGAATGTTTTTTAAACGCGCAATCCTATGCGTTGTTGTTTATAAGTTTGTTTTTTTTAATGGGTCAGACATGTTTCAATCATATCTTTGCTTGAGTTATATTTTGCCTGCCAGCACAAATGAACAAGGAGAAAAAACCTTTAACCTGTCCATAATTTTGAGAACAAATATAAATACGTTTACCCACCAATGTACAGTGGCTTTGGAAGGATAGAAGTCATCATAAACATTTTGAACTTCTTGCAGAATCTGTTTATCTGGTATGTTCAAAGCAATGTGTGTCTTTATGTCCGACCTTTTTTCGTTCTTTTCTGCAGGCTTCATGCTAATAACTATAGTGTCAGTGTTACACACACTAGCGGACGATTACCTCTTTACGTTTATATCACCCGCTGACTTATCGTTTGCAGATTTGACTCTTTTTACCTCCCAATTAAATTACAGTGTTTGCCAAATCGCCTAACGGTACATTTAACTCATTCCATTGGTCGATCACATGAGCGTTGCGTTACTAAATTAGAGGTGTTTTTCAGATTCAAAATTCAATCAAACAAACAAAATGGCTAACATCGATACAGCTAGGTCTACACTGTAAAGAAGTTTTAACTTTATACCGCCAAATGTGGTTACAGTGATTTAAAACCGTTTGAAACGACTGCATATGAATATGTTCTATAGGGTTAAGACGATTATTTCGTGTGTTGCAAGATTGGATGTTGAGTTCCGTTTTGCTTCAACAATTTCTGCGATGGGGTTTGTTTCTCTGATCAGGGAATTGTCAATATACTCTGTAACTCTACAATATGGAATGGTTTGTATGTATAAGTTTTGGTTTACCCTCACGCTTTGAACTCGTCACATTGGCGACCAATGTGAAATGTTGTTCATCACTTTGTTGTTAACAGGTTATGTCATCCGAATTTTATTAGTGGCACGGTATAATGAAGTATCAACTGTTGCACATTGAATGACAAGTAACATTTGAGCTTCTTTTATGTGATACATAACCAATGCAATAGTTTCCAATCTCAGGTGAGGCTGACCGACGTTCGTCATGATTTAAATTTTTACAAGGTAAGTTCAACCGACCAATGTAATTATGATTACTTTCCATTCGAATTGTCTCAAGCTTATAAACGACTTTCATCCATTGTACCATTTAATATGTAGGAGTCGTTTCTACGTGGTTAACGAATAACGTTTGGAATATCTTGCCTGATACCGCATAGCAAACCTGGCGAAGGCCGATATCACACATATCCATAGTCTAAGATATGTCAGTGATGCCTTACTCAAAGCAGATACCTTAAGATAACAATTAGATAACATACCAATCACCTATAGTCATATTCCCTGCAATCAGTCAGTGGCATCCGGCCAATGTTTAAACCCTATTCAGGCAATTTCAAATAAAAAATCATGATCGTAATCATCAGTTGTAGTTTTGTTCTACCGATCTGGCCAATGTTTCAACCAAAATCAGTCAATCTAAAATAAAAACTGAAGATCATGCCAATCAGCTAGAATACGACACCAACAAAGCAATTGAACAATACTGTCGAATGAAGTCGGTTGATAGTTTAACATAATCGATTAGTAAATTCTTGATTCTTAAATAACAAAACTATTCCAGAAAAAGAACTTACTTGTCCCCAGTCATACCAAAGACAATGGCACCTACAAACACACCAAGGAAAACCAGCATCTGAATGTGGGATGTCTTCATCGAATCATCACATACAAAGTTTGACTGAAATAAACCAAGAATAGTTACTATAGTAATAGCATCAAAACACTTCTATAAAAACAACGACAACAACTATTTCACAATTTATTTGTCATCAGATACATTAATGACATCATTTTATTTGAATTAGGTAGAAGTAAAACAGGTAAACATCTTGACGTTTTCGCAATTTTCGTACAAGAATTATGTTCAAATTTCACCTTTGAAGTAAAAGTCTCAACAAACACGGATTTATCATACACCCATTCGTGGCATTTAACCAAACTGGCGTTGATTGGTCGGTTGTCTTCACCCCATGTACCATTCTCTGTATTGTACACATGACAACGGTCGTAGTCAAGTGTTGGATCTGTGGCACCAGGAATACTTCTGTTCACTAAACGTTCATGTTCTATATTCTGAACAGAATACGTGTCGTTATCTAAGTCGGGAATTCTGCATCTGAAACAATATAAAGTAGGACATGTAATTAACAACAACTCATGACATATAAGAGAAATAATAAGGTAAGACACACAATGGTTATGGATATCTTGATATTCTATTTTCGAATTCTTTTTTTTTACACCATGAACTTTGAAAGCTTTTGCTATCCGATAAAAGGCATTTCTTATTTTTTTTGCTTATATTGATATAGGTGTCAAATTTATTGATTTTCAGAGTTTGTGAATCGCAGTCTTTTCTTTATTAATAATTTGTAAAGAAAGATTTATTTATTCTATTATGTAATGTCATGTAAAGATACATTTTATTATTCTAATAGTTACCAACTGTTTTTTTCGATGTATTTATAGGAACTCGCATTACCCGTGTTATGATCTATCTCCCCGAATAGAAACCTAAATCATTAACTATATTGTCATTCAGTTGAAAACTACAAATAATATGCCATTAAATGACGTTTAATCATTGATGCTTAACGTTGCTTACCTAATATATGTTATTGATTTAATAGTACTGACTAACCCACTTTTTGCTGGTTGACAACAAGAAGGCGTGAAGTACTCCTCTGTAAGAATGAATGCGCGTGAAACATAGTTCAAAGTATTACAGTTTTGTATCACACTTAAGATATATATTCAGCAAAAAAGACAGCATACTAACGTGCAATAGCTTTTTAAAGACTCTATACCTGAATGACTAATTCAAATGTAACAACTCCGTAATAGAGATTACCCTACGTCACGAAGTATGGAGTCATATGCTTAAGATAGTATCAGAGGGTCACGTGACCTAATTTAGGATGCGATATTAAATCCTGGCCAGGTTGCGAATGAAGAGAGATATGCCTCTTGGCAAATTGTTGTTTAAATCCATTAATCCCAATCCTTATGTAGTTCTATTTACATATCCCATAAGGAAGTATCGGGGAAATTTAAAATTGCATTTTTAAGTTTTGATATATCTGATACTTCTTTATGCATTGTATTTTGGTCTTCTCTGCATGGTATTAACAATAATTACTTCATCAAAGATCACAAAGTATTGAACGAGGTATGAGGCGCTATAAGTTGCTGTTGTATAGTGTAAAGCGTCGCTCTCAACAATTTTTCAGTACTATCGGCATGGTGTCTACTGTTTACAGATTGTTTAGCGCTTTATACTTGAGTATTATGTCACAGGCACATGGTATGATACCGCACCCAATGACATTATACTGACATTGACTTTAAGTATCATATTAACGCCCACATTATGTTTCAATATTTATACTACTGGTTTCTCTACATCAATAGGTTCTTCCACTGAATTTTGAATTAAATTTCAAGTCAGGGACAATGTTTTTGAAAAGGTAACTGAAAAACAATTTAAATGGTTGATAATATTAATTGACACGAATACTTGAGTTAGAATATCATCTTATTTAAGATTATGGAGTATGCAAATATATTACCACACTAAAGATAATCGTACAATCGAACCTTCAATCATCAACACTAACCTATGTTAAGTTTATCAGGAGATTTTCAATACCAAGCTCAGATAATCTCAGATCATCAATATGTCCTCTCTCCTCATATGATTTGCTTTCTTATTCAAGTTTTTTTCAATTTCTTCAGCCATCCAACATTGACTTATTATATAATCTTTTTATTACTGATTCGCAAAACTAGTTTTGTTTTGACGCTTTTGGATAAGAATCATCATTTGTTGTTGTTGTTGTTGTTGTTGTCATCGTCGTCGTCGTCGTCGTCGTCGCCGCCGCCGCCGCCGCCGCCGCCGTTGTTGTTGTTGTTGTTGTTGTTGTTGTTGATGGTTATAGTGATAGTGATGAAGATGATGAGGATGATTATTATTCTGATGATGATGATAATGATGATGATAATGATGTTGAAGTGGTGGCGTTGGTTTTGATCCTATTATATCATCAACTTTAAGTTTCTGTTTCATTTATGACTAAATATTTTCTTGAGTAAAAGGCAATACTGAATTTACACGTATGTAGAGATGGGTGGTCTGGTTAAATGATCGCAGTTAGGTTAGGTTAACTGTTTGTCTGTTAGCCCTCGATGACATAAAATGACGCTAAATATTCAAACAAATCAAACGGACTTCTTTAATCTTGCTTCATTGCAAATAAACTTGGTTTATCGAGAAACATATACACATTAAGCCAATGCTTTACTACTTTGAACTCACAATTATAATGATTGAAAACAGTTTCAAAAGTAAGATTTTTATCCTCTTTTATAACAATTGATAATATATAAGTTGGTAAATCCATCATTATAGAGATTTTGCATTCATGTAATTGCTGCAGATTATTTGGTACCTTCCAATAAAACATATTGTGAAAAAGGTTACGTTTAAATTAAGACATGACCAATATTTATTCTGGCTGAATCTGACAGTATGTAGTATCCGATATGCGCAAATCAGGACGTGAGAGGGAAGCGTGTATACGTTATTGCATCATGTAACGGTAAGTGTTGTGGTTTGTTGTAACATACTAGCATTTATAGAATATATACATTAATATATCCGTTTAAAATGAACTCTAGAATAAGGGGAAAGGATTTTTTTTCTAACACTATAACTTATACATGCATAGATTAAAATATACAAGTAAACAGTATTTTACTACTGTTCAATTGATAGGCCCTACACTTTAGTCCCGCTTTCCGATATGCTACAGTGTGAGGGCTTTCATTCAATCACATTACAGGGTCAATCATAAAAGTACACAATAAATTTAAGGTTTTAATGGCGTAGTAATTTGAAATATCTTTACACAATTAAAGCAAACAAATAATTTATATTTTTTAATTTATATATTGAATATTATGTACATTTAGAAAATTCTTTGCACTATAGTTTTGTTGCGTTGGAGCACTGAGGTTTGAGGTTTTTACACTTTTTACGGAGTTTTACCGAAATTTCACATGTCGACACAGTTGAATTACAACATAAAATACAATTCACATGTTTATTCCTTTCATATTTCCAAGAGAAATGAGTCTTTGTTCTGCTCAAAATCTACTTTTCCACCAAGCCATATGCAGCGCTTTAATTTAAAGTTGGACTTACCTATGTTGTGGTGTGTAAAGAATCACTACATTCAACAGAAAAATACTTCCTATACTGACCGCTGGAAATCCCAGAAGTAGATAAGTCCTTTTCTGGTACCATCCGAATTCCCCTACTGCCGTTAAAATATTGTCAAATTTCATGGCAGCAGTTTTACTTATTATTCAATAAACTTTTTGTCTTGAACTGTGTATACTTTTTTTATATCTCTTTTCATATGTAACATGAAAACATTTATCTTATTGTAGTGTTACTTATTTTATTTTGCTGGTTTGACATGTAATCAGAATACTGTAAATATCGCGCCAAGAATGACAAAATGACGGATCCTCACAAATGTTATCCAACATAAGAAGCCCTTAATGCAAGAATAACAAGTTAAATCGACAGATATATGTATTATAATGGTGAATAAAAAGTATATTTGATTAAATGCTTTTTTACGCCACCTCAACGCCTACAGCAACTCGTTATTATGTAATCGTTATAAAATTCCATTGTTTCCTGTTATTAGCCTGAGGCTTAATTAGTGCAACAGAAGGTAACAACAACATGTTTTCAGCAATAAAGCAAATTACATTGCTTCTAGCCTACCGAAATACACTGTGTAGTTTACTGAACATGGTAGCATGAAAGTAGATTGAACAAATACAGAAATGAAAAGTAGTAATTTAATACAAAGAGAAGCCTTAAATATTGCGTGAAAAAAGTTATTATTTAACTTAATATATATACTTTGAAATACCTAGAATTTCACTATTATTAACATATGCCATTAGTCTGCTGAATGTATTAAGGGTTGGCCATCTACAATAATACGCTTTAAGATGTAGTTTACGAAGGTGCTTAAACAATAGACAAGCCAACATGAAATGATATTCATTCTCAAGAAACCCATATTACAATATTTACATAGTCTTTCAGTTTTTGCAACAGTATTTAAGGTTTTCGAGTATGAGTTTATTAATTTTATTCACAAGTATTAACACTGTGCAAATATATTACCACACTAAATACAATCGTTCAATCAAACTTTCAATCACCAACACTGGCCTATGTAAAAAATATCAGGAGGTTTTCGATACCATCCAGCATAAACTCTCTAATATATAACGTACAATTGTTTCATCAATATGACCTCTCTCCTTATATGATCATATATCATCACATTTAAGTTTTTGTTTCATTTATGACTAAATATTTTCTTGAGTAAAAGGCAATACTGAATTTACCCGTATGTAGAAATGGGTGCGCTGGTTAAATGATCGCAGGAACCAGTGGTTTGGTAAATTGTTCGTCTGTTAGCCGTCGATGATATAAAAATGATGCTAAATATTCAAACAAATCAAACGGACTTAGTTTCTTCAATCTTGCTTTCATTGCAAATATACTTGGTTTATCCATATATGTCCGTTTAGAAATATACACATTCAACCAAAAGTAACAATTGTAAACTTTTCCGAATTCACAGATAAGGTTAAAGTGTTCAAAGCAAGAGATGTTCTCAGAGAATCTGGCATACGAATTAGTGATGATTTGACATTTAAACAGAGATCAAAATTAACTGAATTGAAAAATAAAGGGGAAGTAGGTTATTATCAAAAAGGCGAACTTAAACTTAGAAAAAAGAATGAAGGTTTTGAAAACAGTAAATCACGAGTTTTTGTAAATGCCAAACGACGTCGACAAATTTCCGCTCAAGTTGAAATAGATACAGAGTCCCAGAACTCTCGTTATTCGGATATGTATGTAAACGGCGAATACTCTGACGTATAGGAAAGCGGCCGAGGCCCATGCCGTGTAAAAGTTGAATTAAATATTGCATATTGGAACATAGAGGGCTTATTACAAAAAACTGAATTTATAGACTTTGTTGATTACATTTGCTCTTTTGATATATTCGCGTTAGCAGAAACCTGGGAAGAAACTAATAATGAAACCAAACATTTGAAATCAACGCATGAATGTTTCTTTTTACCTGCGGAAAATACATGCTAGACAAGGGCGAGTAATGGCGGGAATGTCTATTTATATCAATAAAAATATTTTAAAATTTGTGAGTAAAATCCAATATGAATGTTCCATCGGTTTAGCATTGAAGCTTGATAAATTGTATACAAAATTTGAAACAAACGTTGTTTTATTATTTGAATATCTCCCCCCTAATGATTCGACATTTTACAATAATAAGCAAATCTATTGAGCTTTTAAAGATGTTATAACTAATACCACAATAAATTTCGGTTTATCCGATTTTATAATCTAATTTGACCTTAACGCAAGAATAGGTGAACAAAGTGAATGTATAAAAACAGTTGAAAATGTAAATGAACTTGAAGACTACAATGATTTTTTTGTAGCTCTGTTGAGGAGACACGTGTATCCAGTGACAAAACTGTAAATACATGTGGTAGAAACTTGATTGAATTATGTAAAATGTATTCAATGTACATCCTAAATAGTCGTGTTGGAGATGACAAAATAGTTGGAAACTTAACATATACATCGACGATTGGTTGCAGTGTTATTGATTATTGTTTATGTTCAGGAAATCTAATACAGTTTGTCAATAATTTCCGAGTTGGACATCGATGTGATTTAAACATTTTCCAATAATTACATCATTAACAATACCATTACTACACATTGATAACAATCTAAAAGATAATATACATTATAGAACATATCCGTGTTATAATATACCTTTGCATATGAAGGAAACATTTCAAGAAAATATTGCAAATGCATTTACAAACAATTGCATTTATGATATGTGCATTGAAATAGAAAATACTAACTCTGATATAAATCAAATTTTATCACCGTTTGCTGATATGCTGAAATATGCTGGTAAAGAGTTTGAAAGTCAACCACAACGGCATGTTAAATCACAGCCAAAATGGTTTGACGAGAGTTGTTATGAAAGCAATTGTTTAAAATATCGTCTATTAGGAAAATATAGACAAATAACACTGAGCAAAATTAACAAAGATATATCAGTGCCAGAAACGAATTTAAAAATATGTGTAAAATTAAACAAAATATATACGCTGAAAAACAATTAGATGTATTAATAGTTAATATAAATGATTCTAAGTCATTCTGGTCTAAACTCAAATCAATGACAAAACGCGGTCGCAAAGTTGAGAAAAATATAACGACAGAGGAATGGGTCAATCATTTTGATAAACTTTTGAACCCAGAAACTGGAAACCTGAATGAAGAAGTAAATATGCCGATAGACATAGAATTCAAAGAACCAATAGATGACATTGAAGATTTTATATTTAATACTGAGATAACCGAATATGAAATTCGATTGGCCATCAAAAGGTTTCGGAAGGGGAAAAAACCAGGACCAGACTGTTTACTGCCTGAATTTTTTATATATGGTATTGATGCCATTGTATACGTCTTAGTTAAACTTTTTAATAGATTATTTGTAACAAGTGAATACCCAGAAAGTTGGTGTGAATCCCTTATTGTGGTACTTCACAAAAAGGGATATAAACAATACAGATAATTATAGAGGTATTTCATTGCAAAATGTTTTAAGCAAATTATACTGTGCAGTATTGGTAGCTAGACTAAATTTCTTTGCATACATGTACCAAAACATTTCTGAAAGTCAAAGTGGGTTTAAAGTTGGATATTCTACTGTTGACACTGCTTTTGTTTTAAGATCCATTATAAACGTTACTTAAATCGGAAAAGAGGTAAACTATATGTAGCATTTGTCGATTTTCAGAAATGTTTTGATACTATCAATAGATCTTTATTGTGGCAAACTTTAAGAAATGCTGGAATAAAAGGTAGACTTTTTCATGCACTCCAAAGTATGTATAGATCTGTTAAAGCATGTGTAAGATTGAAAAGCACTAGAAGTGAATATATGAACTGTACAATAGGTCTGAAGCAAGGGTGTCTGGCCAGTCCAATATTATTCTCATTTTTTATTGATGAGCTTGAAAGTATAATGAACAATAGCAATATTCAAGGTATTCAATTACACCCAGACAATACTCAGATATTGTTGTTAATGTTCGCAGAGGATCTAGCTCTCCTTGCAGACACTGTTGTTGGATTACAAAGACAGTTAAATGTGTTGTTTGAATTTTGTTATACAAATAATCTGAAAGTAAATGAATCAAAAACAAAAGTTGTAGTGTTCAAAAAGGCGGTATTTTGTCAAGGCATGAGACATGGAATTATAATAATGTAAAACTTGACGTAGTAAATAGTTTTTGTTATGTTGGTCTTACCTTTACAAGACAATAATCATTAACAAACATGGTTTACGAACTTTGTATTAAAGTTAAACGAATTCTTATCTCAATCTTAAGCTCCTTATATGATTCTGGACAACTGCCCAAAACCGTATTTTTCAAAATATTTGATACTAAAATTGGTCCACAGTTGTTATGCGGGGCCGAAGTGTGGGGTTTAGAAACGTTTATCGAATTACAAAGGGTCCAATATTACGCTTGTAAGCGGTTCATGTGTGTAAAACAAAAAACATGTAATGCTGTTGCTTTGGGAGACTGTTTTAGATTCCCACTTTTTATTAAAATATACAAACGCTGTATTAAGTATTGGTTTAAAATACTTAAAATGCCAAAAGAAAGATTTGTTAAAAAGTGTTATTTGATGATGGTAAATGATGAAAGAAACGGTAATAAGAATTGGTATCCATACTTAAACATGTCCTACAAAGTAACGGTTTTGGTAATGTATGGGAAAATCAAGGTGTTGGTCATGAGATGTATTTTATAAAAACATTTACAAGTAGGTTAAAAGATCAATATCTACAAGACTGGAATGGAACTGTTACTTCTAGCTCGAAACTCAGTACTTACTATGTAAAGTTTAAACAATGTTTTGCATATGAAAAGTATCTCGATGTACGAAATATCAGAAAATTTCGCCATATCTATGCAAGCTTCAGCTTCACCTAAAATACAATTCACATGTTTATTTCTTTCAAATTTCTAAGAAAAATGTGTCTTTATTCTGCTCAAAATCTACTTCTCCACCAAGCCATATGCAGCGCTTTAATTTAAAGTTGGACTTACCTATGTTGTGGTGTGCAAAGAATCATTACGTTCAATAGAAAAATACTTCCAATACTAACCGCTGGAAATCCAAGAAGTAGATAAGTCCTTTTCTGGTACCATTCGAATTCCCTTACTGCCGTTAAAATATTGTCAAATTTCATGGCAGCAATTTTACTTATTATTCAATAAACTTTTTGTCTTGAACTGTGTATACTTTTTAATATCTCTTTTCATATGTACCATGAAAACATTTATCTTATTGTATTGTTACATATCTGATTTTGCCTGTTTTCCATGTAATCAGAATACCTTAAATATCGTGCCAAGAATGACAAAATGACGGGTCCTCATGAATTTTATCCAACAGAAACGTATAATTAGTATTTGCAGCAACTTATGCAAGGATAACAATTGAAATCGACAGATATATGTATTTTATCTGTGGATTGAAATTAAATCTAAATAAAATATTTGTGTTTCACGCCGACTCAACGCCTACAGCAACATATTATTATGGAATCGTTGTAAAATCCATTGTTTCCTGGAATTAGCCTGAGGTTTAATTAATTAATCAAAAGGCAATGCAAAGCAAACTGTGGCATAATTTGTCTATATGGACGTTACTGTTCGTTATTACAGTGAAGTATATCACTATATATGACTGGTATTGTTACATATTTTATTTTGCCTGTTTGCCATGTAATCAGAATACCTTAAATATCGTGCCAAGAATGACAAAATGACGGATCTTAATGAATTTTATCCAACAGAAACGTATAATTAGTACTTGCAGCAATTTATGCAAGGATAACAATTGAAATCGACAGGTATATGTATTTTATCTGTTGATGAAAATTAAATTTAAATAAAATATTTCTGTTTTACGCCGACTCAAAGCCTACAGCAACATATCATTATGGAATCGTTACAAAAATCCTTTGTTTCCCTGGATTTAGCCTCAGGTTGAATTAATAAATCAAAAGGCAATGCAAAGCAAACTGTGGCATAATTTGTCTATATGGACGTTACTGTTCGTTATTACAGTGAAGTATATCACTATATATGACTGGCTGAAACTGGCACAAATCTACTCGTAACCAAGATAATGTTTTAAACCAAACCTGATGAGCAACACGTTACATGTACGCAATCAATGCCTGGCCACCGTGAATATCAAACATATTAGTATAACATTATTAATGGTGGGAATCAATTGACTTTCTTACAACTCTATATTTTAATAACAGCAACAAACACACCGATTCATGTAGGAAATAACACCCTTATTTCAAAATGTCATTGAAAGTCACGTGACTCGCATGTTTTTGCGTGCATAATATTAGTTGATCCATGCATATTCTTTATCCATATTCGGGATATGTTTCGCTTTTTCGCAACTCCCATTCTGATCTATATAAATCCTTTATGTCTAAAATGTACATATTTCATGTAAAAGATAATCAATTTTAACACTCCGTCATCACTTCACCCCAGTCGCAAATATTGGATCCGCTCGCTTGAAATAATTACAAGAAATATGTGGTAGTCAACACGATATAGTGTACACGTACTACAACAAAGTAAGATAAACTGCGAATTTATTGTTGTGGCGATGCTTTTTGAAAATGTATTTTTATGTTGGTCTTCTTTTTTTTGACAGGGTCATTTTTAACCTAGTGGAGAGCTTAACACCGCTTGATGCTGTGGGTCCGAGCCATTCTCGGTCCAAATACTTTGGAGAGAAAATAGATCTATAAATGTATACTTGTAGAACGCAAGCTCAATAATGAAGCCCGTGTGGTTCCGGCTAAGAATATAATCACTGTCGATCTCTGCAGAAGGGTAGTAATCCCCAGAATAGGTGTCATGTTCCGTTTATCATTTTACCATTTATCATAATCATTTTTGGTGGTTAAATTACGAACCCCTGTGTGGTTCCATGGAGCCATATTAGTGATGGCAATAATAGGATCGCTGTGGCTCATTCATGTTGTGTGTGCAACAATTTCAATAATACGATAGAATTTGCTGAAGCACTGCAGTTCTGCAGGTATTAAGGTTTTAGGTTCATTCTGCATATTCATTTGATGATGTTTTTTTTTTAATTTTTAAGTTGCTACGCCGTAAAACCCTATTCACCCATTTTCAACAATGCACCATTTTGAGGTCTTCTTCCACTAATAAACTAAAGAATCTTAGAATATATTGTTAACTTTAAACAGAACTCTAAACAAGTGTAACTTCAGCAATGTACCACTTCACTGACGGATTTGTAGGGAACAGATGGTTCCGTACCTGTTACACTGATACTTCGTAAATAGAAATATTTTTTAGTGAAAATAGTGAAACAAATTATATGAATGTTTCATACTATGATGGACATTATCTCTTTTCCCAAGCAAATTGTAGACTTCCTCCCACAGGTTAGATGAGAATTCGAAGTTTACTTATTTTAAAATATGGTACGCCGTATGTTGGTTCCGGACAGACTCCGTTAACCATCATCTATTACATACAGTTAAACCTGTGTCAGCGGCCATCTCTATTAAGCAGCCATTTGTCTTAAGGATCCGTATTACAAGCACCTTTTTTTACATATCTATGCTTTCAGAACAAATTAAGAACCTGAATTAAACAATAACCTGTCTTAAAGGGTCACTTTTGCTCCTTACCTTGACTGGCTACTTATGACAGGTTTAACTGTATATCTTGGTATAATTCTTTGAGACCGCTGTTTCAGATAAACAAAAGACAAATGTAGCGTGTGTTTTTATAATGTTGATTAAATGCACTAATCTCAGTGATTATTGTTTTCAATTTGGACAATTCATCAGAGAATATCGGAGGAAAATAAAACTGCCTTTATTAATGGATTGAAACCTTTTTATTTGCCGATATGTCTAACGCTTTTCGATACATTGAATTATTGCTACTTTCTGCATATTATTAATCCTTCGGCGGAAAATCTATTGCAATGAACATTTTAACTGTGAACTAAACTCTTTGGATTTCAGTGTCCCTTATCCCGCTAGTGGAAACTATTACACTTGGTGTGCATTGCTTTTGTAAAATTGGTGATTTCAGTGTCCCTTATCCCGCAACTGGATACTATCACGCTTGGTGTGCATTGCTCTTGTAAAATTGGTGTTTATAGTGTCGCTTACCCCGCAAGTAAATACTATCACGCTTGGTGTGCATTGCTCTTGTAAAATTGGTGATTCAAGTATCCCTTATCCCGCAAGTGGATACTATCACGCTTGGTGTGCATCGCTCTTGTAAAATTGGTGATTTCAGTGTCCCTTATCCCGCAAGTGGATACTATCACGCTTGGTGTGTATCGCTCTTGTAAAATTGGTGATTTCAGTGTCCCTTATCCCGCAAGTGGATACTATCACGCTTGGTGTGCATCGCTCTTGTTAAATTGGTGATTTCAGTGTCCCTTTTTCCGCAAGTGGATACTATCACGCTTGGTGTGCATTGCTCTTGTAAAATTGGTGATTTCAGTGTCCCTTATCCCGCAACTGGATACTATCACGCTTGGTGTGCATTGCTCTTGTAAAATTTATGATTGCAGTGTCCCTAATCCCGCAAGTGGATACTATCACGCTTGGTGTGCATTTCTCTTGTAAAATTGGTGATTTCAGTGTCCCTTATCCCGCAAGTGGATACTGTCACGCTTGGTATGCATTGCTCTTGTAAAATTGGTGATTTCAGTGTCCCGTATCCAGCAACTGGATACTATCACGCTTGGTGTGCATTTCTCTTGTAAAATTGGTGATTTCAGTGTCCATTATCCCGCAAGTGGATACAATCACGCTTGGTGTGCATCGCTCTTGTAAAATTGGTGATTTCAGTGTCCCTCACGCTTGGTGTGTATTGCTCCTGCAAGTGGATAATGTCCTGTCTAGGGTATATTGACTTTATAAAATTGCAGATAAACATGTACGCTGCTTGCATGTTTAAGGGTTATTACCTGCAAAATTACGCAATTCTTGATACGATATCTGAATAAAGTCATTACTAAGGTACTTTGAACAGGATGTCTTTGTACGGATTGTGGATTTAATTTATTGATGGTCCATTAACATTTTTAAAATAACCTTATTCAGTTTTCAGTGTAACTATTATTAAGTTGGATATTTGGAAAGGTAGGCATCAACAATGGAAATGATGCATTAATGTTTTGTATCTTTAATTTGTTAAAAAATCTGAATAAATCAAATGACTGTAGATTCAGCGGCTACAAATGTTGTTGCCTCTTTACACTCGGTCAGATTTGCTGATGCCTCTTTACACTCAGTCAGATTTGTTTTTCTGAAAGTAAATCCAGTTTTTGTTGTTACATTTAGAGTGCCATAAAGAAGATAAACTAGAAACATAAATCTCGTAAATGCCATCAAAATATATTTCAGAGTTTTTCATTGATGAATTTTGTAAGATGATCACAATATAATCGAAACTTAAACCTGATATTTAATCATATACATACCTTTAACAAGCAACGGTAATTATTATTGATACCACTTTTACTTCTGTATAGCGGTAGTGCAGTTTATAAACTAGTGATCTGTTTACACGTACTTTCAAGGAACTGCTGTTTGTATTATATCTACAATTGTTATTGTTGTTGTTGTTGTTGTTGTTGTTGTTGTTGTTGTTGTTGTTTTTGTATGATGTTGCTGTATGGTGTTTAGCGATGGTGTATGATGTCTACAACGATGACCATGATCTGCCTTCTGTGCGGCGGCCGAGCCGATCTGTTTACACGTGGCTTTAAGGGATCTGCTCTTTGTATTATAACTACAGTTTGTGTTGTTGTTGTTGTTGTTGTTGTTGTTGTTGTTGTTGTTGTTGTTGTTGTTGTTGTTGTTGTTGTTGTTGTTGTTGTTATTGATGTACGGTGTTTAGCGATGGTGTATTATTTCTACCACGCTGACCATGATCTGGCTTCTGTATGGCGGCCGTGCCGATCTGTTTGACGTAGATTTCCGGCATCTGCTGATTGTGTTATATCCACCGTCTGCTGAAGTCTGTTAATATTGCCAGTCTATTCGTGCCTACATTTGTGTCCTTTGTAATAGTGTTTTAATGTGTGATAAGATCATATTTACACATATGATCACTTGTATTATAAAGTATGTCAAAGTTTTGAATAATATGTTTTGATATGGGAAATAAACTAATAAAGTACATTTAACTATTCCTGTTAGTTATTTATGTAATTATTCTACATTGTATTAGACGTTTGTAGATTCTTCCTGAACGTTCCATGAACTAATATAAATAAGATATTAATTAAGCAAGGAGAGTGTGTGCTATAGTTTATTGTGAAAGAAATATATTAAAAATAGTATTGTGTGAATCTGTGACTTTAAAACTATTAACAGTTTTTATTAAGGATTGAACAATTGGTCAAAACTCTACATTATTTGTCAAGAAAATAGAGTCATATGTTCTAAGATAAAGGCAGTGTCCCCGACCACCAGCACCCGGGCATAAATTAGCAGAGTAATACTAATTAAAACATTTATCCTAAAATAAGAAACTGTTTGTGCAATCAGTTGTATTTCTAAACCTTGCACACCATATGAGTAAAAGGAATTGTATAATTGTTTTTCATGACATTAAGATATCTGGTTCAATATCCTTTACATTGAGTTGAGGGTCCACTTTATCAAAATACCTGTCGAAATTATCACAGACAGGTCGGGGAAAGTAATACAGGATATCAAACAATTCCAACATTGACGAAAAATGGATGGAGTTAAACTATCGACGAATTGGTTGAATGTCAAATCATCAAAATATTACAAAAAATTACAAAAACTTTTTTTTTTGGTGTATCTAAACAGATTGACTACCTTATGGTTGGGTCTGCAGGTGAATGTGGAATACATTAACACAATATATGACGCATTGCCTTACCAGCACTTCTGAGCAGTTGACACCAGGCTGTAATTAAGTCATAATGGACTATAAATATAGGTGTAACAACTGCTATGTAACCTTTTCAGGAATTGAAAAGGAATACAGAAGTATAACCCATTATATAGCACATAGATGATTTCTTCGCAATACAGAGCAATAAATTAACATTCTATTGAAGACAATAGATATGTTTGTTATTATTCAGGCTCTATACGTATTTTTGAAGTCACATAAATATTTCATATGAAGTTATCAAAAGAAAAAATAAAGAGCAGCATCGCTAAAAATATAACATTTCAGATAATTGGTTTCGTAGAAGAACCGACCCTGTCTAAATTAATAACTATATGGGGTAGGCCATTCTCATCTCTTTTTATAATATCATTGCTTTTATAATGTGTTGCAGAAAAGGTGTATTAAAGTAGAGTTGATTTCCACTGCAAAGTTTACTTATTTTAAAATAATGGTAAAATCACAAATTATAAGGTAATTGCAGTATCACGAATTCGATACTAAAACGATAGCAGCGTATGTTGATTCGACTCAGCGTACGCACATACACCATAACCATCATTTATTACATACAGCCAAACCTGCGTAAACAGACACCTCTATTAAGCAGTCACTTATCTCAAGCAGCAATATTTGCTATTTCCCATTGATATGCTTTCAGAACAAATTAATCTGCGTTAAGCTACAACCTGTCTTAAAAGGTCACTTTTGCTTCTTCCGTTGACTGACCACGTCAGACAGCTTTGTTTCATATTGTGATCAGTAGTACGTATTCTTGTTAAACGTCCTATCAGTATGGCGATTGCACTCATTTAAATTCAAATTATATATCCATTGTTCAAATAAATGAAAAGTCATGGTTTAAACAGCAACGGCAATTTTGATATTTTATCACAAACGAGTAATTTTATATATAATATATTAATATCTGCATATGTGTATATATCTATTTGTGTGTAAGGAGTGGTTTTAAAAAATGAATATATATATATATATATATATATATATATATATATATATATATATATATATAAGCATTGCTGTTCATCTATTTACGAAGAGCAACACGACATTTTAAATAAATACTGACTACATCCTTTGGCGGGAAAAAAATGAAATTAACAGTTTTACTGAGAACTACACTCTTTGGATTAGGGGTCTTTGCATCCTACTTGTTTGTATAAAAACATATGCCACCAATTGCATTAAATGATAAAGAAAAAAAGAAAATATGTAAACTAACATGATACATATCATTTAAAGGACACAGCCACTAAATCAGCATGAACGTAATTAATATAAGTACTTATGACCATAATTAGTATAATATATACCTGGGGAAGATGTCAGTAACAACAAATGCCGCAGGGGAATTTAAACCTTGTCTACGCGTGCTTCAACCTCTGTCTTCTCAAAAAGTATCAAAGCAATTTCCTTGAAATTTGGACTTGGATAAGAAAGAATATTTAGCCTATGTTAAAGTCAATACATAGTGTATTCTCATATACACATTTCAATAACGCTACAATATATTTTGACGACAATATTGGAAATACAAAAGTGGCAGGTAAGCTGTTCCGTTCAGTATAGATACGTATCCCTGACTACTGTCTTACAATAACGCCAGAATGTACGTGTGTATATTGTAAAGTAGATATGCTCAGGTTAATATATATATAAAGCGTAACAAAACTTTATGATATCTTGTCTCGGGTGCTTTTTACGGGTATCAATATGTGTCGCTACATTACCAACAGAAAGGTACATTTGTGGATATTTTCCTTTAACATTGCCGGTGGGGAAAATAGGATTCCATATATTTTATGGAAACTATCATGCCTGGTGTGCATTGCTCTTGTGAAATTGGTGATTTCAGTGTCCCTTATATCGCAAGTGGATAAAATCCTGTCTAGGGTACAATGGCCTTATCAAATTGCAGATTTCCTTGTACGCTGCTTGCATGTTTAAAGGTGATAACCTGCAAAAATATGCAATTCCTGATACGATTTCTGAAAAAGTCATTACTAAGGTACTTTGAACAGGATGTCTTTCTACGAATTGTGGATATAATTGATCTATGATCAATTTAACATTTTTAAAATAACCTTTTTCAGTTTTCAGTGTAACTATGACTAAGTTGTATATGTGGAAAGGTAGGCATCAACAATGGAAATTATGCATCAATGTTTTGTATTTTTAATTTGTTCAAAAATCTATAGAAATCAAATGACTGTTGATTCAGCGGCTACAAGTGTTGTTGCCTCTTTACACTCAGTCAGATTTGCTGCTGCCTCTTTACACTCAGTCAGATTTGCTGCTGCCTCTTTACACTCAGTCGGATTTGTTTTTCTGAAAGTAAACCCAGTTTTTGTTGTAACATTGAAGATAATCTAGAAATATCAATCTCGTAAATGCGATCAAAATATATTTCAGAGTTTTTCATTGATGAACTTTGTACGATGATCTCAATATAATCGAAAGTTAAACCTTTTATTTAATAATATAGTTACATGTAACTTTCACAAACAACGGCAATTATTATTAGTACCACTTTAACTTCCGTAAAGCGGTCGTGCCGTTTATAAACTAGTGATCTGTTTACACGTGGCGTTCCAGGAACTGTTGTTTGTATTATATCTACAGTTTGTATTATTGTTGTTGTTGTTGTTGTTATTGTTGTTGTTGTTGTTGTTGTTTTTGTTGTTGTTGCTGTTGTATGATGTTGTTGTATGGTGTTTAGCGATGGTGAATGATTTCTACCACGCTGACCATGATCTGCCTTCTGTATGGCGGCCGTTCCTATCTGTTTGCACGTGGCTTTCCGAGATATTCTGTTTGTTTCATAGCTTCAGTCAGGTATTGTTAGTGTGGTTGTTGATGTATGGTGTTAAGCGATTGTGTATTAGTCTTACCACGCTGACCATGATCTGCCTTCTGTAAGGCGGCTGTGCCGATCTGTTTGTACGTCGCGTTCCGGGATATTCTGTTTGTATTATAGCTTCAGTCAGGTATTGTTATTGTGGTTGTTGATGTATGGTATTTAACGATTGTGTATAAGTCCTACCACGCTGACCATGATCTGCCTTCTCTATGGCGGCTGTGCCGATCTGTTTGCACGTGGCGTTTCGGGATCTACTGATCGTTCAATCATTTTCAACTTTCAATTTCTTCTCTTTTTTTTTTCTTTTTTTTCCATCTCGTTTTACAGTTCTTACGAGACTTATGCAAAACAACCACGGTGTATTTGTTCAAATGGAATAACTACGCCAGTGAATAAACTCTTAAGTTATAACTTTAAATATTTCAAATAACATACTAGTACATGCTTTATATACCGCCACTTGTAAATTCACTTGTAAATCACCAGTAATTTCTGGGAGCTAGATACATACAAGCTAATTAGCTTTTTACTAAATCCCATTTCTTAAAATTGTTTGTCATTTATGAATTGCAAATGTTATGTAATATACTATGTACAGTTCTTGAATAAAATATTGTTTAAACCAATACGACACAAGCGGTGGCATTATTTAAACTTTATTTTCAATCCAATTGTTGTTTAATATTTAATTGTATATTTTCTCTAATTTTATAAAAAGCGAAGATGAAGTGAAACAATGTATATAAAAATCATTCAAGAATGCAAGCATTCATAAACAGACACACAGCTACTGATGTCACACCACTTGTATGCGAGCGCAATCAATAAATGTGTTCAGGCGTGGAGCAGGACAAAGTCCTTGCTACTTATCTTCATTGCTCTTACGCAAACATTATTTTATCTAGATTTATATATATATAATATATTATTTAAGGGGAAAATAGCTAGTCAATTTAATTGTCTATATATGGACGTTACTGTTCGTTATTACAGTAAAGAATACCACTAAATGTGACTGGTTATTACTGAAGATAATGTTTTATACCAAACCCGATGAACATCACATTACATGTACACAATCCATGTCTGACCAACCGGGAACATCAAACATATAAGTATTATATTATAACTGATGGGAAATCATATGACTTTCTTAAAAATCTATATTTCAAAAACAGCAACAAACAACCCCATTTCATGCGGGGAATAACACCGTTATTTCAAAATGTCATTGAAAGTCACGTGATTCTCATGTATATGCATGCATAATATTAGTGGAACCATGCATATTGTTTTATCCATATTCGGGATGTTACGATTGTTTGCCACTCCCATCGTGATCTATCTAAATCCTTTGCGTCTTAGTTTAAAATGTATCATGTAAAAGATAATCAATTTTAACTCTACGTCGTCGCAAATCTTGGATCCGCTCTCTTGATGTAATTACAAGAAATATGAAGTAACCAACAATATAGTGTTCACGTCTTGCAACTGAGTAAGATGAACTGCGTATTTTGTATCATAGTCACTCAGTAATTATTGTATTTTTATCAAATTAATTTAATAAGTTTAATATTGGAACAATGATCGGATATCTATAACTTTTACAGAAAAGTTAAATGGACACACTCTGATGTCCTGATGACTGACGACCGATTACTTGTCAAACAATATAAAGTGTATTCACCAAATACAAAATTCATGTTAATATATATGGTACTACTTGTGGCTGGGTGTATGGCAATTAGCGAGTGACATGGTGATCAATTCGGTACCTCTACATGTAGGGAATTAGGCAAACTGTCAGCATTCATATAAAATTATTGACAGTAGCATTAATTAAGATTCAATACATGAATGTCTGTTTATGTCGTATATTTTTGTTTTATAACGCTACTCAATATTTTGACGAAGATATTAGAAATACAAAAGTGGCGGGTTATCAGTTCTGTTCAGTATATAAAGACAAGCTTTCTCGTCAGTTACCATCGTGTATGAGGCATTTTTACATAGAAATTAAACACTTACTAAACTGTGACGTCATTCAAACTTTCAGTTGAACCAACTGACTAATCAATGTGCTGTACTCAAATGTGGCTTTCCTAACATTGTTATTTATATAAGAGAAAAAAGAATAAATAAGATTTGATCTATTAAATGAAATTGACGAAATATGGAAAACAGCAATAAATAACTCAAGTTTACACGTGTGTGAATAAAGTATCTTTGGTTATTTCTTCAATACACCACAATGCAATTATCTTTAAAAAAACAAAACATAATGAACCTTCCAAGC
This sequence comes from Panopea generosa, assembly GCA_029582155.1. Taxonomy (NCBI): domain Eukaryota; kingdom Metazoa; phylum Mollusca; class Bivalvia; order Adapedonta; family Hiatellidae; genus Panopea; species Panopea generosa. Next base: position 5,608,417 of record CM055897.1, on the reverse strand, counting down.
TGTTCACTCTCGTCTATAGTGTCAGGCAAATACTGACCCAGGGTTTCTGGTAGAAGTAGTATTGATGCTCCCGCTAACATAGACAGAGCCCCAATTATAAATAAGGGCTCTCTACCTGACCAAACTTCCCGCCTATCAGCTCTCCCTGCACGTAGAATAAATGGAATCTGGGTTTATTTGGGAATGCCTTTAATTGGATTGATTGTTTGAATATTTAGCTTCTCTTTTATGCCATCGAGGGCTACCAGACGATCACAAAATAGTATAATATTTATATAATTACAAGATGGTTGGTCTACAACTTCTACTTATATATGTACCTTGTGTATAAGTCCTTTGTGCAAATCATTACGAGGACGCTTAGCCTTACCGAACAATATCGCACTTCTGTTGACTATGACAGTTTAGCTCGGCAGTTTTACTTAACATGGTTAAAATGTAAAATGATATCAAATTGTGTTTGCTTTTGTCTTTAGTTTGTTGTCTACATTTTTGTAAACACACGTTTTGTAGAGGTGTAAACACTTATAGGTAGATATAAAATTGGAATATAGATCGATATTAAACAATGGAATACTAAGTTGTGTTATACTTATTTAAAATATAATTTATATTGCTTTGGATATCGTGTATTGATTGTCAAAGACAACTTTGTAAGTAATAAAATTATTTTGCAAACAACGTAATACTTACAGATTTAGCTATATACGGAGCTAGCATGCTACCATACCGAGCTGCACTGGAGCAGGATCCCATGGCAGCGTTCCGTACAACAGTTGGTAGTAGCTCCGCAGCATAAACGGTAACAATACCAAACGCCGCTGTAGACCCAACCGTTCTAATAAAGACAAGCACTTTTGCAAGGGGCTGAAAATCTGCAACGTGTTAAACACATCAATTATAGTGTCATCTGGACGGGGATTTAAAGGATATTTTATATGGAATACGAGTTTGCCGGTAACAACGGTTAATTTTGATGATTACTTTAACCATCAATCTTAATACATTAATAGACTGGTCACAAATACATTACAAATATATGGATTCTAGTTTGTTCTGTATTTGTTATCGAAAAAGCACATATTCAATTGTACACCTAAAGAGACGGCTAAATGTGAAAACATTCCATTCCAATGTGTATATACCAATGCATGAACAAAATATTTAGAGAAGGTATTAAAACTAGAACAACTTTATAAATACAGGTACATGTACAGTCCTATTTTGATTATTTTAGGACCGTTGTAAACATGTTATCGATATGCGTAATCGATATAGAGGTAAGAGATGTATAGGTACTCAATCACAGACGTAAGAATATTGCATATTGAGAAACGGTAATTACCTTCTTTACCTATACTGTTTAATGATGAACTTGCCCAATTATTTACGAACTTTGAATCGATCGTAGGTGCATATTTACCAGGAATGATAAACCAATACGTTGTAAACTGATAGGTAAAATGTGTTCAGCTTTAATAACCATGTGTCCACACTCACTATCAATATGGGTATAAAATACAAAGCTCTTCATCTACTACAGTTATACTTTATTTCAAAATTTCCATTCTTGCATTTGTATAAAAAAAACAGCCTAATATCTTTTCCAGAACCAACGTTTGACCGGAACCTGGAAAGGCTGTTCGGGAATTACACATTTTGAGAAAATGAGAAGTTTTGAAACGCCATATCAATCACGACAGCTGATAAATTAAAATGAAGATTTGCCAATTTTTTCTTTATAACAATAACTCCATACGGTTGGTGTCAAAAGTAAGGTACAACATTACTGTCTCTATAGTGTCTGCCTGTGATTATCTGAAGATATAACATGTTTTTTAGATACACTATTGTGTCTTCTAGATATAACATTAATTAGCAGTGTAAAACATGTCAAAATGTATAAAAGTAGCACATAAATATTCTTTGTCTTTGGACACAAAATGTTGAATCAAGTATCACAATATACAAATTCTACCATTTCGCTTTATGTACTTATCAAGTTGCATATGATAAGCGACCAAGTATGTACAAACATGTTATACTTCAAACTGTTTAAATTACTCATTCACCACTGTTCTCATGTTTTACTTTATATAGTGCAGAAAGTATGCCTATCACAATGCGATCTGAAGATAATCCTCGGTAGTATTCCTGATATTCTATCAGAATGGCACAATATTTGTAAAGCTAGATAGAACGTTTCTTTTTTGGTGAAGATATTGAAGTTTTGCATTTTCAGATTTTGTTCTTCATATTTTTCATCTTGAACCAACGCACTTGACTGTTGAAAGTCTTCCTGGAGACACATGGAATCGGGATCTTATTCTATTGTCTTGTCCATCTCATTCATTTGCAATACACTTATATACCTGTTTCAAACTGTCAATGTGTCCTAACTGTTGAAAATCGCTGAATTTCATTGACATGGTGATGCAAACACTCCCCTTTCTTGTCATAAATGTGTCCCACTGTGAAGATACATATACTTCGCATAATTCTACTTCCGTGTGTGTGTGTGTGTGTGTGTGTGTGTGTGTGTGTGTGTTTGTGTTTCTTTGTGTGTGTGTGTGTGTGTGTGTGTGTGTGTGTCTTTGTGTGTGTGTTACTTATGGGTTATGGCTATGATGTAAGCATTTGAAGTTACACCATGGTTAACAACGTGTAGATGTGACAGGAAGTCAGCTGGTGGTAGTACTGTCATAAGGACAGCAACCCACATACTTGTTATATGGACGACTTGATGATCCTGGCGTCGGAGTACAGTCGAAGATAGTCGGTACGAGGCAACGTAAAACTCAGTATAGAGTTCTAGGGAAGATTAATATAGTTTATATATCCATCACCAAGAGGGACGATTGACGCTAAATCTACGATAATCTGGATGCAGTAGCAGTATCTTACATACAATATTTAGTTTATTTTTGAAACAATTTTAACATTCATATAATGTAAGCAGTTTGGATCGCCAGATAGATATACGGTATGTGTAGGAGAAAGAACTTGTGATTAAGAAAGTGTTATTTCCATCAAAGGACATTTTAAACCTGCTGTGTTTTATGTTGAGTAATTAACTTTAAATTGTATACATTGTATAAGTGTATATTCGTAATTGTATTCATGTAAATTGTAAATTTTATTTTGAGTATACTTGTATTCTACCTTCGTGAGATGTCAGCCCTTGGTCATTTTGCTACAAACATTATAATATTGACTGACCTATGTTGCGGTCTGTGAAGGGCCGCGGTAACATGTTATTTAACACTTAACCTTTAAAACAGTGACTGACCTATGTTGGGGTCTGAGAAGGACCGCGGTAATATGTTATTTAACAATAAACCTTTAAAACAGTGACTAACCTATGTTGAGGCGTGTAAAGGACCGCGGTAATATGTTATTTAACATTAAACCTTTAAAACAGTGACTGACCCATGTTGCAGTCTGTCAAGGACCGCGGTAATATGTTATTTAACATTAAACCTTTAAAACAGTGACTGACCTATGCTGGGGTCTGTGAAGGATCGCAGTAATATGTTATTTAACATTAAACCTTTAAAACAGTGACTGACCCATGTTGCGGCGTGTAAAGGATCGAGGTAATATGTCATTTAACATTAAACCTTTAAAACAGTGACTGACCTATGTTGGGGTCTGTGAAGAACGGCGGTAATATGTAAATTAACATTAAACCTTTAAAACAGTTGCGGTCTGTGAAGGACCGCGGTAATATGTTATTTAACATTAAACCTTTAAAACAGTGACTGACCTTTGTTGTGGCGTGTAAAGGACCGCTGTAATATGTTATTTAACATTAAACCTTTAAAACAGTGACTGACCTATGTTGCGGTATGTCAAGGACCGCTGTAATATGTTATTTAACATTAAACCTTTAAAACAGTGACTGACCTATGTTGGGGTCTGTGAAGGACCGCGGTTGTATGTTATTTAACATTAAACCTTTAAAACAGTGACTGACCCATGTTGCGGCGTATAAAGGACCGCGGTAATATGTTATTTAACATTTAACCTTTAAAACAGTGACTGACCTATCTTGGGGTCTGTGAAAGACCGCGGTAATATGTTATTTAACATTAAACCTTTAAAACAGTTACTGACCTTTTTTGTGGCGTGTAAAGGACCGCGGTAATATTTTATTTAACATTAAACCTTTAAAACAGTGACTGACCTATGTTGGGGTCTGTGAAGGACCGCGGTAATATGTTATTTAACATTAAACCTTTAAAACAGTGACTGACCCATGTTGCGGCGTGTAAAGGACCGCGGTAATATGTAATTTAACATTAAACCTTTAAAACAGTGACTGACCCATGTTGCGGCGTGTAAAGGACCGCAATAACCATCATCATTAAACTTCCTGTGCTGATTGCTGGTATCCCTAGAAACGCGCATGTCCATCTCTGGTACGTTCCGAACTCCCCTACAATCACTAAAACAGCACCGAGTTGCATGGCGAATAGCGCACCAAGTTCCGTTATGCAATCGCACTAAACAGCGATGATAACTGATATGTTTGTTAGTCAGTGAATAAGAGCAACGGGTAGTCTTAGGACATTGTATAGAACACTTAAAGCGGCATAACCAGTATTGAAGATATTTCTGTTATAAAGAAAGGAACAACTTGTTAATGAATGACATTTTCTTGATATCCCGGCATATACCACCGATACCTCTCTTCAACATGAATAAATCGTGTTTTTTATCTATATTTAATGATCAGTAATATAGCTGTTCTGGTGACGCAAATTATTGTAAAATATCCCTTCGATTCAATCGTTTATACTCGGCCAACTCCATTATTCATCAGCATAAAAACGTTCTCTAATCATGTGCAAAGATACGAAAGCATAAATGGACAAAAATCCATTCGGGTGGTACTATAATTCAACCGCTTATTCGTTTTTAATCGATGGTGTTCAGAGACTTCCGTACGTTTACGGATATACCTGTTTTTATATTCTTAATCATTTACGTTATTCCTTGGATCAGGCCTAATTCATAATGGTCTTCAATTTATTAGAAATGTAATATTAACATGGAAATTACTATAAAGTATAAACATATTCATACGCTTGGTGTGTTTTGTGTTTAGGTGACAAATACATTTGCAATTAAAAGAACAGTGATCTTAAATATGACCGCCATTTCCCATAGCAGTTTGATTTGTTTGAATATTTAGCGTTATTTTATGCCATCGGGTATTAACATTTGATCATCTTCATTTATTCTGCAGGAGATAATGCTAACTGTTGGAGCTGTCTTAGGAGTGTTGTCGGGTAGCAATGCTTGGTGGGTCAAAATCCAATGCATGTTTCCATATACATGCCTGCATGTCAGCTCTTTTTGCATTTCCAACAAAGTTACAGAATCTGTTGTTAGTGGTAAAGTATTTAAAGTATGAATTGTTTTACAATTAACATCGCCTACAAACTTTAGTGACAACTGAATCATCATATGTTTGAAAACAATTACTTTTCCGATGCCACAATACTTTGCCACGTTATCGCACCCATACAGCCCATGGTCGTTATATATATGTCTACAATTCTTTAACAGGTGATCCCCTTAGCACAGCTTCATTAGGGTTTCCTGAAGATTATGATGAAGTTAAAGTACAAATACATCAGTATTGTTTGAAATTGCTGTTACGCCGCTGTTGAGTAACATTTACTGTTTATGTGCTGCTATATTTACTTGTGCAAGGATATTGTCTGCCTCCTCGTGTGTGATTTTAACGTCATCCTTTCTAATACCAATATATTTATTTATCTCAACTGGTATGTCATTTTCTCCGATATATGTAACAAATTTATGAGCATGTGTATGTCTTTCACGAAACTACATGAATGCTATCATTTGGCGTCATTTCTGTTACTTTTAAAACTATCTTCTGAGCTGGAATTGGCATATTAAGGTTGAGTCCTGCATGTCTGTACAAGAGCATATGATAATTTTTGTGCTGAATGGCGAATATCTGTCGAAAACTAGGTAAATATCTTAGTTTCTATGTATTAGACCTAAAAGTTTTCAAAATAATATTTCTAAGTACCATTTATTGACCATTACAAAACAGCAAACTTGTCTATGCATATGCTTAATTGTCTGTTAGTTGATCGCACCAATAGTTCTTGCTGCAATAATGTCGTTAATTTCGCGATTCCGAGATCTCCCGTATCAGTAAATAATGATGTCGGTACTGAAACTAGTAGATGAGCAAGAAGGTTTGTAATATCTTACTCACGTGAACTTGTTTGCAATCCTATAACTCTTGTGGTATATCAGAGTCGTATCAAATAATTTAGCATCTCCTGCCTTTATTTGTCTCTTTGACACAGCCTGTGTCTCAATAGTTTACGAAATATTTTGATAGAAATTGCTGTCAGGCAAATTTCTTTCATGTTTGCTTACTACCATGGGCAACTACTTTATTAGCATTTACTTCTGTGAAGTTATTGTACCACTGACGATATTAACATAATAGAATATGGGTGTTATGTTTAGTCGCGTTGTTCAATACATGTTTATAATCGTGCTTGGAAAGGTATTGGCATCAATAACCATTGGAGCTCATATTTAACAATATATCTTCAACTCTACTGCAAGTACGCAAACTCAATCCCCATATTTCAAACCATTCTGACTTCAGAATAATTCCAAGTATTTCCCTCTTGTCGTGCCTATATCACCTTTCATAAAATAATTAAAGTACTTTCCATGGACCGGATGTTGCAGATTCCGTACCGTGAGTAATTTACATGGCTAGCTGCGAAAACACATATGGCATCATAAGCTTAACTGCTACCAAATGCAAAGGCCAATCAGCTTTTCTCTCAGCTCTGATGTACATAATAATTATAAACAAGATTGTATTACACCATCTACCCATTACTTCGTTGTTTTGCTGCTCTCAGCGAAATTTTTTAGATCAGTTTCCAACTCATATTATTAAAATGTTTCACATAAACAACTCAACTGCTTAAATAATGCTATGACATTCGCAGGAAACTTCTTTCCATTCAACATGTTCGCTACCCCACCAAATAATAGCATGTTCATTACAAAGTATTTAGTTTGACAAGAACAGAGATAGACTGCACCAAGGTATAACAACAGCTGTATATAGGCCTATATTGTTGTAGTGGGAAATGTTGACAATATCCGACATGATTTAAGAATATTTTATATTCGCATATATTGTCAATTGTGTAAGTTTTATATATTAGATGGTAGTGACATATTAACTTAATAAAATCAATTAATTTAAAACATTTTATTTGCTATTTTAAAACCAAAATGTGCGGAAAATATAATTTTCAATTCATTTCAATATTTCAAAATGCTCAATGATGATAAGATGTCATCCAACTTATTTTTCTTAAGTTTAAACATATTTTATTGCCAAATAAACACATATTACAATATTTATCATGCATATAAGTCAAATACAATTTTAGGCAAAAGGGTCTGGCCACAAGTTTTCTCAACATTAGATTCGGCCATTTCCTTTCAACTATATTTTGCAATTTTTAACGATGGTTAAGATATATTACATTCCTGGCAAGTAAATATGAATGACATAAAGTGTAGTTAATGAGAAAGTATACATGCGTACTCAGGCAAACACACACGGACACACGCACGCACGCACACACACACACGCACGCACACATACGCACACACGCCCGCACACACATATATACACAGACATTCACATGCAAACATACATACACGCACACACATATGAATGTATGTATGTTGAGGTATTTACTACAAAGCAGGAATCATTTTATTTTTTGCTTTTTTTTTAAATGAAATTAAATATTAAATTATTAGAAAATACACACACACACACACACACACACACACACACACACACACACATGTGTATATAAAGTATTATCTGGTTGGTCACTGATATTCACGCGATCGGTTATGGTGTGGTAGCTGTTACAGAGTCAGGGGAGAAAAACAAAATACTATAACGAAATTTATTATTGGAATCTTCTGGATTCGTGAATGAAAGTTTGAACACTTTCGAAGAGATTTATGTTGTCTTCATATGAATGATCGTCTGATTTATATAACAGCTTTTTGACATTGAGTGGATGGAACAACCTTGTGTTTTGAAATAATTTAATTCTTTGTTATACAAAAAGAATGCAGTTAAAAAAGTAATGTTCAGCATCTTCCACTCCATGCGTACACATACATGTTGGCTAATTTTCTATATGATTAACGTAAAGATCATGATTTAAGTTACTACAATTATTTTTTAGTCTTGCATGCTGTGCAGATAATATTCGTATACCGTAGTTAAAGTGTTTTGGAACTATAACTGGATGAAAACAAGTATTTATAAGGTTTCGTTTATATATTGATAATGATGGTGCTTCCCTTAAAGCAACTGATAGTTTATTCCAAAACGAAACTGTTGATGGAATGAAAGAATTTGCAAAGAGATCAGTTCGTCTGGTAATGATATCAAGACCTTGTAAGTTTCTAAGCTTGTATATTGTTCTCATACTAACTGTATCGGGAAATAAATCTATTAAGTAGTTTGGTGTCATACCATGTCTTATTTTGTATGCCAATAGCAATGTTTGATACTTTCTTCTGTCTGACAGAGATAGCCAGCCAATTTCTTTATATAATTTTGAATGGATATTGATCTTGTTGTGCCAGTAACAATTCTGGCAGCTTCATGTTGAATTTTTTCTAAGTTGTCTTTCTCGTAGCAGGTACAGTTATCCCACACTACCGAGGTGTATTCTAAAATTGGGCAAATAAATGATATATAAATTTGATTAAGAGAGTCCCTACGTATTTTAAATTTAACTTTTCTCATCATGCTAAGAATTTTGGATGCAGACTGTATTTTGTTTTCAATATGAGCGTGCCATTTACCATTATTACTGATTGTAAGGCCCAAGTGTTTGTGATTTTCAACAAATGTTACAGGAATATTTTCAAACAATAGTGATGGATTACGAGTTTTTTTTATGTGAATAATATTGCTTCAGTTTTCAAGGGATTGAACGTAACTTACCACTGTTTTGACCAAGCAGATAACATAACTAGATCGTGATTTATTATACTTTCAAGATCGGATATATTTGTAGCAGAGCTCGCTAAGGAAGTTTCATCTGCAAACAAACGTGCAAGACTTAATAATTTGTCTGCTATATCATTTACGTAAATTAGAAATAGTAATGGACACAGGACAGACCCCTGCGGTACACCAGCATTGACGGACATTGTATGAGAAGAGGATGTGCCGACAAATACCTTTTGGCTCCTTCCGGAAAGATAGTTATTGAACCAATTTAAGATTTTGCCATTTATTCCGTATTGTTGCAATTTGAATAGAAGGCCTTTGTGCAAAACACAGTCGAATGCTTTAGAAATATCACAGAAGACCATACAAGTGTTAAGTTTAGAGTCAGTTGAATTAACAATTTGGTGGTATATGTCAATTAATTGGTATACAGTGTAATGACCAGTTAAAAAACCTGATTGTCTAGAATATATAAGATTTTCAGAGATAAGGTAATTATATATATACTTATACACACAACGTTCCATAAGTTTACCAATACAACTTAACAGGGAAATAGGTCTGTAATTACTAACACACGATGAATCGCCTTTCTTATAAAGGGGCATAACAAGTGCATGTTTCCAGTTACATGGAAAAGATTCCTCGCGTATAGACTTATTAAATAAAATACATAAAGGTTTTGAAATTGTACCCTTTGTTAGTTTTAAAATTCTGTGACTTACTAGGTCTGGCCCTACAGTTTTATTAACACCTAAACAAGAAATCATATCTTCAATGTCGTTCTTTAATATAGTTATGTCGTTAATTGTTCTGTTTGTCCGTATGCTCGGTTCTGGTAGGGTTGACCCTTTATCATCTACGTTAGAAATAGAGCAAAAAAACTCATTTAAACAATTTGCTTTCTCATTGTCTGAGAAACATATATTTTCGGAGCTGTCGGTAAGTGTTGTTTTCAGTATTGGGATTGTTTCGGATTTACTATTATTTTTAACCAAGTTCCTTAAGATTTTCCAGTATTGATTTGGATTGTCTGTCCGAGATGTGGCAATATTTTGTTCCAAGTTGTTGAGAAAGCGTTCTTTTGCATGTTTTTTCAAGTTGTTAACCTTGTTCCTTAAACGTTTGTATTTTGTCCAATCATTTTGGTTTGTACGTTTGGTCGCTATTTTCTTTTGTCTGTCTCTTTGTCTTGAAGTTGTTCGTAACTGTTTCTCTTAAGCAATGCCTAAACTATCATAATCACCAAAAAAAATTACTATACACTTCCATGCAAGGTTTAGTGCTGTATCTGCCGGCTAATAATACAGAAACGTCGGCTGCGTTCAGTTCGTTTAAGGCCACTATAAATTAATTGCTAGATTATCATCCATTTTTTTCTTAAAAACGGGGAGTGCGGAGGGATTTTATTATTTATTTTGTTATTTTTATTTTTAAAATTTTTGATGTTTTTTTATATTTTTTTATATGCAAACAAAAAGGGTCGGTGCGGCATGAATATTATGGGGCGGGCGGGGATGATAATCTAGCAATTAATTTATTATGGTCTAAACGTTTAATGTGTTTGAAAAACGAGTAAACTGAACGACATGTTCGCCTTAAACGTTTGCTAACAGCGTAAACTCCTCTGAAATCTGTTTGCTTGTGTATAATCACGTGACTTAATGAGAGATACAGGAACAGCGCCGATGTAGTCTGATTTCCATCGTTTGTTCACCGTTCACATTTATAAACAGAGTAAACATGTTTAACTGTGCTGAACGCAACCGTGACTTCAACTTCACCGTATCAACACAATCAAACACAATACGCTATTTTGAAACTACGTCATTGTATTTTAGATAGAACCTCCTTCGTTTAACTTTAATCCATATAGATTAAGTTATACTTAGTTTAGATTTAATCCACGGAGATTAAATTATATTTAGTAAAGTTTTAATCCATAGAGATTAAGTTATATTTAGTTCAGATTAAATACACAGAATTGAGTTATACTAAGTTTAGACTTAATCCACAGAAATTAAGTTATACTTAGTTTAGAGTTAATCCACAGAGGTTAAGTAATAATCTTAGTTCAGATTTAATCCACAGAGGTAATAACTATGTCTAATAAATATTAATTAAGATATGAATGAATGAATGAATGAATGAATGAATGAATGAATGAATGAATGAATGAATGAAACAACATTTATTTTTTTTAATTATCCACAGTAGTGTTATTATGTATAGGTTATCAACCGAGTGCGAGGTCATCAGCCACACCCACTAAGATTATTAAGTATGTTTTTTACTTCTTACAAACTATTCCATTTATTTCTATTTCATCTATAATCTGCAACTTTTTATAAAACAATAGATGTAAATAAATTGTAATAATAAGAAGAATTATTATATGATTTGTATATCGTCTCTTACAATTCTTTTTGTTATTTTATATAAATGTACCTTGTTTGATGTTATTGCATATATCGCCCCATTGGTGCAAACAAGGGTAAGACGAAAAAAGACAGATAAAAGCGGGAGCCAGTGTTATGTCAGAATATAGCATGTATTTGAATAAAAAAAGATAAAAGCGGGAGCGAGTGTTATGTCAGAATATAGCATGTATTTGAATTACAGATAAAAGCGGGAGCCAGTATTTGAATTACAGATAAAAGCGGGAGCCAGTGCGTATCCGTTCTGTGTGAAGATGTCTGCTTGTTGTTTTGTTGTGTGTTAATTTTCTTGTGTTTTTTTTGTGTGTTGTTCTTGTTTTGTTTTTTTTGGTGTGTGTGTTTTTTGTTATTTTCGAGGTTGGGTGAAGGGGTGATGAGGGATGGGGATGGAAAAATATAGCCATAGCATTCATTCGGTCGTCCACAAGGTTCGTAATCAGACAGTTATTTCAGTGATATCATCAACAGTTATTTTAGTGATATCATCATGCAATCATTGATACGATGTCCGAGATCTATTCGTACCTTCATCCAATATTGGTACATTCGCCCAATATTGGTACCATCATCCAGTAGTGTTACATTCGCTCAATATTGGTACATTCGCCCAATATTGGTACATTCGCCCAATATTTTGTACCAATAAAGCAATTATATAAATTGATCAAAAATAAATTTCCCACCATTGAAAACGGTTTTATCAAATCTGTTACTGAAACAGGAAAGGTTTCTAGGGACTACCGAGGAATGTCCCTCTAATATCTATCTAAAACAACCAAAATGAATAAAAAACATTCACATGATACTTCCATTTTGTATCTTGGTGAATAAAAACGGCATCTGTATGACTATTGCTTTGGTTAAGTAGAACGTCATGCTTTACACCATGGTAACACGCGATTAGTAGGGATCTGTGTTGTTTTATATGTTATATTCAATTTGTTATGTTTCATATTTTTCAGTTCGTCATTTACGACATGGTATTAACCGTGACACCGTAACTTCGTCAGTAGAATAACAGTCTTAAGACATGGTATTTACCGTGACACAATAACATAGTAAGTGGGACAACGATCTAAGAACAAGGTATTTACCGTGACACAGTAACATAGTAAATGAAACAACGGTCTAAGAACATGGTGTTTACCGTGACACAGTAACATAGTAAGTAAAACAACGGTCTAAGAGCATGGTATTTACTGTGACACAGTAACACAGTAAGTGGAACAACGGTCTAAGAACATGGTATTTACCGTGACATAGTAACATAGTAAGCAACGGTCTAAGAACATGGTATTTACCGTGACACAGTAACAAAGTAAATGAAACAACGGTCTAAGAACATGGTGTTTACCGTGACACAGTAAAAATGTAAGTGGAACAACGGTTTAAGAACATGGTTTTTACCGTGACACAGTAACTTAGTAAGTGGAACAACGGTCTTAGAACATGGTATTTACCGTGACACAGTAACAAAGTAAATGAAACAACGGTCTAAGAACATGGTGTTTACCGTGACACAGTAAAAAAGTAAGTGAAACAACAGTTTAAGAACAGGATATTTACCATGACAAAGTAACATAGTTAATGGAACAACGGTATAAGAACATGGTATTTACCGTGACACCATAACATAGTAAGTGAAACAAAGGTCTAAGAAAATGGTATTTACCGTGATATCGTAACATAGTAAGTGAAATAGCGGTCTAAAAACATAGTATTTACCGTGACACAGTAACATAGTTAGTGGAACAACGATCTAAGAACATGGTATTTAACGTGACCCAGCAACATAGTAAGTGGAACAACGGTCTTAGAACATGGTATTTACCATGACACAGCAACAAAGTAAGTGGAACAACGGTCATAAAACATAGTATTTACCGTGACACTGTAACATATGAAGTCGAACAACGATCTAGGAACATGGTATTTACCATGACTGAGTAACATAGAAAGTGGAACAACGGTCTAAGAACATGGTATTTACCGTGACACAGTGACATAGTAAGTGTAACAACGGTCTTAGAATATGGTATTTACCATGACGATTTAACATAGTAAGTGGAATAACGGTCTAAAAACATAGTATTTACCTTGACACCGTAACACAGTAACCAAAACAACGATCTAAGAACATGGTGTTTACAGTGACACAGTAACATAGTAAGTGGAACAACGGTCTTAAAACATAGTATTTACCGTGACACTGTAACATAGTAAGTCGAACAACGATCTAGGAACATGGTATTTACCGTGACTGAGTAACATAGTAAGTGGAACAACGATCTAAGAACATGGTATTTACCGTGACAGAGCAACATAGTAAGTGGAACAACGGTCTTAAAACATAGTATTTACCGTGACACTGTAACATAGTAAGTCGAACAACGATCTAGGAACATGGTATTTGCCGTGACACTGTAACATAGTAAGTCGAACAACGGTCTAGGAACATGGTATTTACCGTGACTCAGTAATTTTGTAAGTGAAACAACGATCTAAGAACATGGTATTTACCGTGACACAGCAACATAGTAAGTGGAACAACGGTCTTAAAACATAGTATTTACCGTGACACTGTAACATAGTAAGTCGAAAAATGATCTAGGAACATGGTATTTACCGTGACTGAGTAACATAGTAAGTGGAACAACGGTCTAAGAACATGGTATTTACCGTGACACAGTAACATAGTAAGTGTAACAACGGTCTTAGAATATGGTATTTACCGTGACACCTTAACATAGTAAGTGGAATAACGGTCTTAAAACATAGTTTTTACCGTGACACCGTAACATAGTAACCAGAACAACGATCTAATAACATGGTGTTAACAGTGACACAGTAACATAGTAAGTGGAACAACGGTCTAGGAACATGGTATTTACCGTGACACAGCAATATAATAAGTGGAACAACGGTCTAAGAACGTGGTATTTACCGTGACACAGCAGCATAGTAAGTGGAACAACGGTCTAAGAATATGGTATTTACCGTGACACAGTTACAAAGTAAGTGGAACAACGGTCAAAGAACATAGTATTTACCATGACACCGTAACACAGTAGCATAGTAAGTGGAACAACGGTCTAAGAACATGGTATTAACCGTGACACAGTAACAAAGTAAGTGGAACAACTGTCTAAGAACATGGTATTTACCGTGACACAGTTACGTAGTAAGTGGAACAACAGTCAAAGAACATGATATTTACCGTGACACCATACACATCAGCATAGTAAGTGGAACAACGGTCTAAGAACATGGTGTTTACCCTGACACAGTAACATAGTAAGTGGAACAACTGCCTAAGGACATGGTATTTACCGTGACACAGTAACATAGTAAGTGAAACAACGGTCTAAGAAGATGTGTTTACCGTGACACAGTAACATAGTAAGTGAAACAACGGTCTTAGAACATGTTATTTACCTTGACACAGCAACATAGTAAGTGGAACAACGGTCTTAGAACATGGTAAGTACCGTGACACAGTAAAATAGTAAGCAACGGTCTTAGAACATGGTATTAAACGTGACACAGTAACATAGTAAGCAACGGTCTAAGAACACGGTATTTAACGTGACACAGTAACATAGTAAGTGAAACAACATTCTAAGAACATGGTGTTAACTGTGACACAGTAACAAAGTAAGTATAACAACGGTCTAATGACATGGTATTTACCGTGACAAAGTAACATAGTTAGTGGAACAACGGTATAAGAACATGATATTTAACGAGACACCGTAACATTGTAAGTGAAACAAAGGTCTAAAAATATGATATTTACCGTGATACCGTAACATAGTAAGTGGTAAAACGGTCTAAAACATAATATTTACAGTGACACAGTAACATAGTAAGTAGAACAACGATCTAAGAGCAAGGTATTTAACGTGACACAGCAACATAGTAAGTGGAACCACGGTCTTAGAACATGGTATTTACCGTGAGTCAGTAACACTGTAAGTGAAACAACGATCTTATAACATGGTATTTACCGTGACACAGCAACATATTAAGTGGAACAACAGTCTAAAAACATAGTATTTACCGTGACACTGTAACATAGTAAGTCGAACAACGATCTAGGACCATGGTATTTGCCGTGACTCAGTAACAAAGTTAGTGGAACAACGGTCTAAAAACATGGTTTTTACCGTGACACAGTAACTTAGTAAGTGGAACAACGGTCTTAAAACATGGTATTTACCGTGACAACGTAACATAGTAACCGGAACAACGATCTAAGAACTTGGTGTTTACCGTGACACGGTAATATAGTAAATGGAACAACGGTCTTAAAATATAGTATTTACCGTGACACCGTAACAAAGTAAGTGAAATAACGGTCTAAGAACATAGTATTTACCGTGACGCAGTAACAAAAAAAGTGGAACAACGGTCTAAGAACGTGGTATTTACCGTGACACAGCAGCATGGTAAGTGGAACAACGGTCTAAGAATATGGTTTTTACCGTGACACATTAACATAGTAAGTGGAACAATGGTCAAAGAACATGGTATTTACCGTGACACCGTAACATAGTAGCATAGTAAGTGGAACAACGGTCTAAGAACGTGGTATTTACCGTGACACAGCAGCATAGTAAGTGGAACAACGTTCTAAGAACATGGTATTTACCGTGACACAGTAACATAATAAGTGGAACAACGGTCTAAGAACATGGTATTTACCGTGACACAGTAACATAGTAAGTGAAACAACGATCTAAGAACATGTTATTTACCGTGACACAGCAACATAGGAAGTGGAACAACGGTCTAAAACATAGTATTTACCGTGACACAGTAACATAGTAAGTGGAAAATAGTCTAAGAACATGGTATTTACCGTGACACTGTTACACAGTAAGTAGGACAACGGTCTAAGAACATGGTATTTACCGTGACACAGTTACATAGTAAGTGGAACAACGGTCTAAGAACATGGTACTTACCGTGACACCGTAACATAGTAAAGGAACAATGGTCTAAGAACATGTTTTATACCGTAACATAGTAAGTGGAACAACGGTCTAAGAACATGTTTTATACCGTGACACAGTAACATAGTAAGTGGAGCAACGGTCTAAGAAATGGTATTGACCGTGACACTGTAACATAGTAAGTGGAACAACGCTCTATCGCTTGAACACAAGTATGTCTCAGTGACTGCCCACACTGCAAATAATACCACGCTGTGGAAATCAAGATCAATGAACCTTATATAGAGAAGTAGTTATTGAGTGAATGCTAATTATGTTTTGACAGTAATTTCATAATATAAACATATACATTCATTTTGTTATTGAATGAAAAGAGATATTCTCGTCCCAACACAGAACAATAATATGAAATAACGTCGGAATACTTCATAACGGAAAATATAGTGTATTACCTTTACTACGGTACCAATGTCTTATATCTAGATATACTGAACGGAACAGCTAACCCGCCACCTAACATTTAATGTACCTTATATTGTATGTACCTGACATTTTATGTACCTGACATTGTATGTACCTGACATTTTATGTACCTGACATTGTATGTACCTGACATTTTATGTACCTGACATTGTATGTACCTGACATTTTATATTATATCTATAAAAAATCAAAGCTTGAAATCTGGAGATGAATAAGAAAGAACATTAATACTATGTTCAATACAAAGTGTCTGTTATAACGCTACTCGATAATATGTTCAATACAAAGTGTCTGTTATAACACTACTCGATACTATGTTCAATACAAAGTGTCTGTTATAACGCTACTCGATACTATGTTCAATACAAAGTGTCTGTTATAACACTACTCGATACTATGTTCAATACAAAGTGTCTGTTATAACACTACTCGATACTATGTTCAATACAAAGTGTCTGTTATAACGCTACTCGATAATATGTTCAATACAAAGTGTATGTTATAACGCTACTCGATAATATGTTCAATACAAAGTGTCTGTTATAACGCTACTCGAGATTTTGACGAAGACATTGTAAATACAAAAGTGGTGTGTTAGCTGTTCCGTTCAGTATATAGAAGCATCCCGTATAGTAACCAATATCATATCATATGAATTAAATTTAAAAACAATTTATGTTTGATATAGCTACATTATTCTTCCTTATTTGTGTACAATGTCATGTTCTTCCTGTAGCAGAAAAAAGAAAGACAAATAATTTAAACCATGTGTTGTTTTTTTTTGTGTACTGTTTTAATTGGCAGGAGTTAATATAATTATTCTTGTTAATGACGATTGTTATAAACTGAAATAAACATATAATGTCAGTGACGTCACTGGTTCCGAAAAAGTTCATATATCTGTTCTCGTCAGTTTTATTATACCTGCATTATTTGTTCTTATTTATATTTGCAACTACAGTAAAACCTGTCTTAAAAAGCTAGTAATGAAAAGAGCAAAAGTGGCCTTTTAAGACGGGTTGTTGCTTAATGCAGGAAAGCATATAAATGGGAAGTAAAAAAATAGTAGCTTAAGATAGGCGGCTACTTAATGGAGGTGACCACAGAGTTGTCTGTACATGTATGCAAACATATATACTTCTTCGGAAATACATATATAAAATTTATAAGTAAATTATCGTGTATAACATTAATTTACCGGCAACATTATGGTTAATACACCATACAGTGAACGCGCCACGCGCTCTTAACTATCGCATCTATTTGCTATTCAGAGCGTAACACGCGCCTTCCGATTTTTTATCACTAAGCCACCGATAAATGAATAAGTTTACTTTAACCCTACAAAGTTCTGTTACGTCTTTTTTTTCTGAGTGTCAGAAACAAGTCGAACAACTTTGCTTCGTGTGTATAAGGAATCTACTTATTGTATTGCTGATATTCATTACAGTGTAACAGTGTGTAATTTGTAAAGTATACTTTTTATCAGCTGTTCGTGTTCATTTAAACGAGAGTTGTTTTATAGTAAACAGTATAGTAGGTCACATCGGGTCACGCTAACTGTGGCGTGTACAGTATTTTATATAAATAATATATAATCGTGCATGGCTACAAACGAGTGAATATAGTTTTTGTGAAAATGGTAAGTGTCATTTGTTTGTTTTAATTAACAATTTAATATTTATAAGGGTGTTTTTTAATGCTACGACGATACGAATTCCACTGCTGCTCACTGTTCAGACGAACAACAGAATGAAATACGATTATGTCAAAGGTAGATCAATTGCATCATTGTTTTTTCCCAAAGATTTCTGAAGAAATCAACCATGCTAACACTATCACCTAGGCATATTTCATTGAATATATGTCACTACAATTTGACATCGTGTCGACTCAGACGGCTGCATTATAACCACGTATGTCACCACGTACATGTTAATCAAGGGATAACACCTGTGTGTATATATTGCACAAAACGTGATGGATATTATAAAGCCGCATGCCTCGCCTTCAGCCAGTAGAATATCGGTGAGGAATGTGTCTATATAAAACATATAACGTTTATTCTCCATCATGTATTAATAACGAACGTTGACAAAGCGACCTCCAATGTTAATTATTTACCGCCACATGCGATGTTATTGACAATTATATAAGGTATAATGTGTTTCTAACACGCGTGGTATTTCATCTGATGCAATTATATTTCTCGTGTATATGTATATATGTATATTAAAACATATCAATACATTTAATTATAAATATTGACTGTAACGAAACGTTACGAAATACGAATACTAAGTATTGCGTATATCTAAACCGACTTATATTAAATATTCTTTGATGTTGTCGTTTATTTAATTATTATCATCATGCCTTAGATATGCAGTCACAGTATACGGCGCAAAGAGCAGATACATGTTTTATGATATATATTTCCACGTAAACATATATATTTCACAACGCGCTGAATGATAATAATCACCAAAGAGCACGAACTTATATAATATATAATAACATATAGCATGTACTATATATTACTATATGTGTATGTGAATTTATGAGTAAAAGTTCAAAGTATATAAGACATAGCACATGTACTATAAGAATGAAAGTATATGGGACATAACACGCATATGCTATAAGAATGAAAATATATCAGACATAGCACACATACTATAAGAATGAAAATATATAGGACATTGCACATGTACTATAAGCATGATTGATTGATTGATTGATTGATTGATTGAATATTTAGCGTCATTTTTATGCCATCGAGGGCTAACAGACGATCAGTTAACCTAACCACTGTTTCCTGGGATTAACCAGTACTCGAGCACACCTCGTTTCCGCAAGTAACTGATAACTTTCCCACTTGAATCAGTGGTGAGAGACAAATGATAATGAGACGCAATGTCGTATATCAATCATCACAGAGACTGTTGCCGGGCGGGGGATTCGAACTCACGACCCCTGGATTGATAGCCAGACGCGTAACCGACTGAGCTAATCATGAAAGTATACGGGACATAACACGCATATGCTATAAGAATGAAAATATATAAGACATAGCATACATACTATAAGAATGAAAATATATAGGACATTGCACATGTACTATAAGAATGAAAGTATATGGGACATAACAGACATGTACTATAAGAATGAAAATATAAGACATAGCACATGTACTATAAAAATGAAAGTATATAGGACATAACACGCATATGCTATTAGAATAAAAATATATAAGATATTGCACATGTATTATAAGAATGAAAGTATATGGGTCATAACACGCATATACTATAAATTTGAAAATATAAAGGACATTGCACATGTACTATAATATTGAAAATATTTGGGACATAACACGCATATACTATCAGAATGAATATATATAGGGCATTGCACATGTACTTTAAGAATGAAAGTATATGGGACATAACACGCATATGCTATTACAATGAAAATATATAGGACATTGCACATGTACTATAAGATTGAAAGTATATAGGACATAACAGACATGTACTGTAAGAATGAAAATATAAGACATAGCACATGTACTTTAAGAATGAAAGTATATGGGACATAACACGCATATACTATAAGAATGAAAATATATAAGACATTGCACATGTAATTTAAGAATGAAAGTATATGGGACATTACACGCATATACTATAAGAATGAAAATATAAGACATTGCACATGTACTATAAGAATGAAAGTATATGGGATATAACACACATATACTATAAGAATGAAAATATATAAGACATTGCACATGTACTATAAGAATGAAAGTATATGGGACATAACACGCATATGCTATAAAAATGAAAATATATAGGACATTACACATGTACTATAAGGGTGAAAGTATATCGGTCATATACACATATACTATAAGAACACAAGTATATGGAACATCGCACATATACAATAAGAACACAAGTATATATTTACAATGAGAAGTATATAAAACATAATATATATGCTATAAGAATATATATATAAAGAATATATCACATATATAATAAGAACACAAGTATATATTTACAATGAGAAGTATGTAAAACATAATAAATATGCTATAAGAATAAATGTATAAAGAATATATCACATATACAAAAAGAACACAAGTATATATGAAATAACATAGATACAAGATCATAAGAGTATATAGAGCATAACGCATATGGTATGAGAACAAATGTATCAAGAGAGACTTTGAACAAGCTTGAAATAGCTTTCTGTTCAATTCTCTTGTTATGAATCGCTGTGTAATGAATATATGTATATGTAATATGTTGATAACTAATACATATTGTTCCAGCCAAATGTACACAGACTATAGCACATATACTTTAAAATATACGTGTATATCTTTCCCATATATGTTTGTTTGAATACATTGTGGCATATTTTTCGTGTACTATATTGCATATTTATATCACATATACAAAGGTATTATGATTTACTGTAAGCCATTTGCTGTTTTCTTTTCACAGACATGTTTATAAAAAAAAGTGTATGTATATATTTATGCCTAGACTATGGTTCAACTCTGATGTTGAGATAAATGATACGTATGTCTGCATGGAAACACAAGCATACGTGTCTACAATGTTTTTGCATGAAACCTCTAGCTAGAATTATTATCTTGGTTTTATTGTATGGTGCTCGTAGTTGTCTTGGAAATAAGTTGTGTTTTTTTTTATATTATACGTGTGCCGTAGTATCAATAAAGTGTCCTATCATAACACGTGCTGTTGTGAGGACGAATCAAGCACGTAGAATGGATACATGAGAACATGTTTTTTGGGTTAACCATGTTACTCAGTAGTGTTTCAGTCACTGACCGGTAATCCGACCGGTAATCTGTGTGGTATCCCAGGTTGTCAATTCCTCTATCTATTTGTTTTGTCCTTTTATATGATTAGTGTATGAATTGTCCATACACTATGCTAGTTATGACCGTTGAATGCTACAACTTCTGTTGGTCGTATTTGTTTCTTTATTTTTCACTACAATCTGCTACGGTTCTGTTTCTTACATTTCAGGTGGATAAATTGAGTGATTCTCTGGTTAAAGGTACGTTTAACTTGTTAATATCCATATAATATCCAACATGTCTGGAATATGTTTAAAACTAAATCTCGTCATTGACCTTACCTAAACCAACACGCTCCGTGTAACTATTTTAGGCCTATAGTGTCCTCCTAGGCCGAGTGGTCTAGGTGTCGTCTCTAGATAACTTACCTCTCATCGTTAAGGTCGTAGGTTCGAGTCCAGCTCGCTCCAAAAGCTTTATGTGAGAACGTTTGTCAGTTACTTGCGGAAGGACGGTGATTCTACTCAGATACAAGTTGAGGTCTTCCTCCACCAGTAAAACTGGATATGCCACATATAACCTGAAATTTGTTGAAAATTGCGTTAAACCCCCTTCTAAAAAAATTATTTTAGGCCTTGTTTTATATGACGGTGATTATACAAACATACAATAAAATAAATGCTTAAAGGTAGCGTAATAAATAACGATGATTCACCAGTCATTCTTAAGCATATTCTTAGTCTTAAACTCAACACTGAATTTTGTTAAACACACATAGAGACATTTTTTTAGGTTAAACTTGTATGTAAGGACACCAAATATATATAGTCAAATAAACTCTCACAATTATTCTATCTGCCATGGTAAACTAGCTATATAAGGTTGAAATTGTGAATTTTCAAACTCAAATATAACACTATTCTTAAGAATGGTTGGTGAATACGACCCTAGAATAATAAAGTAACACACTACAATAGCCCGGAAAGTATTTTAGAACATCTGTGTAAAAAAGCAAGGTTAATCGAAATGGTTTACATAAAAGCCGGGTTATCAACTACAGTGAAAGCTTTTTTTCAATCATAATAGTTTAACAGTTATGACGATATATCATCCATGTTTAACGGATATTGTTGGATATATTGACCACTGTTTAATGACACAATTGCTTTCACAGCCATGGTCGAACGATACTCTCTATCCTCCCTAGTCCGTGTGCAGTTTCCTCGTGGTTTTCTTGTACGTTCAACTAAAAAGCACACATTTTCAGGACATCTCAGCCACTTAGTTTTATTATCTCCATATGTATATAAGTAACTCTCTATACCATAACTTAGCGTTAACTTACACCTATTGATTGTATATGTTTTATATCAGTTAATGTAAATCTCTAATCATATAATCTTAACACATTAATGCACACTTATTACCGCTGCGTGTTGACATTACTGAGTTGAGATAAAACAGTTCACACTGTATAACTTCATTTTATCATAGTAAATGGGATAAAGATTCAAGCACTATGCATGTTTGTACTTTCGTGATTATTCTGTAAACTGATTATATTTATGCTGTTGTGGTAGCTTTGTCCATTAAATGGGATGTATGATGTTAGATATGTATTGTTCTGTCTTTGTGTTATTTAATACACATTGCTTAAATAATTTACAATTAAAATATTCAAGTTTTGTTTTGGAGTCTAACGTTTAAGCGTAACGGTTTAGGTTTAGCGTGTTGTGTTCCATTTCAATAGCAGCCTGCTTTGTGTTTAAAGCTCTTCAGTGAATCAAACGCAATAGCATACTGGGGGTGGGGTCAAAACAAATATTGATAATGCGAAGGCTATAAAAGTTTTTCCTCAATAATTTTCTTTTACGGAGAGTTGGTTTGAACAGCTTCATTTCGTGTCCAAGTGTCCTATAAATGTTTTACGATATACATTGTATTTATTGATCATCAGTCTGTATGTTTCAATAAGATCACCCTTTAACCCCCTCTGTATGAATGGGTTTTTTATTTAATATTTATGCGAAAGTGTTTTGAGCGCGGGCATCACATATGAATTGTAAATAACTTTAAAATTGTCAATATCAGTATGATTAAATGAACGTCTTAAATGTATATATGTTGTATTGCTATTGCCCAGACATAGATAGCGTCGCATAGCGACAACCATTAAATAGCCTCCTTGTCTACCACAACCCATTGTATTGCATGTATTATAATAAGCCAAATCTAGGGCATGTTATCTGGTAAAACGTTATTTTTCATATTGCACTCTCGTGGACAACTCCTATACTTTATTTAAGTATATCAAGACCATTTACATCCCTTGTTAATCGTTTGGCGATAACGTGTTGATATAAAGACCATTACTCAAACAGAATTTAGACGGATAATGGGGATTTGTAATGAACCAATCGATGCTGCTATTAATTGTGAATGAATTTGTTAACAACAAAAACAATTGATAGTTGAACAAGGATATTTATTTAGGAATCTAGATTTAAACCTCGTACAAAATTAATATAGATAATGTCTTCTGAGCGGTATTGTACTCGACACAGTAAACACATTTTGTACTATACGACTGTAGAAAAACGAGCAGTTCCTCCGGTTAATCCACTCATGAGTCCCAAATGATTAACTTAAGAAACGTGTAAGTTGATACATTAACAAACGTTCTATATCACTAAATATCCTGCTAGAAATAGCCGCGTTTCCTATTGTTAATAATGAAGGACATATTGAGTGATAAGGTCTAACAAATAAATGATAATTATATAATTGACTCAATTTGAATATTATTATTCCATTGCAGAATATAAAGTTATATTTGACAACCATAAGAATGGGAATCATGAAGTGGAATACAGGCACCTGCAGACGATACTGAATAAACTCGGTCACGAACCCACCGAGCTGGAAATGGAGGGAATTTATGAAGATCTCGATATATATTGTAAGTAGATATGACATTTGACCGTCCATGCATACAACTAAGTATTCTATAGTTATTCGATAACATTGTCCCATGTGGTATCATATATAACCATTCAATTAACACGGTACAGATGGTACGACTGTAAACAAGTTTTTAAGCAACCATTGTTCCTGGCGTCCCGATCTTCTTTATTTTATAAAAAATGTATCAATGAGTGAAATGATTATCAAATGATTTTACTGTGCGTTTAATAATTAAGTTGTAGTCATATCCTGTGTTTTGTTAATATGTGTTGATAGTTTACGATACACATTATTATGCTTTGCAAAATGAAGACACACGTTATTATATCCTGTGATACCAATGCAATGTATAGAAATGTTCCATTTTGCCTCTAGAAAAAAATACAATCAGTAAACTGTATGCTGTTTAAAACACACTTGGACATTTTTTTAAGTTACACCGAATGTGTGTTTACCAAACGATTTTTTAAGACCATTCATTGATAAAGGTTTTTTAGGAATTAAACGTAGATTCAATCGAGAAATATGTCCTAATTTGGACCTTTTCTACAAGGACATACACCATATACACCTAACATGATGGACTGGCATGGTGTAACAGTGTGTTTGTTTTGTTTTTTCTCCAAACTGTCTTATATATATATAACTTGTAATTTGAATGAAATATATTCAAACTGAAATTTTCTATCTCTCTCTCTCTCTCTCTAATACCTATGCAATTTTTTTAGGTAACGGTTCGATACGTTTTCCGCATTTTCTTTCAATGATGGCAAGCAAGTTTAGTAAAGAAGTAATTGCAGCAAAATCAAAGAAGAAAAGTGAGGAAGAAGAAGATCTCGAAAAGGAAATGAGGGAAGCATTTAAAGTGTTTGATGGCGATGGAAACGGGTTTATTAGTCAAGGTATATTGCTGTGTTGTTTGTTCTTAGTGATTCATTCGCTATTGTGTTAATTTACTTTTTACTCTAAGATTTCTCACGAAGAGAAATCTGCCTGATAAATACTACTCATTTACAGTTAAATATGTATGGAATACCTTACTTTAAACATATTTTATTGCTTATTTTTGTATACATGAAATAGAGTTAGGAAAAAGATGCTTTCAAAACAAATTAACCTTCATTAAACAACCGGTCTTAAAAGGTCACGTTTGCTCCTTCCCTTGACAGGTTTGACTGTATATGCATATGAGGTTAACTAGAAAACTGAGTATAGATGCCATAGGTGAAAATGTCACAAAGTTTTATCAAATCACATACCTGTACAAGACAGAAACGATCGGGTTTAAATACTAACATACTAGTAATATGGATGTGAAATATGAAATGTGTAATAAAATAAAACAATGGCATATTTATATATCAATACATGACCAAAGATAAATATAGATGCGTGTATTTATTATGAATGATCTGCATTATCAAATACAGAAATTTGAAGAATTACATTATTATACCAGTATTATCATGATGATGTATTTTATACAGGCATTGGGATTATTGAGTAGTATTTGGAGCATTGTGTGATGCTTTGCACCATCTAAAACAGACATATAGTTAAAAGATGGGCCATTTAATTACTTATTACATAATCACTTTAAGTTGACGTGAAACCTGTATAGTCAAGTATTGATGTATGTTCAACGCACATGTCAACAGCCATATTGGAACATGGTACTGTTGAGCTAGCGATCATAGCTAGGGATATATTACTGAATCTGAACTAAAGCATGCATTGTTACACATGTGTGAAAATTGTGTTAATATTATAAGTTTACTTAAAATTCAATTAAAGCAAGCATCGTATACATCGTTGAACAATTAATTGATCAGTACCTAAAATAAATATGCATTGATAAACATGGGAGACTAATCATATGACTATTCCATTTGTATATTAAGCTAAATTTACAACATTTAGCTGATAGTTACATGTTTACTGTAAGCTGAACAGAAGCATGTCTTGATAAACATGGGTGAACATTTAGCTGATAATTACATGTTTACTTTAGGCTGAACTTAAGTATGCCTTGATAAACATGGGTGAACATTTAGCTGATAATTACATGTTTACTTTAAGCTGAACTGAAGCATGCCTTGATAAACATTGGTGAACATTTAGCTGATAATTACACGTTTACGTTAAGTTGAACTGAAGCATGCCTTGATAAACATGATTGAACATTTAGCTGATAAGTACATGTTGACTTTAAGCTGAACTGAAGCATGCCTTGATAAACATGGTTGAACATTTAGCTGATAATTACATGTTGACTTTAAGCTGAACTGAAGCATGCCTTGATAAACATGGTTGAACATTTAGCTGATAATTACATGTTAACTTTAAGTTGAACTGAAGTATGCCTTGATAAACATGGGTGAACATTTAGCTAATAATTACATGTTAACTTTAAGCTGAACTGAAGCATGCCTTGATAAACATTGGTGAACATTTAGCTGATAGTTACATGTTGACTGTAAGCTGAACTGAAGCATGTCTTGATTAACATGGGTGAACATTTAGCTGATAATTACATGTTAACTTTAAGTTGAACTGAAGCATGCCTTAATAAACATGGGTGAACAATTAGACGATAATTACATGTTAACTTTAAGCTGAACTGAAGCATGCCTCAATAAACATGGGTGAATATTTAGCTGATAATTACATGTTTACTTAAGGCTGAACTGAAGTATGCCTTGATAAACATGGGTAAATATTTAGCTAATAATTACATGTTTACTTTAGGCTGAACTGAAGCATGCCTTGATAAACATAGGTGATTATTTAGCTGATAATTACATGTTAACTTTAAGCTGAACTGAAGCATGCCTTGATAAACATTGGTGAACATTTAGCTGATAGCTACATGTTAACTGTAAGCTAAACTGAAGCCTGCCTTGATTAACATGGGTGAACATTTAGCTGATAGTTACATGTTAACTGTAAGCTGAACTGAGGCATGCCGTGATAAACATTGGTGAACATTTAGCTGATCATTTCATGTTAACTGTTAGCTGAACTGAAGAATGCCTTGATAAACATTGATGAACATTTACCTGATAGTAACATGTTAACTGTAAGCTATAAACATTGGTGAACATTTAGCTGATACTTACATGTTGACTTTAAGCTGATATGAAGCATGCCTTGATAAACATGGGTAAACATTTAGCTGATAATTACATGTTGACTTTAAGCTGAACTGAAGCGTGCCTTGATAAACATGGGTGAACATTTAGCTGATAATTACATGTTAAATTTAAGCTGAACTGAAGCATGCCTTGATAAACATGGGTGAACATTTAGCTGATAGTTACATGTTAACTGTAAACTGAACTGAAGCATGCCTTGATAAACATTGGTGAACAATTAGACGTTACTTTAGGTTGAACTGAAGTATGCCTTGATAAACATGGGTGAATATTTAGCTGTAATTACATGTTAACTTTAAGCTGAACTGAAGCATGCCTTGATAAACATTGGTGAACATTTAGCTGGTTTACATGTTGACTTTAAGCTGAACAGAAGCATGTCTTGATAAACATGGGTGAACATTTAGACGTTACTTTAGGTTGAACTGAAGTATGCCTTGATAAACATGGGTGAATATTTAGCTGTAATTACATGTTGACTTTAGGTTGAACTGAAGTATGCCTTGATAAACATGGGTGAATATTTAGCTGTAATTACATGTTGACTTTAAGCTGAACAGAAGCATGCCTTGATAAACATTGGTGAACAATTAGACGTTTCTTTAGGTTGAACTGAAGTATGCCTTGATAAACATGGGTGAATATTTAGCTGTAATTACATGTTGACTTTAAGCTGAACAGAAGTATGCCTTGATAAACATTGGTGAACATTTAGCTGATAATTACATGTTGACTTTAAGCTGAACTGAAGCATGCCTTAATAAACATGGGTGAACAATTAGACGATAATTACATGTTGTCTTTAAGCTGATCTGAAGCATGTCTTGATAAACATTGGTGAACATTAAGCTGATAACTACATGTTTACTTTAAGCTGAACTGAAGCATGCCTTGATAAACATGGGTGAACAATTAGACGATGACGAGATAGAAGATATGATGAACGAAGCTGATAAAGACGGTGATGGTCAAATAAGTTTTCATGGTAAGTACTCAAACATACTTATACAAGTATTATAGCACCTATTTAACAATGCATCAAGGGAGAGGGGGCAATTGAAACATTACAACAATGTTAAAAGTATATGTTTAAATTCAAGCGTGAAAGTATTGTTTCATCTTTAACGCTTACGAGGATTATTGTACATGAATAAGGCTAAACCGTGAAACTAATTAACAACATCACAAACCACGAAAATACATAGATATGTATGGTGTTAAAGTAACCAAGTTGGGTGCCGTGTTAACGGATGGTGAGATGTAATCGTCATAAATAACATAACAAGAGACATATTATTAAGTTACTGTCATTACAACGTACTTAACAATTAATGCCAATTACATAATTGATTGTGAGATTATAGAGTATTCATCATACTGATGCACCATTATATACTGAACGGAACAGCTAACGTGACATTTTTTTTTTTTTTTTTTTTTTAGTTACCAAATGGCAGCCCGTTTATTTTTTTCATTTTCACATTATCAAGTTATTATATAACAATACACATTTATAAACATGAGTACTATAAGCAGTGTTGTGAAAATATGTGAGAGAGAGAGAGAGAGAGAGAGAGAGAGAGAGAAAGAGAGAGAGAATGATGAATCATGTTCATTATAAGATCAATACATATTGATGTTAATTATATAAGGTTGCTATATTGGATTATTCAAATTTTACTGAGTGCCATTTTCTATTATGTGTTTCCAGTTTGGATCTCGCTTGGGCTAAGATTTGTTCTATATTTTTGCATTCTTTTAGATATCTAAGATAGTTGTCAAAGCATGGTATATCGCTTTGCATTTTACATTTAAAAATGAAATATTTTGCTAAAACATAACAAAATTTATTATTGTTTTTTGTTTTGTGTTGTCGTCATGGATGCCCAATGATATATTTTTAAAATTAAAAGCTACATTAATACCGTTTTGTGATAAGAAATCATTTGTTTTTGTCCAGAAATGTTGTACATGAGCACAGTCCCAAAATAAATGCTGTACTGTTTCTACATGCATATTGCAGAATTGACATAAACTTGAATATACTAAATGGCATTTGTGTAAGAATTTATTTGTGGGTATAATTCTACAAAAATACTTATATTGAAATAACCTCAATCTCGAATAAATAGTACATGTTATCGGTGATAAAAAGATTTTTTTCCAGTTCAGATTTTCATAGGAGTCATTCCATTTTGTTGAGCTTTATTTGTAATATTGGTAGTTGTTTTCGATATATATGTCTCATATATAATTTTATTTGGTTTCAGTACCTTTAAAATCCTGCCAATGAAAAAAGTTCTGTCGTTGTTGTTGTATGTTTCATGTTTAAGTTTTTCTTTCCAATAGTTCGGTATAGAAGCAATTATTGAGTGGTATTTTAAGAAATCTGAATTGTCTAGATTGTAAAGTTGTTTGATCGTATTAAAATTATAAAAGTTCTTATTTCTGTAATCATAAAGTTGTTGTATATATTTTACTCCTTTATCTAGCCATACTCTATAAAATATTGTTTCATTGTTATTTTGTATAAATGAGTTATTCCATATGATTTCATCTGTGATGTTTGTTATTTCCGAATTAAAGTTTACTTTTGCCCAGCTTTGTAAAACATCCCTTAAGAAAACATTTTTGAATTTATTGGTTATATCTTTATATGTTATGTTTGATTGTAATAATAATTTCCCACCAAATTTGTTAATTTCATTCTTATAATTATCTTTCCAGATTCCGGTATTTTCTTCATTAAAAATTCTTTTGATCCAACTTGCTTTTATTGAGTATAGATATGCATTCAAATCTATCATTTTTAATCCCCCATCTTTATAGTCTTTTTTAATTGTGTGTCTTGCTATTTTATCTGGTTTATTGTCCCATAAGAATGACTAAAGTTGTTTAGTGATTTCAGTTATTGTGTGATCCGGTGGGTTTTCTAGTACTGTCAATGGGCATGTTATTTTTGGCAGGGCAAATGTTTTTATGACTGTTATTTTTCCTAATAATGATAAATTATGTTTCTTCCATTTTGTAAGACATGAATACATTTGGTTTATTTTAGTATTAAGATTGATTTCTACTCGTTTGGCTTTATTATTTGTGAAGATGATTCCTAAAGTGGCTGCTTGATTAGATGTCCATGTAATTTTTTTCATTTTGCAATAAATTTTGTCTGTATTTTTTAGGGATCCTGCTCTTAATACTGTGGATTTATTTAGGTTCAATTTAAGGCCGGATATTTTACTAAATTCGTCTATAGTTTTAATAAGAGTATTGAAAGTTTTTTCTGACCCATCAGTAACAAATGTTGCGTCATCAGCAAACAGGCTTTTTTTAATTTCTTTTTCATTAAGTTTGATACCTTTTATATCTTTATTGTTACTAACAGCTAATGATAAAATTTCTATCGATATAATAAATAAATATGGAGAGAGAGGGCATCCTTGACGTACACCACGTCCTATTTTAAAAAAATCAGACATGTAACCATTATTAAAAACACAGCCTTGCATGTCGTTGTAAAAAACATTAATCCATTTTTCAATTGATTCTCCAAAGTTAAAATAATCGAAAGTTTTATAAATGAAATTGTGATCTACACTGTCAAATGCTTTTTCAAAGTCTGCAAAGAATAATAGACTAGGGTGGTCGTGACATTTTACGTATTTTTCTCAAAAAGTATCAAAGCAATTTGTTAAAATTTAGACGTGCAAAAAAAACATTTCATGCAAAACAGATGCTCAGAGTAGCTACTAAGAATTTCAAAATCAGGCTATGTAAATTAATACGTAATTATATGTTAATGTACACGAATTTTAACAACGTCATTCAATATTTAACGAAGATATTGAAAATACCAAACTGGCGGGTTAGCTGATCCGTCAAGTATGTAAACTATTATGCTTTATTGTTTTGCTTTTTTTCCAGAATTCTGCCAAATGATGACCCTTAATCCTACAGGATAAACAAGAGACCGTGTTTAGTGACGTGGTCTGTCCTACGTAACTGTTGTGATGATAATCTGTTATTCTACAGAGCGTGACCTCAGGTTGTGTATCGCCGATACGTGCCATGGTGTGTTCTATTGCAAGTGTAGCGTAATCAATATCGTTACCATAGTGTTTTATTATAGGTACGGTGGTAGCTACTAGTAGTTCAAAGGTTAAAAGCATTCCACGGGGATAGGGATACGTTAAATCGCCACGGGGATCACGGTGAAAACTTAATTATTACTATGATATTTTAGGAAATAAAAATACACACGTAATATGTGCCATGGTCATTGGAAACCGATTTAAATGACTAATTGACACGTCTTGTTTCACGTTTATTTAGAATCGATATATATGTAAAGTATGTGTTACATCCTTAGTTTATGAATGGAGCTACAAAACTTACGACTTTTGCGTACTAGTCGTGGTTTCGTGACGTCAAAAATCGTTAATAATTTTGATGCATATATTCAATCGCAAATCTCGAGCAAGGTTGATTTTTTATATACACGAAGCGATAACTAAAGGTGCGTGGGTATGCGTTCACGGGGAAATATTTACATTCATTACGTAACTTCTTGAAGTTCAATAAACCGAAATAAAATTCCGGCGTTCTTTCTCCCACGAACACATACCCGTGAATCTTCATTTTTAGCTTCGGACATACTTTTGAAAAATACCATGTTCCAGATTTGCGATTGATCACAACGTCCAAAACGTGACATGGTGGCGTTTATCGAGTGCTTTGATAATATAAATATGAAAATTGATTGTTTTATATGTCGAATATTGATAAGATATGAACTATGTAACTAGATCTAGTTAACGTGAACTTAATCGGCATTCATTTACGGTTTACTGTGTATTATATATATATATATATACATATATTCATATATTCATATAAGATACAGTGCAGGCGAGAGTTGATAATTATTTACTGATGTGGAATTTGCATTTTATACATTTTTCATTTACAAAAAATATTTGTTTTTGCTACAATGAACGTGTTCGAGTTTTTATTAACGTGTCCTCAAACATCAGTTTTATTGTCTCAAAACCGCAAATCATTAATAATATTTGAACGAATACAACATACTGTGAGCAGGTTTAATGGTGAGTAAAACATATTCCCTCTTGGAAATATTCGGTAGGGACAACGCACATACCAAATATTGAGAACTAATTAATACAGTGTTTTAGTACACAGACTGCCTATTGGAATGTTCTTTATTTCAAACTTTAAGCGAAGTACTGTAAGCAGCGTTAGCAGTTTGAAGAAAACTGCGAGTAAAAGGTTTCCAAATACCACAATCAAATGTCAAAACCGTATACAAAAATAAAGAGATGTTCTTCACATAAAACAAGAAGTTATGAAAGTTCACATGAATGACTTTGCTAGAATTTCAAAAATAGGAAAACCAAGAAAACGTCCAATGGTGCCACAAACACCATATCAACACAAACATATTATATATGATAGCTACTTGGTAGTTTAATTCTGGTGTAAATCTGTTGAACATTATCTTAAAGGTTCAACAGTTATATTCAGGCCAATGCATAATTTATAGAAGAAACCATAGGTCTGAGGTTGTAAAGGTTTGTTCCGTGCTCAACGCAAGAGTGTATGCTCAACTCATAAACATTGTAATAAAATAAGTGAAATCATATGTAGCGTTCTACCTCAAATCTGCAATTTTTTCTTTCTGTTCGAATAATTGCCGTGTGTGTGTGTGTGTGTGTGTGTGTGTGTGTGTGTGTGTGTGTGTTTATTTTATATGAATCCTGGAAAGTGTTTGAGTATAAATTTTGAGTTGAGCATGAGAACAGTTCCATAACCTCTGGATCATGTGACGATACATATAGTGTATAACTGATAAAAGAAAATGGCATGAATCCATACTCTATTAAAACTTCAATACTGAGTGGTCATTTAATGTGTACTGAGTTCAAGTTATCGTTAGTGAAATTGAGATGTTTAGTTGAAAATCTCTGCTTGATAATATGTTTAGTGAAACCGGCAAATATCAAACTTGAAGACGTTATTACAAAATGTGACTTAAATGAAGATAGTTTAGAGAAAACTTGTACCGGATCTGAGTCACGGACTATCTGACACATCCGTATTTAATAAATTCTGATAGGCTGATTTAATCAAATAAAACTCGGCATAAACGAGAGAGCTCGAGTAAAACTCGACAAGAATAATATAATTGATACTTCTTATTGAATGTTTGTGAAATGAAAAAATTAAACGATGTAGTAAGTACTTAACGATAAAAGCCACACCGAGTATATTTATAACTTACTAATTTAGATCGTGTACAACATGTTAATAACTGCATGAAAATTAAATAAGGTCACTAATTTAGATCGTGTACAACATGTTAATAACTGCATGAAAATTAAATAAGGTCACTAAGATAATAAGGTCACTAAGATAACGGTCTAAACTTTAAATATTTGAACAATAGATAATTTCATCCATTCATCAAAATAATCATGTGTATTCATGAATCAACTGAAGCCGAATATAAAGTCAGTACAAAGACAGAATGGAACTATTTAGTGACTGAAGATAACACATGAAGAGGAAATATCGTGATCAATTCAAATATACAGCATCACTTCAGCATTATGCCAACTCGTTGCAGAAAGAAGAGAATCCACGAAGCCAATATATAGAGTTGTAATAGTATAATGTATAACAATTGTTTATTGTGTTCTCGTATATTACAAATGGTACCTACAGATGGTACTTTTCATGCTCAC
Source organism: Panopea generosa (assembly GCA_029582155.1). Classification (NCBI taxonomy): domain Eukaryota; kingdom Metazoa; phylum Mollusca; class Bivalvia; order Adapedonta; family Hiatellidae; genus Panopea; species Panopea generosa. The sequence continues at coordinate 5,573,745 of CM055897.1, read as the reverse complement.
CAAAATGACCATTTAAAATAGCGAGGGTAAATAGAAATGTATTAATAGTTGGTATTTTAAATAATGTATATTTATACTGTGTATTCGAGATGTAAACTAATATTATGGTATAATTAGTGTGTAATATTCCTTACCTCGAATATCAAAAATGGTACATAACATATATATATATATAGGCGATAATATTTGGTGTACCATGGAACCAAGTATATATCGTATTACAGGTGTTACCTCGTAGATTGTATCAGATATACCATTTATAAAATGTAACTGCTACTTTTCATAATAAAACTAATTTTAACGACCATGAGTAACAACTATAAAAAAGCGTTAGTATTTACGGTTTCGATCCCCAGTTCGACCAAATGGTCTCTCTAAAACAACGCTCATCATTGCTTTTATCCGGGAAGATGACGTGAGAGCTGTTCGTGTAAGTTCTAAACTTACTTCGCAATCAAGATCAAATAAATTAGTATCAACTAATTACACAAACAGAGGTTTTTACACCGTGAGGCGGCGCTTAGCATCTAGAGGATAGTTCTGGGCCTGGTCGTCCCGGTGGAAGTATAATGTAACTGGGTGGGGTATCATACCATGTATCTATCTGTGGCATGATACTCCAGTGTGGCAGCGTTTAGAATACTGTCCAAACAACAACACCAACGGTACACTTTTGGCATTGTTTTTGTACTGAATAAATACTATGTATAGTAATACATATTAAACGACTAATTGCGATACTGCGACTAAACATGGTATATCTTTGTTCGCGTGTTCTTTTCTCGTGTTTAACCGGTGTAAATATTTATAACAGTTATGTTCTTATATGATTTATCGTCCTGAAGTAAGCATCACATTTCACGTGTATAATGGGACCGATCAATCGTAGTATTTGTGTGCTGGCCTTTGCTTTGTTTTATTTGATCGCAGGCATTAAATGAATCCGTAATTATACAAACTTATATTGGTTACTATTTTTATAATTTATGCCTGATGTTAGACAGTTATAGACGAAATAGAGGATATCCATTGTAAAGGTTTTTACGTTTTTATTAAATAAATAGTTTGATATTTATTATTTGTGTGTATATATGTGTATTTATTTATTTAGTTTCGTGTTTTATAATTTTACCATTATAATATCTATTTAATTTATCAAAGTTGATATATCGGTAAAATATGAAATTGTCAATAAAGTATTTTAAGCAAGTCAATGTGTAAATGTTGTTCAGTTATGGTGTGTTACTGATGTTGCTGTTTAATTATGGGATGTAAATGATGTACGTATTGTTTGATACTGTAGTAGAGGTATGTTATTTGCGGGCTGTTTGATGCTGTGTCTAATGGTGGTATGTTAATGGTGTGTTGTTTGACACTGTGTCTAATGGTGGTATGTTATTTGAGTGCTGTTCAATGCTGTGTCTAATGGTGGTATGTTATTGGTATGTTATTGGTGTGTCTAATGGTGGTATATTATTGGTGTGTTGTTTGATGCTGTGTCTAATGGTGGTATGTTATTGGTGTGTTGTTTGACACTGTGTCTAATGGTGGTATGTTATTTGCGTGCTGTTTGATGCTGTGTATAATGGTGGTATGTTATTGGCGTGTTGTTTGACACTGTGTCTAATGGTTGTAGGTTATTGTCGTGTTGTTTGCCACTATCTAATGGTGTTATGTTATTTGCGTGTTGTTTGACACTGTGTCTTATAGTGGTATGTTATTGGTGTGTTGTTTGACACTGTGTCTTATAGTGGTATGTTATTGGTGTGTTGTTTGACACTGTATCCAGTGGTTGTATGTTATCGGCGTGTTGTTTGATACTGTATCTAATGGTGTAGGTCATTGTCGTGTTGTTTGACACTATTTCTAATGGTGGTATGTTATTGGCGTGTTGTTTGACACTGTATCTAACGATGATATGTTTTTGGTGCGTTGTTTGACACTGTCTCTAATTGTGGTATGTTATTTGCGTGTTGTTTGACACTGTGTCTTTTGGTGGTATGTTGTTTGACACTGAATCTAACGGTGATATGTTATTTGCGTGTTGTTTGCCACTGTATCTAATGGTGTATGTTATTGGTGTGTTGTTTGACACTGTGTCTTATAGTGGTATGTTATTGGTGTGTTGTTTGACACTGTATCCAGTGGTTGTATGTTATCGGCGTGTTGTTTGATACTGTATCTAATGGTGTAGGTCATTGTCGTGTTGTTTGACACTATTTCTAATGGTGGTATGTTATTGGCGTGTTGTTTGACACTGTATCTAACGATGATATGTTTTTGGTGCGTTGTTTGACACTGTCTCTAATTGTGGTATGTTATTTGCGTGTTGTTTGACACTGTGTCTTTTGGTGGTATGTTGTTTGACACTGAATCTAACGGTGATATGTTATTTGCGTGTTGTTTGCCACTGTATCTAATGGTGTATGTTATTGGTGTGTTGTTTGACACTGTGTCTTATAGTGGTATGTTATTGGTGTGTTGTTTGACACTGTATCCAGTGGTTGTATGTTATCGGCGTGTTGTTTGATACTGTATCTAATGGTGTAGGTCATTGTCGTGTTGTTTGACACTATTTCTAATGGTGGTATGTTATTGGCGTGTTGTTTGACACTGTATCTAACGATGATATGTTTTTGGTGCGTTGTTTGACACTGTCTCTAATTGTGGTATGTTATTTGCGTGTTGTTTGACACTGTGTCTTTTGGTGGTATGTTGTTTGACACTGAATCTAACGGTGATATGTTATTTGCGTGTTGTTTGCCACTGTATCTAATGGTGTATGTTATTGGTGTGTTGTTTGACACTGTGTCTTATAGTGGTATGTTATTGGTGTGTTGTTTGACACTGTATCCAGTGGTTGTATGTTATCGGCGTGTTGTTTGATACTGTATCTAATGGTGTAGGTTATTGTCGTGTTGTTTGACACTATATCTAATGGTGGTATGTTATTGGCGTGTTGTTTGACACTGTATCTAACGATGATATGTTTTTGGTGCGTTTTTTGACACTGTCTCTAATTGTGGTATGTTATTGGCGTGTTGTTTGACACTGTGTCTTTTGGTGGTATGTTGTTTGACACTGAATCTAACGGTGATATGTTATTTGCGTGTTGTTTGACACTGTATGTAATGGTGGTATGTTATTGGCGTGTTGTTTGCCACTGTGTCTTTTGGTGGTATGTTATTGGCGTGTTAGTTGATACTGTGTTTTGTGGTGGTATGTTATTGGTGTGTAATTTGACACTGTGTCTAATGGTGTATGTTATTGGCGTGTTTTTTGAAACTGTGGCTAATGGTGATATGTTATTGGCGTGTTGTTTGACAATGTGTCTTATGGTGGTACGTCATTGGCGTGTTGTTTGACACTGTGTCGTATGGTGGTATGTTATTGGTGTGTTTTTTGACACTGTGTCTTTTGGCAGTATGTTATCGGCGTGTTGTTTGACTCTGTCTTATGTCGGTATGTTATTATCGTGTTGTTTGACACTGTCTCTTATGGTGGTATGTTTTTAATGTGTTGTTTGACATTGTGTCTTATGGTGGTATGTTATTAGTGTGTAATTTGACACTGTGTCTAATGGTGTATGTTATTGGCGTGTTGTTTGAAACTGTGGCTAATGGTGTTATGTTATTGGCGTGTTGTTTGACAATGTGTCTTATGGTGGTATGTTATTGGCGTGTTGTTTGACACTGTGTCGTACGGTGGTATGTTATTGGCGTGTTGTTTGACACTGTGTCTTATGGCAGTTTGTTATCGGCGTGTTGTTTGACTGTGTTTTGTTAATATTGTTTTATTTAGAAGTGGTTTATTATTGTTGTGTTGTATAGTGAAAGTATGTTATTGATGTCTTGTTTAGTGGTGATGTGTTATTGAAGCGTTTAAGTGGTTATATCTTATTGATATGTTGTTTAATGATGGTATTTTATTGATGTGTTGTTTAGTGGTGGTGTGTTATTGGTGTGTGGTTTAGTCATGGTATATTATTGATGTGTTGTTAAGTGGTCGTATGTTGTTTAGTGTTGGTATGTTATTGACATGTTGTTCGGTAGTGGTATGTTATTGATGTGTTGTTTAGTGATGGCATGTTATTGATGTGTTGTTTAGTTATGGCAGTTTAGTTATGGCAAGTTATCGATGTGTTGTTTAGGGGTGGTATGTTATTGGTGGGTTGTTTAGTGGTAGCACGTTATCGATGTGTTGTTTAGTTGTGGTACATAATTGGTGGGTTGTTTAGTGGTGGCACGTTATTGGTGTGTTATTTAGTGGTAGCACGTTATTGGTGTGTTGTTTAGTAGTGGTATATAATTTGTGTGTTGTTTAGTGGTCGCACGTTATCGATGTGTTGTTAAGTGGTGGCACGTTATATGTGTGTTGTTTAGTGGTAGTATGTTATTGTTGTGTTATTAAGTGGTGGCATGTTTATGTGTGTTGTTTAGTTGTGGTATGTAATGTGTGTGTTGTGGTAGCACGTAATTGGTGTGTTGTTAAGTGGTGACACGTTATTGATGTGCTGTTTAGTGGTGGCACGTTATCAATGTGTTGTTTAGTTGTGGCACGTTATTGGTGTGTTGTTTTGTTGTGGTATGTAATTTGTGTGTTGTTTAGGGGTGGCACGTTATTGGTGTGTTGTTTAGTGATGGTATATTATTGATGCATTGTTAAGTGGTGGCACGTTAATGGTGTGTTGTTTTGTTGTGGTATGTTATTTGTGTGTTGCTTAGGGGTGGCACGTTATTGGTGTGTTGCTTAGTGATTGTATATTATTGATGCATTGTTAAGTGGTGGCACGTTATTGGTGTGCTGTTTAGTTGTGGTATGTAATTTGTGTGTTGTTTAATGGTGGCACGTTTTTGGTGTGCTGTTTAGTTGTTGTAAGAAATTATTGTGTTGTTTGGTGGTGGTATGTTATTGATATGTTGTGTAGTGGTGGTATGTTATTGTTGTGTTGTTTAGTGGTGTTTTGTTATTGATGTGTTGTTTAGTGGTGGTATGTTATTAATATGTTGTCTAGTGGTGATAAGTCATTGGTGTGTTGTTTAGTGGTGGCACGTTTTTGATGTGTTGTTAAGTGGTGATACGTTATCGATGTGTTGTTTAGTTGTGGTACGTTATTGGTGTGTTGTTTAGATGTGGTATGTAATTTGTGTGTTGTTTAGTGGTGGCACGTTATTGGTGTGTTGTTCAGTGATGGTATATTATTGTTGAATTGTATAGTGGTGGCACGTTATTGGTGTGTTGTTAGTTGTAGTATGTAATGTGTGTGTTTTTTAGTGGTGGCACATTATTGGTGTGTTGTTTAGTGATGGTATGTTATTGTTGTGATGTTTAGCGGTGGCACGTTATTGGTGTGCTGTTAAGTGGTGGTATGTTATTGTTGTGTTGATAAGTGGTGGCACGTTTTTGGTGTACTGTCTAGTTGTTGTAAGCAATTATTTTGTTGTTTAGTGGTGGTATGTTATTGGTGTGTTGTTCAGTGATGGTATATTATTGTTGAATTGTTTAGTGGTGGCACGTTATTGGTGTGTTGTTAGTTGTAGTATGTAATGTGTGTGTTTTTTAGTGGTGGCACATTATTGGTGTGTTGTTTAGTGATGGTATGTTATTGTTGTGATGTTTAGCGGTGGCACGTTATTGGTGTGCTGTTAAGTGGTGGTATGTTATTGTTGTGTTGATAAGTGGTGGCACGTTTTTGGTGTACTGTCTAGTTGTTGTAAGCAATTATTTTGTTGTTTAGTGGTGGTATGTTATTGGTGTGTTGTTTAGTAGTGATATAGTATTGGTGTATTGTTTAGTGGTGGAAAGTTATTTATGTGTTGTTTAACGATGTAATGATATTGATGTGTTTTTAGTGGTGACATGTATGTGTTGTGTTGTTAAGTGGTGGTATGTTATTGATATGTTGTTTAGTGCAGGTATATTATTGATATGTTGTTTAGCGGTGGCATGCTATTGTTGTGTTGTTTAGTGGTGTTATGTTATTGATGTGGTGTTTATTGGTGATATATTATTGATGTTGTGTTTAGCGGTGATTTGTTATTGATGTGTTGTTTAGCGGTGATATGTTATTGTTGTGGTGTTTTGTGGTGATATATTATTGATGTGTTATTGAGGGATTAAATGTTTTTGTGTGTTGTTTATTAATGGCATGTTATTTGTTTGTTATTTAGGGGTGATATGTTATTGGTGTGTTGTTTAGCTGTGATATGTTATTGGTGTGTTATTTAGTGGTGGCATGCTATTGGTGTGTTGTTTATTAATGGCATGTTATTGATGTGTCGTTTAGTGGTGGTATGTAATCGGTGTGTTGTTTAGTGGTGGTAAGTTATTGATGTGGTGTTTAGTTGTGGTAAGTTATTGATGTGTTGTTTAGCGGTGGTATGTTATTGATGTGTTGTTGAGTGGTGGTATGTTATCGATGCGTTGTTTAGTGGTGGTATATTATTGATATTTTGTTTAGTGATTGTATGCTATAAGCGTGTTGTTTAGTGGTGGCAAGTTATTGATGTTTTGTTTAGTGATGGTATGTTATTGTTGCGTTGATTAGTGTTGGCATGTTTTTGGTGTACTGTTTAGTTGTTGTAAGCAATTATTGTGTTGTTTAGTGGTGGAATGTTATTGGTGTGTTGTTAAGTGGTGGTATGTCTTGTGATGTTAAGTGGTGGTATGTTACTGATATGTTGTTTATTGGTGGTTTGTTATTGTTGTGTTGTTGAGCAGTGGTATGTTATTGATGTTGTTTTTAGCGGTGATATGTTATTGATGTGGTGTTTAGTGGTGATATGTTATTGATGTGGTTTTTAGCGGCGATATATTTTTTGTTTGTTATTTAGTAGTGATATGTTATTGATGTGTTGTTTAGCAGTCATATGTTATTGATGTGTTGTTTAGTGGTGGTATGTTATTGGTGTGTTGTTTAGTGGTGGTATATAATTGATGTGGTTTTAGTGGTGGTTTGCTATTGGTGTGTTGTTTAGTGGTGTGTTGTTTAGTGGTGATATGTTATTCATGTGGTGTTTAGCGATGATATGTTATTGATGTGTTATTTAGCGGTGGTATGTTATGTATGTGTTATTTAGTGGTGGTATGTTATTGATGTGTTGTTTGGTATTGGTATGTTATTGATGTGGTGTTAAGCGGTGATATGTTGTTGCTGTGGTGTTAAGCGGCTGTATGTTATTCATGTGTTGTTTAGCGGTGGAATGTTATTGATGTGATGTTTAGTGGTGGTATGTTATTGATGTTTTGTTTAGTGGTGATTTGTTATTGATGTGGTGTTTAGTTTTGGTTTGTTATTGATGTGGTGTTTAGTGGAGATATGTTATTGGTGTTGTGCTTAGTTTTGGTTTGATATTGATGTGCTGTTTAGTTTTGGTTTGTTATTGATGTGGTGTTTAGCGGTGTTATGTTATTGATGTAGTGTTTAGCGGTGATTTGTGATTGATGTGGTGTTTAGCGGTGGTATGTTATTGATGTTTGGTTGAGCGGTTGTTTGTTATTTTTGTGTTGTTGAGTCGTGGTATGTTATTGATGTGGTGTTTAGTGGTGATATGTTATTGGTGTGGTGTTTAGTTGTTGTTTGTTATTGATATGTTGTTTAGTTGTGGTTTGTTATTGATGTGTTGTTTAGTTATGGTTTGTTATTGAGGCTTTTTAGTGGTGATATGGTACTGTTGTGTTGTACGTTGCATTTCAGGTGGCGGGTGTACATTGTTCTGTATTCTGCTTTGTCTATAATTTCGATACGGTTTAGATTTTTTACATAAGCGATATAACTCTTAAATATTTAGAATGATATTTTACATGATTATGTCAAATAACCTATGTTCTTTATGATCCTGATCCTGTGATATATATTTACATATAATGTCTCGCCACACGACATTTTGTGTTACACATTGTCTTTTATAATGACTTTACAAAACGATAGCGAAATAAATAGGGGGAAGCGTAAAAATAACATGTTTATTCACACACAAGTTGACCCATAATGACGTAACCAGCCATTGTGTTCATGCTTATCTTCATGATCCAGTAAACAAGGGATCATTTACCGACACGCCGTTAAAGATGAGATCTTTCTCATTTCCTATAACAATCAACAGAGATCGTAATATTTAAGCAATAGTAAACCCGTAAATGGCGTACAGATCAATGTTATTTGCCGTTCAACTATTTACTATTGCCAAGTATTCATCATTTACAAAACAAATGAATGTGTCTATGTCTGTGATTGGTTAAATGCTTAATAAAGACAATGCTGTATACGAGGATTGTTCGATAAGTTCGTGGATTGTTTTAATGGAGAGAGACTTTCGTGATGAAGAAAAACAACCACCAATTATATCTATTTAAAGCGGATTGAATTCTCTCTTGTCATTCTGAATTCATTTTTATATCTGATATTTGTGTACCTTTCCCACTTATATACTATCATAGTTACGTGAATTATAGCAAAAGGCTACGAACTTATCGAACAGCATTCGTATGATAGCATCATTTTCAAATAAAAAAAACATATCACCTGATAATGACTCCAGGGTATGGCTGTTTTAATGTTAACAAACGTATATACAATCCCTTCTGTCATTTTGTGTGTACATTATGTGGTGTAATTATACTTAAATATATGAATTCTGAAATTGATTCTGAAATCTTTACACACTGCTCGATAATGTCACTGAGTATTTACAGCATATATGTAGTATTTGTCAACATGTAAAAAAATGGTGCTGACTTTCTTTTAGGAGCTCCAAATCGAACATCAAAAGGCAGTCGATGGTTTGGTGTAATAATTGTACATGTATGGACGCATGCGTTAAATACATGTTGTACAATTAATGTATTATTACATGTATGACAATTATTCTATAATATACTGACTGAATTAATAATTCTAAAATTGAATATGTTTTCTTTGATATAGCTGGTGTTCATAATACAGTATTAGAAGAAAGCTGGGATGGTAAGTGATTATTGTATTTAATGATAAACTTGTTTTTATCACCAGATTTTGTTTGTACTTATTAAGCATGGTAACATATTTTTAAAAAGAATAATAGATGTCATGAATAATAACAGTCACCACAAACAATTTAATCGACTTAGTTTTGATATCTGTGACAGCAGACCGTAAATTTAAAAGCGTCCATTATTTTATACTAAACCGCTGATTTAACCATAATAGTTAGGACTATCAATTTGAAAAATAAACTGAATAAAAACAGACTCGAAAATAACTAGCAAAGTCGACATTGGGCTCGTAAGACACTAGCTATGCTGATAGGTGACTGACACGTAATCAGCTATGTTGATATCGGACTCGAATTGAATTACATATAATGATACCTGACTGGCACGTAACGAGCTATGTTGACATCGGATTCAAATTGAATTACATATAATGATACCTGACTGGCACGTAACGAGCTATGTTGATATCGGACTCGAATGGAATTACATATAATGATATCTGACTGACACTTAATCAGGTATGTTGATATTGGACTCGAATGGAATTACATATAATGATACCTGACTGACAATTAATCAGGTATGTTGATATTGGACTCGAATGGAATTACATATAATGATACCTGACTGACACGTAATCAGCTATGATGATATCGGATTCGAATTGAATTACATATAATGATACCTGACTGTCACGTAATCAAGTATGTTGATATTGGACTCGAATGGAATTACATATAATGATACCTGACTGTCACGTAATCAGGTATGTTGATATCGGACTCGAATGGAATTACATATAATATTATCTGACTGGCACGTAATCAGGTATGTTGATATCGAACTCGAATGGAATTACATATAATGATATCTGACTGGCACGTAATCGGGTATGTTGATATCGAACTCGAATGGAATTACATATAATGATACCTGACTGGCACGTAATCAGGTATGTTGATATCGGACTCGAATGGAATTACATATAATGATACCTGACTGACACGTAATCAGGTATGTTGATATCGGACTCGAATGGAATTACATATATTGATACCTGACTTGCACGTAATCAGGTATGTTGATATCGGACTCGAATGGAATTACATATAATGATACCTGACTGACACGTAACCAGGTATGTTGATATCGGACTCGAATGGAAATACATGAATTGATACTTGACTGGCACGAAATCAGCTATGTTGATATCGGACTCGAATGGCATTACATATAATGATACCTGACTTGCACGTAACCAGGTATGTTGATATCGGACTCGAATGGAATTACATATATTGATGCCTGACTGGCACGTAATCAAGTATGTTGATATTGGACTCGAATGGAATTACATATAATGATATCTGACTTGCACGTTATCAGGTATGTTGATATCGAACTCGAATGGAATTACATATAATGATACCTGACTGGCACGTAATCAGGTATGTTGATATCGGACTCGAATGGAATTACATATAATGATATCTGACTTGCACGTAATGAGGTATGTTGATATCGAACTCGAATAGAATTACATATAATGACACCTGACTTGCACGTAATCAGGTATGTTGATATCGGACTCGAATGGAATTACATATAATGATACCTGACTTGCACGTAATCAGGTATGTTGATATCGGACTCGAATGGAATTACATATAATGATACCTGACTGGCACATAATCAAGTATGTTGATATCGGACTCGAATGGAATTACATATAATGATACCTGACTGGCACGTAATCATGTATGTTGATATCGGACTCGAATGGAATTACATATATTGATACCTGACTTGCACGTAATCAGGTATGTTGATATCGGACTCGAATGGAATTACATATATTGATACCTGACTGACACGTAATCAGGTATGTTGATATTGGACTCGAATGGAATTACATATATTGATACGTGACTTGCACATAATCAGGTATGTTGATATCGGACTCGAATGGAATTACATATAATGATATCTGACTGGCACAAAATCAGCTATGTTGATATCGGACTCGAATGAAATTACATATAATGATACCTGACTGACACGTAATCAGGTATGTTGATAATGGACTCGAATGGAATTACATATGATACCTGACTGGCACGTAATCAGCTATTTTGATATCGGACTCGAATGGAATTACATAAAATGATATCTGACTGACACGTAATCAGGTATGTTGATATCGCACTCGAATGGAATTACATATAATGATACCTGACCCACACGTAATCAGCTATGTTGATATTGGACTCGAATGGAATTACATATCATGATACCTGACTGGCACGTAATCAGCTATGTTGATATCGGACTCGAATTGAATTACATATAATGATATCTGACTGACACGTAATCAGGTATGTTGATATCGGATTCGAATGGAATTGCATATAAGGATGCCTGATTGGCACGTAATCAGTTATGTTGATATCGGACTCGAATGGAATTACATATAATGATACCTGACTGGCACGTAATCAGGTATGTTGAGATCGGATTCGAATTGAATTACATATAATGATATCTGACTGACACGTTATCAGGTATGTTGATATCGGACTCGAATGGAATTGCATATAAGGATGTCTGATTGGCACGTAATCAGCTATGTTGATATCGGACTCGAATGGAATTACATATAATGATACCTGACTGGCACGTAATCAGCTATGTTGATATCGGATTCGAATTGAATTACATATAATGATATCTGACTGACACGTAATCAGGTATGTTGATATTGGACTCGAATGGAATTGCATATAATGATACCTGACTGGCACGTAATCAGGTATGTTGATAATGGACTCGAATGGAATTACATATGATACCTGACTGGCACGTAATCAGCTTTGTTGATATCGGACTCGAATGGAATTACATAAAATGATATCTGACTGACACTTAATCAGGTATGTTGATATTGGACTCGAATGGAATTACATATAATGATACCTGACTGGCACGTAATCAGGTATGTTGATATCGGACTCGAATTGTATTACATATATTGATACCTGACTGTCACATAATCAAGTATGTTGATATTAGACTCGAATGGTATTACATATAATGATACCTGACTGGCACGTAACCAGATATGTTGATATCGAACTCGAATGGAATCGTATATAATGATACCTGACAGGCACGTAATCGGATATGTTGATATCGGACTCGAATGGAATTAAATATAATGATACCTGGCTCGCACGTAATAAGCTATGTTTATATTGGACTCGAATGGAAGTACATATAATGATACCTGACCGCATGTAATCAGGTATGTTGATATTGGACTCGAATGGAAGTACATATAATGATACCTGACTTGCATGTAATCAGCTATGTAGATATCGGACTCGAATGGAATTACATATAATGGTATCTGACTGGTACGTAATCAGGTATGTTGATATCGAACTTGAATGGAATTACATATAATGATACCTGACTGGCACGTAATCAGGTATGTTGATATCGAACTCGAATGTAATTACATATAATGGTATCTGACTGGCACGTAATCAGGTATGTTGATATCGGACTCGAATTGAATTACATATAATGGTACCTGACTGGCACGTTATCAGGTATGTTCATGGTTACGTACGATTACCACGCAATTACATGTGCTAATATCAGGCACACACTTAACCAACTGTGCTGATATCAGACACACACATAACCAAGCTTTACTAATAACGGGCTCGCACACGACTTGTTGTGCAGGTACCAGACTCGAATGTAACGAACTACTAGTATGCTGATTTTATTTAAATGGAATCTCACCTTGTCATAACAATCCAAAATAATAGAAAGAAATATGAAAAAATAGCCTTATTCATAGCTTAAGTTATGACAAATGTTGATAAATAATAAAATAATAAAACAAAAAACTTCACGCATTACATGCACTCTTAAATATAATCAGAACGCGGTAATCCGTAAACTGTCGTTTGGTTTTACGTGTAAAGGTCATTTCACACGTGTACGCCACAACGTAACCTTGCTGTAAATATTTAATACCGTGATTTACGAATCGAGTTTTTTTTACGGACACGGTGGCCGTACTTTTACGGCTAGGCTACTGTGCGGTTACGTTGCGGCGTATGTGTGAAACGACTTTTATAGTCAGCTTGAATACGTATTTTAATTACTTTCAGGCACACTGTAAACAACAAAATGTAGAGCTCACCAGACAACAAATTAAAGGTATTTGATATGTTATTGAATATATATTACTCTTATTTCACTTGTAACGATGGTTTTTCACATATATTTGACCTGTCATGCAGCTCTATTTTAATATATTTTTGCAATTAATAATATGAACTGCTAAAACAAATGCCACATTGACGTAGCATTAAACTAAACACATTTATTGTGTTCAGAATGTAACATGTTGGTCTCGTTGCATCCGGTGACAATATCAACTACATTGGAACTATATGAACTTATCAACAGAATCTACATATTAATGTATATATGAACGACCTCTTCCATTTTTTGTCCTTGATCGTTATTTACGAACTCATATTGAACGATATGTATTTAGATTAAACGTATTTATTTTACTTCGGTTGTGAGACAAGTTCTTACAACTTAGACAAATCACGCTCGAAGTACTAATATGCGGAAAAGATGTCCTGCTCAATTACACCACACACAGCACGATATGTTTGTTAATTATTATAATATACAGTTTGCGATAGCTTTATTATCTTTTTTAAAAAAGTAATAGTCAAACAAAGCCCAAAACTGCAATCATCAATGTGACACTATGTGTCATACTGTCACTGACACCCCGTATGAACTGTGTATGGTGGAAACTGCAATCATCAATGTGACACTATGTGTCATACTGTCACTGGCACCCCGTATGAACTGTGTATGGTGGAAACTGCAATCATCAATGTGACACTATGTGTCATACTGTCACTGACACCCCGTATGAACTGTGTATGGTGGAAACTGCAATCATCAATGTGACACTATGTATCTTACTGTCACTGGCACCCCGTATGAACTGTGTATGGTGGAATAATGAAAACTGTAACTACAGATTGAACGAATTATGGGCATTTATTATGCTTTGTCATTAATAGGACATTCGTATTGAATGACATAACACACCGAAACACCATGTAATGGTTTAGTAAATTTATTTGCATATTTGTTTATAATATCATATAATTTAGTGCTTTATGGTATCGTTTATAGTTATGTTATATAAAGTGCGTTAGTATTTGTCGCCATATTTGTATTCGTACTCATTGTATACTTTTATATTGTCCCAATAGCTTTGTATAGAAGAAGAGAGTACACTATTTTATGATACTGCACGCATTTTTATTGCACGGGAACTTTAGCAGGCGCAACGGAAGTAAGAACTGCATTCGTCATCTAACAAAGAACTCGACGTCCGTAAAAGTGAAGATGGTTTATGAAAAACTTGTATTAGAGGTCGTTTTACTCCATTTAATTAAGAATTAAAAGCACACTTTTGAGTTTTCTACTTTACTTGCATGTATATTTTCAGACCTTAAGACAGCATTTGCATTGTTTGACAAAGATGGCGACGGCACTATTTCTGTGGCCGAGCTCGGAATGGTGATGTCCCAGTTAGGCCAGAACCCCACAGACAAAGACCTAGAAGAAATGGTTGCCGAAGTGGATACGGACGGTATAATAGCTTTTTAGACAAACTCATCAATAATTGCCCATCATTATACTGAGGTGGGAACCGTATGGCTTTCTTTGATATACTTACTCCAGACAACTCAGTAAACAGTTGTTTCGGTTGTAAGAAATGCGTTAATCATTTTGTTACCAGTAAACCAATTTTAGATATGCAAAGCGCAAAAATAATATAAAAAATGTACAGAATGAGTGTCAACTTTTTATATACACTATTACGCAATATGTAACATTTTCTAAACAATTATTCGATAATATCATTACCTTGTAAATTCTCTTTCAGTTTTAAATAATTAATAAATGAAGAGTTTCGAAATTTCCTAATTACATTTTAGGTAACGGGACAATTGATTTTGGAGAATTCTGTACGATGATGAAGACAAGGATGGGAGAAGACGCTAACGACGGTCTGCAACAAGCTTTTAAAGAATTCGACCAAGACGGTGACGGTTATATCAATCAAAAGGAATTGTTCGAGGTCATGTCTAACCTCGGTGAGGACAGTGTGACAGCAGAGGAGATAGAGCAATTGATGAGAGACGCGGACACTAACGGAGATGGAAAGATTAGTTATGACGGTGGGTAAACGTAAATTCTGTACCTTATTTCGTATAACAGTCGGGTGGAATAGTTCGATACAATTGATACAATGGAGTGTGTTTAATACAAGGGCAATTGTTTATATTAACTTATTGAACACGCAATAGCTTCTGTTTCACCAACAACTTGATCAAGTTTTACTTATATACTTCGCCGGGCCCGATTAGCTCAGTCGGCTACGCGTCTGACTATCAATCCAGGGGTCGTGAGTTCGAATCCCCCGCCCGGCAACAGTCTCCGTGATGATTGATATACGACATTGTGTCTCATGAGCATTCGTCTGTCATCACTGATTCAAGTGGGAAAGTTATCAGTTACTTGCGAAGATGGGGTGTGCTCGAGTACTGGTTAATCCCAGGAAATAGTGGTTAGGTTAACTGATCATCTGTTAGCCCTCGATGGCATAAAAATGACGCTAAATATTCAATCAATCAATCAATCAATACTTATATACTTATATAATCAATGTCAACGAAACCATATGCAGTTTTACTGGAACCAGTCTGAAATCATGATCACCTGACTGCTTTTCTAATAATAAGGTTTTTACGTATTTAAAGGCGATTGCGGTAGTTTCCGTTTTTCACAACGTTATGATTTTACGTGCGCACCGGTTGCACCGTTTGATGTATTTTCGGATAATTTGGACAAATTTTTATTGCAAGTTACATATTAAATCACAAACCTGAAATGATTTTTTTTATAATAAGAGCAAAAGAAGTAATAATTTATTGATTGGCAAAACATGAAAATTAAGAAAACTGAAAATAATTGCTTTGCCATGTAGAAGGTCAATTTCATTTTTTTCAAAAATAAGCATGGTGAGCTATTGTTTTTAAGATGTTATATTATAGAACAATGTTTGATCAATAATTCATGCAATTTTAACCAAATTCTATTGGTGAGAAATTTTTTTTTTCAATTTAAAAAAAAGGGGAGATAATTTGAGAAAAAAAAATTGCTCAACATGTTATTTTTTTCCAAGAAGAAACCATTTGTATGCAATTTGTTGTTTATTTCTGGAAACGATTTGTATTCACATGTATTTAGTGTAGAATTCATGTTATGACTATGTATTATTTTCATTTTTTGGGATTTCTCATATTTCATGGTATTTTCTTCTCCGAGCATAGGAAGTGTACATCTTAAAGGGTCAAAATAATAAAAAGAAGCATGGTGACATACTGTTTTTATTTCATTTTTGTATAACATTTGTAATTATCTAACAACCCTGAAAGTTTCAACAACATCTATTGGTTAGAAAAAAAATGATGAAACTGTAGCAATCGTCTTTAAGCATATACTTATACAGGTTGATGAAAGGGGAGACAAATCTTACTACAATATTGTTTACGCGCGCGGAATCACCGTCGTCACCGACGAATGTGTCGACGTGGAAAATTTGCTGAAATATCCGAGACCATTGGTGGTAGTCACCAACCATTCTTGAGAGTATTCTTAGATTTAAGCTTTCAACCTTAGATATCTAGTTTACCATGACAGATAGAATAATTGCGAGAGTGTATTGAACTACATATTAGGTGCTACATGCTTGCACATTTTAGTCTCAAAAATTGTCTCTAAATGCGTGTGTGTGTTTTAAATTCATTCTTGAGTTCAAGACTAAGAATATTCTGTAGAATTGTTGATGAATCTAAACCCGGTTCTTTATCATCGCATCAACATTTATATGATTCCTCTGTCATATCACTAAGCACAATACAACGTGTCCTAACAGTTAAAACTGGTTTGTTACGAGGGTCACCGCTGGACTGGATATTCCAACTATGTTATTATTGACAAAGTAATATAGACGAACATATACAATATACAGTGTAACAGTTAAATGTATCTTTAAATATCTTGGCCATCGCAAAGGTAGTCGCTGTATTGGTTTTTTTAGTCAATATATATGAGCTGCCCATTTAAATTTTTGTGGATTTTTAGTTGAATTTAGATATATTAAAACTTTGTTTTTAATTTCAGAATTTGTAGAAATGATGTCGCCTTAAGCATGATATTTATAAACCACTACAGAATGCCTATGTCGACAACAGACATTCATCTATAGTGCGGCAGATATAACTCTTGTTATTGTTTGATTACCTTATTCCAATATGTGCAAATGTGTACATTAAATAGAATTACATTTGTATCGGCCGTAACTGTATGCACCCTCTCTTGTTGAAAGAGAATGTATATACATAACCGTCATATTTATCATACAATATATTATACACCAAACGCTTTTTCGTCGTTGAAACAGATTGTTGTATTTTGTACTAAAGGACGAACGTTTATATCCACAATGTCAGAAAAAGATTTTGCGTTTTATAAAGTACATTTGGCCATGGCTCATGTGTCTTAATATTATTTACCATATGTAGAATCGTTAGACATTCATCATATCTAAAACCACATGACATTAGTAATATGTAGAATCACGTGGCATTTAGCGTTTGTGGAATCACGTGACTTTCTTTTATACATGTACTTCAATTTCGATTTGAGTGAGAAAATTCGTTTAACAATTCATTATTTGGTAAACAATTTCAACATCTGTAAAACGCAAAGAGTCAGTTAAATAATTTGCAGAATTAAGAGAAAAGTATTCATTAAGTTTTACATCTCTATACGTATTTTTGTAGTTATATCAGGGAGACAATACCCCCTCTACGTCATTGGTTACACGTATATGAAAATAAATCATAGTACATGCACTTTATAAAAGATACATTGCATCCTACGGAAATGTATTCTGATCCCATTTATATAACTTCGAAGATGACTTTAAAAGTAAATAACTAAGTTAGCTCTATACAGTAGCTGAGTGACATAATAATTAGATATTGTCCTACTTTCTCAGCCAGTAACATCGCTCAGAGACCGTCAGTAGATGTAAACCTACTTCCTCAGCCAGTAACATCGCTCAGAGACCGTCAGTAGATGTAAACCTACTTCCTCAGCCAATGAAATTGCACTGGAGCGAGAAAGTAGACCACCATCTGAGCCGGTTAGATGTTACATGGACTTGTATACTTCCAGATAACTTCTAACCTATATATAGCTGAGTGGGACTGTTGAACATTTATCTATAGGTTAGAAGCCATATGGGATTTTCTACGGCGGAAGAAGAAACTCTAATGTAACGTCTAACTAGTTACATGTCGATCTACTTTCTCGTTCCTGGAGCGATTTCAATGGGTTAGGGTGTAGGGTAACATCTACAAAATATAAATCAAAATATATGAATTATGGAAAAATGAATTTGTTACATTTTAAGTAATTTTAAGACATAAGAGTTATAATAATTATAGATTCATCTTAGTACCACGATCAGATTATTTGTTGGGAAAAGAAAGTGTTATATGTTATGTAAAATACAAATCAAATTAATTAAATAATTTATTTTTTTACTTTAAAGATATACGTTGTGAAAAAAATGTGTGTTTATTTCTAAAATAAAATGTAAGTCAGTCTACAAATGGCATGTTTAGCTGTTATATTTAATGTAAGTTAGTCCACAGGAGCTTGGGGAGTGGATAGTAATGTTTGATTGGGGTGGGGGTCCTCTGGCGTATATAAAGAGACAAGGAAAGAAACAAACGTTGACCCCTTCCCCGATCAAAATTAGAATTTCTAAGTCAATAGGCCATCAATTTTAACAAACCCGGTCTCGTTCTATCGCTGAATGATTTATCTTCAAGATCGATCCGGTAAGTAAAGCAAAAACGATGTTTAAATGTAAATGTTCGGCATTAACAGCATAATTTTTGTCCACCAACAGTTATGGCAACGGAAGTAGCATGTTCGGATATTCTCGGCTTTATTTTTATTCAAATTGGCCATGTCCCAAAGCGCGCCATTCTGATCCGAGTCGCTGAGGCTCTATTGAGACAATACTGAAAGCGTAAGCGTCTCCGTGACTTGGATAGGAAGACGTTTAAAATACAGCGAATTTTAACCAATCAGACACGACCGCGTATTTGCTCCATACGATAATGACGTCACATCCGTTGCCATAACTGTTGAGGATAAAAAAAAATACGCCGTGTTTTGGAAACTCTGTACGACATCTTCTTCAAACGGCCGAGTTATGCATAAACATCGGTGCGATCTTGAAGATAAATCATTCAGCGATAGAACGAGACCGGTTTTGTTAAAATTGATGGCCTATTGACTTAGAAATTCTAATTTTGATCGGGGAAGGGGTCAACGTTTGATTCTTTCCTTGTCTCTTTATATACGCCAGAGGACCCCCACCCCCATCAGACGTTATTATCCACTCCCCAAGCTCCTGTGAGTTAGTCTACGAATGACATGTTTAGCTGTTATATTTAATGTAAGTCAGTGTACGAATGGCATGTTTAGCTGTTATACTTAATGCCTTTATTAAAACGGTGTATACTTCGTTAATATCACGCAGTACATATTATACACATAAAATTATTAAAAACACTTAACGTATATTTTCACTAAATATATTATAGCATTCAATCTTCGGCAATGTATTTATTTCGAGTAATGCATTTATTCATATACGTAAAATGATATGTACATACATCTTACTGGAAATGTTATACATATGCATTCATTCTTTACAATGAATGTATCACTGTGATATAGATTTTGTGCACAAAATAAAGCAATCCATTAATTTGTAATACTAATTAATAAGTTAGTTTTATTCCTTTTCCGTGCAGATGTGCATACCGGATATTTTATCAAACAATGTGTTCGGGTAAAAACAATATCGCATAACACCTTTTAAAGTATACGTTTCTTCATTCGTTATATTTTACAGATTATAAATCAATATTGAAAGTTTTGAATTTGAAATGATTTTTTTCTTACCCGAACCTTAGTATTTTATAGAATATATTCTTTATTTCCTCCTTGGATGGAAGAGTCAAAATACAAGCACTTTAACAATCATATAATACTGAGCTGAGATATGGAGAATACCATGTTGGTGTCTGATATTATTATCTTTATCAAGTGAGGCTTAGAAAACAATCCAGAACGAGGCTCTGCCGAGTCCTTGTGTTTTTTGTTCGAGCCAAACCTGATGAAGTTGATAATATAAGACACTCACATGATATTCTCTTTATCATGTCAATATTTCTTACTCGTCTTTTTTATGAAACTGAAAATCAACATCTAACATTTTTACAGCCTGTTGAGATACCGTTCAGGATTATACATAAATGACGTCATGTATCTGATAAACTTGCGTTTACGTGATAAACTTATATTTATCCAGCTGGCAGTTTATCAACAAAAAATGAATACATTGACGAAATAAATATCATATTTAATTATATACAACATGGACATTTATGGACGCTAAATTTCATAAAACACACCCTCCTCTAACATTAATGTAACTTAAATGTAGTGTATATGCTCCATTATTATTGGCAATATTTGCAGATGCGAGATTTACATTTTGTAACATAATTAAATACCTTAAGCACGAGTTCTAAACCATGTGAAAACATGTAATCTTGAGCTCGTACCACAGAGTCAGGATCAAGATCCGCCACGGAATGTGCGGTGTCCTTGTGCAACACACTTTATCTACATAATTATGCTCAGCACTGGTTCTACCCAGGAGGGCGTCGAGCGTGGTTTGTATAAGTTGTAAGAACTAGTTAAATACAATCGATGTAAAATAGACAAGTTTTAAAAAATGTAATCCGTACCATTTAATAGCATCTTGACGAGACATTAGTTGCTGAAAAAGAAAATTTTGAAAAAATATTGATTAGATCTGTGTAAAATTAGGGTAAAATCAACTGTAAATATTTTTATATATCTAATCCAACTTTTAGAAAGATGTCAGTAATAAATAAATATTATTTTAACAAGTGTTATATGTTGTCCTACTTTCTGAGCCAATAAAACCTTCCATATTATCAAAATAGAACACTACATATTTCATAGAATGTCATGACTGTCAGTAGGTGTTTGTTGACCTAATCCTCAACCAATGAAATCGCTCCAGGAACGAGAAAATAGACCAACATCTAAGTTATATGGATGTTTTTCTACGGAGAAATATACAGATGGTACATATGGTGATTTAATAATGAAAACTAAATGCTTGTAAGATAAATCAATTGATTAAAGCAATACATTAATGAACAGCCGTTTGTGAATGGTTAAATGATTTAACTAATATGCACAAACATGGCGATGTGGGACGTATTGTGTTAATACTTTAATTTGCATTTATGAGTAATTGTCTATATTTCAACACCATTATTATATATTTTACAAAATTATTGATAATTCCTATACATGTATTTCTAAAATTCAACAGTTCGATACACTTCTCCATGATTTTTATTAATTTACATTTTCACACATGTGTTTTCTGATATTTGAAAAAATGGCGCAAATTAAAACGAAATGAAATTCGATGAATTTGTCTTCAACTTTTTTAACACATTCATATATTCTCAAATATCTGACAATATTTCTATGTCTTCCCTTATCTATGAGCAAAGAGTGCAAAGTCTTTCAATATGGAATACTTATATTTTCAATTACTGATTTTACGTATATATACAAAAACACCCAATGATTCTTATACATATTTGACTTATCATAATGACGTACGCATGCGCATACTTCCTGTCCAGTTTGTTACATATATGTCTTTAAATCTATTTTCAACATCGGGATAAACATCTTCATGTAAGAGGATGTAGGTCACGTCCACATTTCACCAAAAACCTAGGCCGTGTAGGAAGTATTCCATTTTGCATAACCAATTGCCATTTGGCTTGTTACACTTTTTTTACAATTTATGGTAAATAGTTTTAATACATTTTCCTATTCCATTGCAAATTAATTCGAACCATTATTTTATTATTAACCACGCCTGTACAAATAAACCACAAACTGTGTCCATTGCGTTTCCTGTTTTCTAATCAGATAGTTTACACAGTGCCAATGCCTAGTTACAAGTCTTTTCCAAAACAAGTATCATATGTGAACTTGAATTTTTTACTATTAGCATCTAACATCACCAGACAACTCTCTGTTTTCTGCAATATAGAATATATGAGATTGTTTTATATAATAAATCACACATATCTACAACAAGATATATGACAATGGCAATTCTTTATTATTACCAATAACACAAAATGTTCACCAAATACGACATACATAATGTCTTATATAACACAACACGCAATAAGGGTAACACGTCAATATGATTTAGGTCATACAAAACATGTTAACATTCATCAAGCACTGTACAGTGTAACCAGAGTGATATAGCACCATAATAAACATGTTAACATTTATCAAGCACTGTACAGTGTAACCATAGCACCATAATAAACATGTTAACATTGATCAAGCACTGTACATTGTAACCAGAGTGATATAGCACCACAATAAACATGTTAACATTCATCAAGCACTGTACAGTGTAACCAGAGTGATATAGCACCACAATAAATATGTTAACATTGATCAAGCACTGTACATTGTAACCAGAGTGATATAGCACCACAATAAACATGTTAACATTCATCAAGCACTGTACAGTGTAACGAGAGTGATATAACACCACAATAAACGTGTTAACATTTATCAAGCACTGTACATTGTAACCAGAGTGATATAGCAACACAATAAACGTGTTAACATTTATCAAGCACTGTACAGTGTAACCAGAGTGATATAGCACCATAATAAACATGTTAACATTCATCAAGCACTGTACAGTGTAACCATAGCACCATAATAACATGTTAACATTTATCAAGCACTGTACAATGTAACCAGAGTGATATAGCACCATAATACACATATTAACATTTATCAAGCACTGTACATTGTAACTCAAGTGATATATCACGATAATAAACATGTAAACATTTATCAAGCACTTTCCATTGTACCTAGAGTGATATATCACCATGATAAACATGTTAACATTTATCCAGCACTGTACATTGTAACTAGAGTGATATATCACCATAATAAACATGTTAACATTTATCAAGCAGGGTCCATTTTAATCTGAGTGATAAAGCACCATAATCAACATGTTAACATTTATCAAGCACAGTCCATTGTAACCAGATTAATATAACACCATAATAAGCATGTTAACATTGATCAAGCACTGTACAGTGTAACCATAGCACCATAATAAAATGTTAACATTTATCAAGCACTGTACATTGTAACCAGAGTGATATAACACCATAATAACATGTTAACATTTATCAAGCACTGTACATTGTAACCAGAGTGATATAACACCATAATAACATGTTAACATTTATCAAGCACTGTACATTGTAACCAGAGTAATATAACACCATAATAAGCTTGTTAACATTGTTCAAGCACTGTACAGTGTAACCATAGCACCATAAAACATGTTAATATTTATCAAGCACTGTACAGTGTAACCATAGTGATATAGCACCATAATACACATATTAACATTTATCAAGCACTGTACAGTGTAACCAGAGTGATATAACACCATAATAAGCATGTTAATATTGATCAAGCACAGTACATTGTAATCAGAGTGGTATAGCACCATACTAACATTTTAAATTTAATAAAATTATTTTGATATTTGTAAAATACATATTAAAACATTTTGCTGAAATTATTATATAGATATATACTGTAATTACAAGTACATAGTTTAATATAGAGCATTAATATCATGAATACTGTTTGGAAATTGTCAAATTTAGAACCCAAGGATGTGTATATTCATTCGATCAAATTTTACCATGGGAAATGTTGGTATATTGTTCTGGGTGTGTGACCTTACATAAGTATTATCTGTCGTATATATTACACGTATAGATTTCTGGGTACAAAATTGAAACACGTTCAATGTTTTACATATTTTAACATTGACAAATTACAATCTTAATATTTATAACATAGTTTCTACTTTAACGCTCTCTTCGATAAATAAACTCAATTAATAGCTGATATCACAAATAACCGCCCGACTAGCTCAGTCGGTAACGTATGTCAATGCAAGAGTAGACGTGTATTTAAATCCACGTTTTAGGACAGGTTTTTTTTTGTGGTGATTGGTCATGTACATGACTCTATGGTCATAAGTCTCACATCCGTATAGGGAAGTACTTTGTAGAGTATGGAAGCTTAAAGTTGATCTAATTTTAATGAGATTGGCCTAAAACAAACAACGAATCAATCTTTTTTAATGAAAAAAAGACCAGAACAGAAAAAGTGCTTACCTGTGACTTAACTGTTTTATAGAATGTAACATAATATGTCGTGTAAGACGGAAAAATCTGCAACAAAAATAGAAAAATGTGTAACTTGCTAACAAACATGTAACATATTTCTGAAAACACAAAGCTTAGTACAACTATATGTAGAATATCGCCCAAAAACTCTGCAACAGTATGATGCCAGTTTTTAGCCCTATATTTTGTTTACATTTTACTTTGCAAACACGTACGTATTTAGTTTCCAATAAATAACTCAACTAAACCCAGGCAATAACAGCATCCTTAACAAAATATTGCAGATAAAGTGTCCCATTCTCTGGCGTGATATATATAAGGCATATGAACCCCTATTTCTTGTCAGATTTAGGGTAACATATTTATTGACAATACCTCGTTTTATGATGTGAGTACTGAGTAAAGAGCGAGGTTAGATGCATCCATTAACCAGGCTGACGCTGCCAATAGACAGGTTTTCTAGTAACCGTTTCAAGGTGTATCCTTTGTTAGCACTTACATAATCTCGAATATAACTTTTTTTTCTATGTAGCCTATTGCGTGTTTGTGTTGTTATTGTCTATACACATCATTATATTCTCATTATCTCATATGCGTATCGTGTATTATATCTATTTGTTATGTGTTTCTACATTAAAACTGCGTTTGTATACCTTTATTCACCGCACATCAAAACTTAATATACGAACTTAATGTGTACCATCTTAATTTTTGTGTTAGTATAAAGATTAAAGTACATCTATTTCTATTGGCAATAGTATACAGTTAATTCTTCAAAATCGGTTTGATATAAAGCAACTTTGTGTGTGCTGATACAATCTTGATGTAATATATAATATATAAATGTCACTGACAGAAATGTAAATTATAAACCATGTGCGGTGTTTGTATACGTACTGATGTATCACAGGATGCAAAAAATTAGAAAATTTATTTCCAACAGAAGATGTGTTTGCTTTATTTATTCTATATTTCTGAAGATATAATTAAACACCACAATTGTGTTACGTGTGCGTGCGTGCGTGCGTGCGTGCGTGCGTGCGTGCGTGCGTGCGTGCGTGCGTGCGTGCGTGCGTGTGTGTTTCGTATTTTATAATAAGATAATGATTTTATTTACATACCTCTATTTCTGCTTCTCTCACCTCTATATGAGTGTCATGTTTTGTCGAAGCTGTCATTTTAGTGACTGCTACAATAAACATCACTACAGAGTCACCAACATCAATCGGTTGTCTTTCAGCAATAACCACCAGAGTCGTAAATAACATAATAACCAGTCGGAATAGCATTATCTTGACAGGTATTGTTTCTTTACTATTCGCGAAACGGTAAATGATACATTTAACAGCACATTTGATACTGTTAGCCAAACTGGACATCTATATACTCCAAAGGTATTGTGTAAATGGCATATTAACTCATCATAGTTTTCTTTCCGGCTGATGTATAAACTAATTTACATAACACTGACTTTATGTATACTTCACAGCATAAAATGCATCGAAAATAGCACTACGAGTAGTTAATAATCATCCTATCCTGCTCGCCAAAATGACTTGTTCAAAGCGCGAGGATAAATAAAAACTTATACACACACTACGAGTAGTAGTAGTAAATACAGCATTGACAGAATTACTTGTTATCAATAATGTTCATATTGTTTTGTATTTTAATTGTGCAATGGAATACAATATTCACATTTTGAATTCGATATTAAGAACGATATATATTTTAGTAGTAAAGTTATGTGTGAAATGATGTTGAAAACGCAATTTATACAGGTTTGAATTTAAGAGTTTGTTGACAAAATCAAATTAATGGCATCAGATGTTTGTCAGTATATTATCAATTTGAAAGTTGGACGTTTTGAATTGGTTTTATATTCAATACCAAATTTATTCCAGGGCGAGTTGATCAAATTAACACCTTAACTATTTAAAAGTATATTCCATGGTGATGACCGTTAACAGTGTAGTCCTAAAACTAGACATTATACATGCATAAAGATAACGTCGAGGTCCTCCCAGGGGTTTTGGTTTGAATATCTGTGAAATGTGGCCAATAATTTCTAGAAATCAGGGCAACATTGGCCATTACTCTCAGGGATCAATGGATCAACGGGTTTTTTTTAAGAGATCTAAGGAAAATACTTTTGGGGAACTATGGCAAATACTTTTGGGGATCAAGGGGACAATTGCCAATACTTTAAAAGATCAAGGGAACAGGGACGCCCCCTGGGAGGGCCTCAATGTTACTATGTGAGGTAAGGTATGTGATAGACATAAGTACGGTATGCACGCGTATGTCTGACTAGTGGACAGCATCGTGTTAAAACCAGCCGTGTGTGGGCAGCAGTGATATTTATTTAATTTATTTTCTGTTCTTATTTCAAAATTTTACAATTTTCAGTTTTAAATTCGGGAATCACCACAACAGTTCCACGTGAAATTCTGAAACCTTCCCGTTACCACCTGTCATAAAATATATATTACTTTATTTTAAACATATTTTATTGCCATATAAACACATATTACATTATATATTGTGCATATACACCATATACGAATATAGGCGAAACGGTCTGTCCACAATGGTATCTGATAAAGGGTATGGCAACAATGGTATCTGATAAAGGGTCTGGACACAATTATATCTGATAAAGAGTATGTCCACAATGGTACCTGATAAAGGGTCTGGCCACAATGGTATCTGATACATGGTCTATCCACAATGGTATCTGATAAAGGGTCTATCCACAATGGTATCTGATAAAGGGTCTGGCCACAATGGTATCTGATAAAGGGTCTGGCCACAATGATATCTGATAAAGGGTCTGGTCACAATGGTATCTGATAAAGGGTCTGGTCACAATGGTATCTGATAAAGGGTCTGGCCACAATGGTATCTGATAAAGGGTCTGGCCACAATGATATCTGATAAAGGGTCTGGTCACAATGGTATCTGATAAAGGGTCTGGCCACAATGGTATCTGATAAAGGGTCTATCCACAATGGTATCTGATAAAGGGTCTGGCCACAATGATATCTGATAAAGGGTCTGGCCACAATGGTATCTGATAAAGGGTCTGGCCACAATGATATCTGATAAAGGGATCTCTTTAAAGCAATAAAAGCAACCAAGAAAAAATATAGCAGATCGGGTTTTCTTGATTCTGTTCATGAATGGTAACAAAATATGTAACACCCCTCATGGACGACACACAGGCTATAGCGATACTCACTTTCAGAGAAATATTGAATGAACTTAACGATCATAAGTACGGGTGACTTATTACGACCGCCACATATCAGCTCGGTAGGTCGCTGTAAGGTCGCTGTAAGGTCGCCGCTGTTATGGGTCGCTTTAAGGTCGCTGTAAGATCGCTGTAAGGTCGCCGTTGTTGTGGGAATCTGTAATACCTGACAACAGGGTCCCTTCGATGTGTTGAACGCAACCAAGAAAAAATAGACAGATACGTATTTAATGCATGACAGTTTATTTACGCCATATTCAAACAATGCGTATAATTACAATAAATTGCCGCATTCGTAATAGAACAATTTTGAACAGTCGTGATTGTATGGAATATTTACTGGCTCATGCATCACGTCTTAAACGTTGTTAAAGGTCATCCAGCCATTTATATCTGGCGTGTGAAAGGACTATATTGGTATATAAACTATAAAGTGTTTTATATATACTTGTATAAAGTGAGAGAATTGTTAATTGTATACGTAAAATATCTAATTGGATTTAACAATTAGTATAATACATAGTGTAATGTCACATTCTGTTACACAGGCTAATGTTGTAATACTGGTTTAAAACTTAGACAAGACGTATATAATAATATTCAGAAATTCAGGAAATTTCAGCAAGCGTGTAATCTTGAATAGTTAATTACGAACACCGAACTTTTATCTTAATCAGCACCATGCAAAACTACGTCCACTTAAATAACGGACAAAGCAAGGTATTAATTGTAAAGTATCTATCGACTTGTTTTCATACAAGATTAAGTCAGTGTTTACAAGGATACCAATAAACACAGGCGCTCTGTAATCATAAACCAGGTGTAAACAAAGGCCCTCTCTTTTGCAAATACAACATCGAATTAAAAACGTGTTTACCCGACTTCTACGTAATGTGATTTGCATGCATCATGACCTTTGGTCATTGTCATCTTCACGTTTTA
The DNA here is from genome assembly GCA_029582155.1 of Panopea generosa. Lineage (NCBI taxonomy): Eukaryota > Metazoa > Mollusca > Bivalvia > Adapedonta > Hiatellidae > Panopea > Panopea generosa. The sequence goes on along the minus strand of CM055897.1, from coordinate 5,544,987 downwards.
TTAGTTTGGTTTAGTACATAGTATGTATATTTATTAACTTTAGTTTACTTGCTAAATATATAAAAAGTTTACCAAAAGCTTTGATTAGTTTAATAATAATTTATTGCATCTATTATATACATTTACAAGAATAATAACAATACAATTATATTTATATATAGTACAAATGGGTTGGGCTACAAGTTTTTACAACATTAGAAACAGCCCTCCCCAAAGAGAAAGTCACATTTAATTGTACACATTTTCCGATACTTTACATGTTAATACATTAATTCTTTTATCGAAGTCGTTTTGCAAAAGAAAATAAATATATATACCAAAAGCTTATAGTATCTACCCGAAAGCTTATAGTATCTACCCGAAAGCTTATAGTATCTATCCGAAAAGCGGACTCGAGTGGGGTTCGTATAAGCTTTGAGCTTTCTTCGCAATCGAGCTAAATAAATTAGTTTAAACTAAATCAGCCAAGTAAAACAGTTTACAGCAAATATTTAATGTTTTCATAACTGCAAACGCTTGGCTATTTCTGATTGGTTGAATCTTTTATGATATAACTTTTTAATACAATAGGTATTTGTCACATATTAAATCAACTATTAATACATTTTGCATTGAATTGTCCCACCAGAAGGATCGTTATGCTTTATGTGGTATTTTCAAAACTATTCAACCGATTTTGAAATATCAAACAATTTTATTAAACACGAAAAACGACTGTTCGACCAATACATAATTTATGTTTTTACTCTATAAATTATGTTCACAAAATCCACAAAACAACTGATAAAATAACCGCTCCGAAAATAGTAGCATTGTTTAACATTGAAGTTAACAGGATAAAATAACAACAATTACAGAAATGGAATATGTATATCAACTAACAAATGACAGTAACGCCATATTATGGAAACGTCACAATTACGTAACCCGGAGTCAACAGCCGGAAGTCCACGACACCCAATGGTGGTCTGTCGGGGTGCTCACCACCTCAACTTTACATTCATTTCTCGCCTGAAATACAGAGAAGAAAGCTGCTTAAAATATGTATTTTTACATTTTTAATTCTTTTTACTTACTTTAAACATATTTTATCGCTTTTTTGTATACATGTAGTAGCAAAACGGTTGGGCCACAAGTTATCCAACATTAAAATCGGTCCTTCCCAACAACAAATCATTACAAAAAAACAATCAAGATGGCAATAAAACATATTCATATATGAAGCAAGAAGAAACAAGAAATGTCACTGGTAAGTGTCGCATGTCCCACAAATGGTCGTTGAAAAATAACAATATTATTATGTTATAATAGGTAGCAATGTATTCAAGAATATAAAGAGTAATGGACTGATGTTTCAGACGAGATATGCAATTTCATGTTTTTTTACATTAAAGTGTGACCTTGACCTTCGTGTAACCTTGACATCTGGGTATTTCAACAGTTAAATGCTGCAGAAACATCATCATAACATGCTGATCACTTGTGTCAAGCTATTTTAAAATCCCTAAATGTAAGACAAAGTTACAAATCAATCGTTGATAAATTTAGCCAAGTGTTTTTTAAATACATCCATGTATTGTAAAGTTAAAGGACGGACTTGAAATCTCAAACAGATTCAAAGTGTTGTCATACATACTAAAAGTGTGACCCTGACCTTTGAGGTTTGGGTCTAAGTTTTACTTATGGCACGTCGTCATGTCATCTTGATAAATTCAGCCAAGTTAAAGGCAAAGTCGCAGACCAGACACATAATATCAAACAAATTGAAAGTGTGACCTTGATCCTTGAGGAAAGGTTCAAGGTCTTACATGCAACACTTAATATGTCATGATGATCAACTGAGCCAAGTGTTTTTGAAATGTATCCATAGATGACAGACCGGACAAGAAATGTCAAAATGACTGAAAGTGTTGTCAAACAAAGTTAAATTGTGACCTTGACCTTTGAAGTGGGAGTTTGGGTATTAAGTGCAATACGTCGTCATGTTATGTTGATGATTTATAACAAGTATTTATAAAAATCCATCTATGCATGACAAAGTTGCAGGCCGGACATGAAATCTCACAGACTCAAAGTGTGACCTTGACCTTTGAGGTAAGGGTGTGGGTCTTACTCGCGACACGTCGTCATGTTATGTTGATCAATTGTAGCAAGTATCATTAAAATCCATCTATACATGACAAAGTTACAGGCCAGGCACAAAATCTCACAGACTCAAAGTGTTGTTAAACAAACTCAAATGGTGACCTTGACATTTGAGGTACTGGTGTGGGTCTTACTCGCGACACGTCATCATGTTATGTTGATCATTTGTAGCAAGTATCATTAAAATCCATCTATGCATGACCAAGTTACAGGCCGGATACGAAATCTCACACAAACTCAAAGTGTATTCAAACAAACTCAAAGTGTGACCTTGATCTTTGAGGTACGGGTGTTGGTCTTACTCGCGACACTTTGTCATATTATGTTGATCATTTATAGCAAGTATTTATAAAATCCATCTATGCATGACAAAGTTACAGGCCGGACACGAAATCTCACACAAACTCGAAGTGTATTCAAACAAACTCAAATTGTGACCTTGATCTTTGAGGTATGGGTGTGGGTCTTACTCGCGACACGTGGCCATGTTTTGTTGATCATTTGTAGCAAGTATCATCAAAATCCATCTATGCATGGCAAAGATACAGGCCGGACAAGAAATACCGGACGGTCATCATTAGTTATGTAAAACCACATGATGAATTAACCAACTCATCGTAAGTTGTGTGAAATCACAACATGAATGACCCAACTCATCGTTAGTTGTGTAAAATCACATGAATGACCAAACTCATCGTTAGTTGTGTAAAATCACATGATGAATTACCCAACTCATCGTTAGTTATGTAAAATCACATGAATGACCAAACTCATCGTTAGTTGTGTAAAACCACATGATGAATTACCCAACTCATCGTTAGTTGTGAAAAATCACATGAATGACCAAACTCATCGTTAGTTGTGTAAAATCACATGATGAATTACCCATCTCATCGTTAGTTATGTGAAATCACAACATGAATGACCCAACTCATCGTTAGTTATGTAAAACCACATGATGAATTACCCAACTCATCGCAAGTTGTGTGAAATTACATGAATTACCTAACTCATCGTTAGTTGTGTAAAATCACATGATGAATTACCTAACTCATCGTAAGTTGTGTAAAACCACATGAATTACCTAACTCATTGTAAGTTGTGTAAAACCACATGATGAATTACCCAACTCATCGTTAGTTATGTAAAATCACATGAATGACCAAACTCATCGTTAGTTGTGTAAAACCACATGATGAATTACCCAACTCATCGTTAGTTGTGAAAAATCACATGAATGACCAAACTCATCGTTAGTTGTGTAAAACCACATGATGAATTACCCAACTCATCGTAAGTTGTGTGAAATCACATGAATGACCCAACTCATCGTAAGTTATGTAAAACCACATGATGAATTACCCAACTCATCGTTAGTTGTGTAAAATCACACGAATGACCAACCTCATCGTTAGTTGTGTAAAATCACATGATGAATTACCCAACTCATCGTAAGTTATGTAAAACCACATGATGGATTACCCAACTCATCGCAAGTTGTGTGCAATCACAACATGAATGACCCAACTCATCGTAAGTTATGTAAAACCACATGATGAATTACCCAACTCATCGTAAGTTATGTAAAATCCATTTAAATTATTACCGTATCGAAACATTACAAATCATTAAAAATAATAACTACGGAGAATGACATACCTGAATATAAGCCTCTGTTATTTCTACCATGCGGGCACCTCCTTTCATCTCAAGAGCAGCAAACTTTGCCATTTCTTCAACAAACGGATCAGTTACAGATATCAGTTTTTTCTCTTCCGCAGTAACCATTGTAACAAGAACTGCAACGCCGATCACATATAAACACAACGTTAACTTCATCACGGAGAACGTTATTTCGTGTAATACGCACTTTCAATCTAATGAGAGGTAAGACTATTATGATAGGAAAAAAAACGACAAATATGCACCAGCACTCTGCAGCAAAATGTGGCGACTGATGTAGTTATTCAAACTGAAACCACTATTTATGAAGTATAGATGCCAGTCAACCAAATGTAATTATTATCTATACCTGATAGATATTATAACGAATTGTAATCACCCGTGTATTACCGCGTGGCACCATCTGGCACCAATTAACAATCTGCCTGCCGTTTAAATGTCAGTTGTTTTAGATATAACGTAGTGCAATTGCACATTTCTCTTAGTCAGCAATTACACAAGTTGTCAGTGTGATAGTTCAACATTTGTGGTTGGACACATGAAAGTGCATCTGCGACAGTTCGCAAGTCGGTATATGACATGTGGCGACTTCAAACAGGTATGCTACTGTGCATCATTTCCGAGTTATCAAATGTATAAACAAGAGATGCTGGCAATCAGCACAGCTCGACTGTATTCTCACAGCAATAATTTCCCGTACATATAATGTAAGCTGTATATAACAGTGGATGTTGTATTAGGTTTTAAACACACAAAACGCTCTTGAATTAAAATAATTGCAGTTTGAATTTAAATTTAAAGTATTTTTCTTAATTTTTTTAGTTGCAGTATGCACATATTGTAATCATAGGTATTTCAACAATTTTAAACACAATTCGCTTGGAATTGTCTCGTTTTGTTGAGAATTTCACTATGCAAGGAAAGAATTTTGATTTGTATTTCTGTTGTGAATGGAAGTTAGGATATTTGAAAACCAGATGGCGCGAGATTTTACGTGAATACGCGAGCGTTAATAACATCTAAAGCAATTGCTTTTTATTCTCTATATAATTCCTTGCAATAAATAACGCTTAATGATAACATAATTACATGTATATAATAACGAATTTTGAAAATATTTTTATAACTCAAAATTGTGTCATACCTTGGGTGTGACAAAATTCGGCCACTGGATTAGGATTTTATGCACGCAAGTTGGTCCAAGACCACATGGATGCACAATAAGTCAGTAAGTTCAGTGAAATTCAATAAAATGCGCGTTCTGGAATGTATCAAGGTCAAAACTGAACTATATATTTACGATTCCAGTCCACAACACAGACCTTACTGAAGTAAATATGCCAGTTAAAACAATAGCCTTATAGGTCATAGGTCACTAATCCTTTCCCCATGAATCGCTGCACACATGTAACAGCACGTACACAAATGCTAAATTTATATTCTGTAACAGGAAGAACTATGAAACTAGTCCGGGACTCGAACCCGAAACATTAAATTAAAAAGCGAAGACCATAGGCTCACGTTCAGATCAGGCACCTGTTGTACAGTAGGTTTCATTTGAATCAGGTACCGTAGGATTTGCGTTTGCAAAATTGTTGGTCCAAAGTGTGACAAACGGACGGTTGCGCAGAGTAATATAAACTCATATTATTTAACCTAAAGCTTTAATAAACAAGAGGCCCACATTGGCTTAAGTCGCTCATATGGTTCTCCGCTCTCTGGGACAGTGCAAATTTTGACCCTAGGGTCATGACTTGAACAAACCTGATTGGAACTGATTAGATGATACTTCATGCAAAATATCAAAGCTCCAGGTCTTGTACTTTAATTAAATCTGGAGAAGATTTGTGAAAGTTGAGAAAAAAAAATGAAACTGACAGTCTGCCGGGGCGGGGCAAATTCGACATATGATCATGATTTATGGTCATGATTTGAACAAACTTATGAGTGTTTCATGTAACAATGCTTCACACCAAAATTGGTGAAAATCTTGTCAAGAGCTTTCAAGTAAAAATTTATGATGGATGACGGACAGACAGTGGACACCAGCAGGTCACAAAAGATTAAGGGAGCCAAAATCAACAAGGACACTGTCGCCGCTATTTTTTTATTTTGCTGATCCTTCACTGCTATGCCGAGGTCCTGGAAATGGATATGCCTTATTCCATCTATAACAAATGTCAGCAACTCATGGTTACATAATCACTGTGTACGACTGGTCAGATCCAATGTAACAGCTGCAAACAATAACAGACAAAAAATTAGCCAATTCAGTTTATCCCCAAATAATGTACTGTGTATTCCCCCCCCCCCCCCATAATAATTGAGATGCAATCTGCAGTGGAAGTGCCAGTGAGATGACAAAATTATTCATTTCATAATTAAGGTCCAAAACTCGGGCTATTTCAAGCACTTGTCTGAAAGCTTATTGCAATACAGCAATGCGTACGTTTGGTCTGGATTCAATGAAAATTGTAAATGCTAGACAGAGATACACACCAGGACCTTTACAGAAAAAGATTTGTTGTCTGTTTATCATTCCATAAAAAAATGAAGACACAATTCAGATAAAATTAAGGTCATGTAATGATGACAAGACAATATTTATTTATAGAATATTTAGCATCATTCTTATGCCACCGAAGGCTAATAGGCTATAAGTTAACCTAACCACTCTTTCATGGGATCCTGGAAGATTAACTAATACTTGAACCAATCTCCATTTATAACTGATAACTTTCCCACTTGAATTATTGCAATTCAAAGGTCATAACAGCATCAACTATCTAAATTCAATTATTTATCCAATGTATTACTATGTAAGTGCGATCAAGATCCATTGAAAGATGTGGGTGCACTCTCAATTTAATCTAGCAACATTGGACAAGAGGTTTATCAGGGCTAAGTCATTAGCGCATCTGATTATCAATCCAGGGGTCGCGAGTTAGAATGTTCACCAGGCCACAATCTCCGTAATAACTGATATACGATATTGTGTCTTATTGTCATTCATCTCTCGCCACTGATTCAAGTTTGAAAGTTATCAATTACTTGGAAAGATAGATGTTCAGGATCCGAGGAAATTAAATGATAAACTGTCAGTCCACGATAGCATAAAAATGATGCTAAATTTAAAAAAAAAACAAAGTCAGTACCATTTTATTTAAAATTGGTGTTCTTGGTAAAAAACAAATAAATAAAACTATCAATAACATCAACATGCTTATACTATTTATTAACTTTAGGCAGATTGATAGAGTCATACAGTCACATCAGATTCAGTAACAAATACTCATAAACAGCTGTCTGCACCAGGTCATGTATACAATAAATAAAGACAGGTAGATACAAGGAACACTATCGGCTAGGGAATATATAAACATAATACTATGGGGTCACATTTTACTATTTAACCATAATAAATAATATCACTTATTTAAATATCACTTTTTCATTTCAAATAGTTGATATCACTTATTGCAAAATCACTTATTCGAATAGGCGATATCACTTATTCAGTTAGGTGGTATCACTTATTAATTTCAAATAGGTGATACATATTGGAAAATCACTTATTCAAATAGAATGTGATCACTCATTCATTCCAAATAGGTGATATCACTTATTCAAATAGAATGTGATCACTCATTCATTCCAAATAGGCGAGATCACTTATTTAAACAAGAGTTGTCAGAAGACAACAAAGCTGGGTGTCTAAGTCCAAAAAGGGCCATAACTGTGCCAAAATGCAATCCAGAGTTATGGTTCTTGTCTGTGTGTGTTCCATTGATGATGGTGAACACACATGCGAAGTTTCATTCACATCCAATAAGTGGTTGCATAGATATCTTAAACTTAAACGCAAAAGTTTAACCTTGGTGTCTACAGACGACGACGCCGACAACGCAGGGGTCATGGCAATAGCTCTCCTTGGACTTCGTCCCGGCGAGCTAATAAAATATGTGATCACTCATTTATTCCAAATAAGTGATATCACTCATTATGGTTCAATAGTTAAATGGCACCCTATATAAAAGAGGCAGGCATATCTTCCATACTCATTTAGATAAGAGAAAACGATACATTCATGAGATTTTTAAGAATTTAGCTTCAACGGGACATATGGCAATGTTAATATTGCATTTCAGTCATGTGCAATAATCAAATCAATGTGGACATCTGTAAACGTACAACCATATGGCTATACTAATCTCCAAGTATTACATTCTGTAAGTTCAGATTTTCATAAAACTAATGATGTCATGCTTTTGAAAAAAAAGAAACATATTTCCTTAGATATTTTTATCATACCAATAGAAAATCCTACTTTTGTCATGTTTGACCAAAAAAATGTGAAATAAAATGCCTTTCAGTCAATAAACAGAATTATATCACGATCAGAAATATGAGATTAAGGACCAGGCCCCAGATTCACAAAATTACTCCAGTCCCTTATTTTACTTAAACTCAAATAGTGTGCTTCTTTTTAGTATGAATTGAGCACACTATTGAGTTAAAGTAAAATAGCAGACTTAGTATTTTGTTACACTTGGACCAGCATATATATGGGTGAGTCATCATTTCATATCTGCTACATGTAGATAATATTATTTTCAGAAATAGTGATAAAAAGAAATTATATTTTAAACTTTCACAGTCCCTTTAAAATAGCTTTGCCAGTTAATGCAGTGTCTCTTAAATACAATAATGTTAGTTTTACATACATGTATGGTTGAAAAGCAGGCAGCAAGCATGTATTTCTATAGTGAAAATGGGGGGGGGGAAAGTCTATATCACAAATATTGCTTGAAAATCACTAACACATAATGAAATGGAGATAATTCATTTTTAAAACAATTTACATTTTCTCAAGGTGAAACAGAGCAACACAGAATTAATATAATGCCAGGTCTATATAAAGTAAGTGTAGTTCACTAGTACATGAAATGGTAAAGTTAAATAAGTATTTTATATCAAAATACATTTCTGGAAGTGAATTCCTATTTTAGCTAAAATCAATATATCTAAATAAAATCATTTTGAGAACAGCTAGATCTTCCAATAGCTCAACTTCCAAAGCAGACTTTTTTGTTCTCGTTTAACACACCAATGTTAAAGTTGAAATAATTTCTCACAACACATTATGCTCTATAAATTGAGTATCACAATATATCTGACACATGATTATCTCCCTGTACAGATGATCAGCTTTCAACCTTTTGTCCATTGAACAGTCCAGATTTCCATTTTTGCAGGATCAATATCTACCCCCTCTGCCTCCCCTTCCACCTCCCCCTCTTCCCCTTCCACCTCCCCTGTGTCCTGCACCTCTACCAGCTCCCTCCTCCTGACCATAGCCACCTCCACCTCCTTGGTTGTAACCACCACCGCCACCTCCTTGGTTGTAACCACCACCTCTGCCGCCTTGGTTGTAACCACCACCTCCTTGGTTGTAACCACCACCCCCCTGACTATATCCTCCGCCCCCTTGGTTATGGCCACCGCCTCCTGCATAACCACCACTAGCAGTTTGTGGTCTGTTACCATAACCACCTCCCCCTTGATTCCAGTTACCACCCATGTTCTGGCCTTGATTGTCCTGCCAACCCCCTTGAACTTTACCCCCACGCCCAAAATCACCACCTCCACGTCCACCACCACCACGCCCTCCACGACCACCTCCTCTGGCACCTGGCAAAGGATAATAAAAATATTAGGAATTAATGAACGAATGGTTTTTACATTACATCGACACCTAAATATGTTATTTTGTGTGAGCATAATCTGTTAAGAGAGAAAAAAATGTCAGCAGTCTATATAAATCAGTCAGAAGAGCATTTTCTATGTCAGCAAAAGATTTCAGGAGTTCCAGACTGGCTGCATATTTTTCTCATCCTGTTACATTGGCACCCAAAAGGCGACTGTGACTTATATATATTCTGAGAAACATTCACATGGTCTCTATGGAAATTCAGGGACGAATTCCAAATTTGTGAAGAAATATGTTATAGTGTGTATATAATCTGTAGTAAAATATATATCAGCAGTCCAGCAGGCTTAGTTGATAGAGCATTCATCGTATAAAAGAAAGATCCCAGGTTCGATTCCCGGACTGACTGCATATTTTTCTCATCCTGTTGCATATGGCAATTTATTTTCCTTTATCATGTTGCATAATGCTCCATTTCCTTATAACATATCTGCATCACCCAGAGTAATAGAAAAAAATAATAAGAATTAAAAGTTCCATGTTTCTCTGACAGGGATTTTAACACAATAAAACAGTCATTCAACATTTCTATTTTAAGCATTTCTGAATGTCCGAAAAACAGGATTTAGTTGAAGTTAGCTTCCATAAGCTATTCGACTGGAAAGTTTTCATAATGACAAAACGTCAGGTTAACATTTTAAAAATCTTGATTAATGTCATGCAGTGACGTTACAATAAAATGTCTACATTCTCTACAGTGTATCGCACTTACTTTGTGGCCTCTGACCCTGGGGTGCATCTTTTCTCTTCATAAAAGATGGCATTTCTGGTGGTGGAGGTTCCAACTCCCATGCTCGACCCCCTCTGTCTGGCACCTATAATTATAACAAGTATAGTAAGTATTGCACAGGGAATTACCGGTATTTACGTTTTTTTAACCATGTCTAGAACAGGGAGGACAGTGTGGTTGATGAAAAGTAGAAAGATAAGATAAAATATAATTAAAGCTTTCCTTTAATACATACACATGTATTACAATAAAACCTTTTAACCCAGATCGAATCAATCACCCATGAAGTAAAACCAACATTGTTTCTTAAAAATTAAAATACAAAGTGCTTTATAAAGATAGAGTAGCAGGCATTTTTTTCAATTATGTCAGCCATTTTGTTGAACGGCCTGTTTTAAGTCTGTTGATCCATTGTACAACAAACAGAAGGCTTGTATTGTTCCACAAGGCTATTGCTGTGATTTCAAGACCAAGTAGATAAACAGATATCAAGCAATGACACATGGCAATGCAAGGCCGTACTCACCTTTGGTATTAAAACTTTATTTATAGCACATTTAGTGGCCTCTCTAGCTTTACCGCTACTAGTTTTCTGAATCATGGTCAAATCTGAAAATATTCAAACATAGAGCGCTACTAAAATTTGATAAAGGAATATCTGGACTTTGATAAAAAAACTTGAAAAGAATCAGAATATTGTGAAGTAGACCCATTACAGTGTGGTACTGTTATTTAAACCCTTTATCAAGAGTTCTTGTCACATGCTGAAGTGGTATTGTAGCAGGCAAGCCACCTTCCATATGGTACAGGTAGGAAATGCAGTCGATTTTTGTTTCCCAATTTTATATTTATTAAGGAAAACAACAATTGTTTATTTATAATTAAAATCTTTTTAACAAGTTTTATTAGGACACACCTACGACCTCTGTGGTAAGAGAGTATCTATATAGAGGCAGCAAAACCACTCTAACACATGATCACAAATCAAATAAGGAATATTTCATAGAAACTTGACAGAAGATTATTTACCATCTCTTGCTGAGAGTATTTGTGCGACTCCTACTTCTGCAGCTTGTTGTAATGCCTTTCTAATTGGTTGGTATACTTCCGCAACTTTGTTCTCATTTTTCTATGAACATACAGCAAGTAATATATAAAACAAACACATCTAGCTTCATTGCAGTATCATTATCACCAATATCATTAATATATATACTACAATCATTACTCGTTTTTACTTTGTTTTTATCGTGAATGTTACACTTCCAAATATGACCAAATAAGGGAAGGTATGCAGCATTATACAGAGATTGAGGTGGCTTTTCAGGTCCAAGGTCAGGTTTTCATCAGTTAAATACTATAAAACATACCGGTACATGTAATCTGTCACTTCTAAAGACTATTTTGTTGACAAGGTTCCAGATACATAGTTTGAATTGACAAGGTTCCAGATACATAGTTTGAATTGCCAAGGTTCCAGATACATAGTTTGAATTGAAAAGGTTCCAGATACATAGTTTGAATTGCCAAGGTTCCAGGTCCCAGATACATAGTTTGAACTGCCGTGGTTCCCGATAAATAGTTTGAATTGACAAGGTTCCAGATACATAGTTTGAATTGCCAAGGTTCTACATACATAGTTTGAATTACCAAGGTTCCAGATACATAGTTTGAATTGACAAGGTTCCAGATACATAGTTTGAATTGACAAGGTTCCAGATACATAGTTTGAATTGACAAGGTTCCAGATAAATAGTTTGAATTGCCAAGATTCCAGATACATAGTTTGAATTGCCAAGGTTCCAGATACATAGTTTAAATTGAAAAGGTTCCAGATAAATAGTTTGAATTGCCAAGGTTCCAGGTCCCAGATACATAGTTTGAACTGCCGTGGTTCCCGATAAATAGTTTGAATTGACAAGGTTCCAGATAAATAGTTTGAATTGCCAAGGTTCTAGATACATAGTCTGAATTACCAAGGTTCCAGATACATAGTTTGAATTGACAAGGTTCCAGATACATAGTTTGAATTGACAAGGTTCCAGATACATAGTTTGAATTGCCAAGGTTCCAGATAAATAGTTTGAATTGACAAGGTTCCAGATAAATAGTTTGAATTGAATTGATAAGGTTCCAGATACATAGTTTGAATTGACAAGGTTTGTAATACATAGTTTAAATTGACATGGTTCCAGATACATAGTTTGAATTGACATGGTTCCAGATACATAGTTTAAATTGACAAGGTTCCAGATACATAGTTTGAATTGCCAAGGTTCCAGATACATAGTTTGAATTGCCAAGGTTCAGATACATAGTTTGAATTGCCAAGGTTCCAGATACATAGTTTCAATTGCTAAGGTTCCAGATACATAGTTTGAATTAACAATCTATACAGCCTTCTGACACAACAGAGTGATCTAGTCTTATGTAGGATAAACATCATTTATTGTAATGACTTGACAGTATAAGTTTTTCATAATTTGACGTCTGTTAGCCCTCGATAGCATAAAAATGACGCTAAATATTCAATCAATCAATCAATCATAATTTGAATGACCATCATGCTTTTAATCTCACTGTCCAAATATAGTCATGGGCAGTAGTCTCTCCAGTGAGATAATTAATTATCACTTTTTACTCATTTTTATTACATACACGACCATGGCTTCAACTTGCATATTCTAAATACTGCAGTAACTGCCATAAGTCTGATATAACCATCTTTCACTCACAAATTATTTATGTTTTAAACCAAGTTAATGTAGGTATTTTTAATGGGGTTAACACCATTTTCAAAACACAACAAGTTATATATATAATATTTAGTATTATTGGCGGAGAAAGACATTAGAATGAATCTGAGTAGAATCACCATCCTTCTGCAAGTACCTTGCAAACTTTCTCCCATAAAGATTCACATAAAGACTTTATACCATACTTGACATAAACCCGCCACTTCAGTGGTGAGAGCTGTCTTAGACCACTTGGCAATGGAAGTGTCTTCATGCAGATGTTAAATCTTTACATAAATATTACTTTACGATGATCACAAACAGTTTTTTTTATGTATAATTTATCAATAGTTCAATAGTTAATTAAACAAGAAATGTCACTGGTAAGTGTCACATGCCCCCCCTCCCCCCCCCCCAAATGGTCTGTATATATATACTAAGACATACTAGCATTTACGGGGTATCGATCTATCTTAGACCTTTCTTGAGGGGTCCTTATGGATTGTGAGGTCTATATAGGACCTCGCAAAATAAAGCCCCTTAAAATTAATCATTTATTTTACTAGAGGTGAAATATGTGTAAAGTGTGCAATTAAGTTTTATATCAAAATTGAAATTGAGTTGTTTCCCTTACACCATTACCGCAATCGCCTAGTCCCGACAGGCCAAGAATGACATAAACTCGGAGATGCTCCGCATGAATATCAATGTATGTGGAATATCTCGGCGTTTTTCATTTCCCGCTAAATGTTTGTCGTTTTGGTTAAGATTACCATCAAAGGCTTTATTTGGTACATTTAAATATGGAAAAAGATATAAAAGACACATTATAGTTGTCTTTAAACTTTTGTAGTAATATTACAAAAAAACTTTGGCGTATGAGCTTTTGGGATTCAAATGTAAATTCTGCATTAGATTAATTATAAATTTATTCAACATCGAAATTGCTCGATTTGATTGATCTGAAGCGATAAACTAAACAGGACTCGTGGATTTTCATTACTTTAATAGAGTGACGTGTGTGAATTTTATTTAAGCGAGTGAAATCTTTATTTCGCACTTGAATACTAAGACACATTAGCATTTATGGGGTTTTGGTCTACAGAGCTTTTTTTATAGCAATTGGGAAGACGCCCAAGACTTCAAGATCGGGGGAAAAACAGCGCCATGTTCTAACCAATAATTATCAGATATTACAATAATACTTAATATCCAAGCGGGTTTTTATACCCTATCAATGTAATGATTTTTTTTAAAAAAAAATTTAAAAGGTAAAAAGGCCCTGGCCTATATAAAATCCTTGTTGCGGGGCGCTCATAAAAGGCGGGGTCTATATAGGACCCCACAATTGCTGCAACACCTACGCTTACGTTGTCGTATGTACCAAACATCCACAAGTCGGTCTCAGAAGGAAAATATATACAATAGTATTTAAGTTGAGTTATGAGGCAATTATATGCATATATATATAAAAGCACTATAATTATATTTATATAGTAACTAAGTATGGGGTGTTCGGCAAAACCCCGGAACCAGGTTTGAAATTTTGACCCTAAATAATAGTTGTAGGGACACTATCATCAATTTAATTTTATAGAAGGACATAACTATGGGTGTATTGTTGGGTTAAGGGGTTTGACCTAGGGATGGTATAGGGCCCAATTAGGGGTCAATTAGAGAGTATTCAGATACCTAAACCAAGGCTTAACTAAAAACTTGCTATCTTTGAAAAACTTGAATGATGTTTATGGGTCCTGGGTAAAGGTCTTTGAGGGCATCCTATGTCAGGATAGTAAAAGTTACAGAACGTTATTGGGTTTTTTATTTCTCCAGGGATGGACAACATAAACCCTGCAAAAAAAAAAATCACCAAAAATATGGGTATAAGGGGATATCCAAACCTCTCAACACAAAGTTCCTAAAACTTGATTTAACCACGTAATTCGATGACATATATATTTCTATATGACTTGGGTTAAATCTGAAGGTAACATTAGAAAGATAAATAGATAAGGACCACGAAGGTGATTTCCCCCTATTTTTCCCTATTTTTTTGACAGAGTTACTGTTCTTGATAGTTAGGGGGAAAAAAAAAAAATTTTTTTTTGATGATTGTGTCCCTCAATAAAGGAGTTATGATAATTATCTCAATAATTAGGAGGGTTCGAGATCCGTAATTAGGGGCAACCCTTGGGGTTTATGTAGTGTTAGGTAGGGGTCATGTCACTATAAAAATATTCGTCAAGCAAAAATGTTATGTTTATTGTGTTTTTTTTAGGTCATGTTTAAAATGTTAAATCTCAACATTGCGATGCTTGATCTTTATAAACTCTTTACCAATGAACGTATCTCATCCTACTTAACAATTCTAGACATTGACCTTGTTCCCTACGGTCAATGTCAATCTTCAATTTTCGTTCCAAACCAAGCGTAAAAAAAGCGTTCAGATTTAAAAAAAGACTATTTAAACTTCATATCTCGCCCTAGCAATCTATAGAAATCCATATAACATGCATAAAGGAACACTTATGGAACCTTTCAGAAAGATATGTTTATGAATGGCAAAGACATGAACGATTTTCCGATATTTTTAATGACTTTTTTTGGGGAAAAATCACTAAATTTAATGAATTTCCGGTCATTTTCAGATGACCTTTAATGATCTGTCTAGGTCATTGGGCCTAATATTTTTGTTATCACGTTGAAGGGCTTGAATAGATCTTTGTATAGTTATCTAGCCTTGCGGTACGGCATATGGCCTCTACGGAGGCTCGAACATGGTAAAAAATGAAAAAATCGGCCAAAATGTCGATTTTTGAAATCAGTAATATAGAAAAGTATAAGTGATTTTTTAAAATGGTAAGAACAAACTTGCCTTTATTTGACAGATCTAGCTAACAAAAAATCGACTCTAGGTATAATATTTAATTTTTGAACGTGTACGTGCTTCAGATTTGATAACAAAACTCGACCGAGTGCTCTCTGGACAGTGAGGTACGGCAACCTTAATATCTATTCAATACCTGTCCAACAACACCAAGATCATCAAATTCCGACAAGAATTGGCCTCTGGGCAAGGGTTTGAACATGGCACCTAAATTTGCCAAAATCGCTGGAATTGCACGGGTATGCAGGGAGACAGATAGCTTATCACTCTAAGAACAAATGTTGCTTAGAATTTAATTCTCTACAACATATATCAACATGATCTCAATGCACATGGCTCTCATTTTCCGGCACGTGCTACAACATAACCTAAGTTCGAGGCCCGCTGGCGACCCCTGGTGGTCATATTTTCTAAAAAAATATACCAACCTCAAGAGCTATGCAATACCTGTCGAACCCTGTGTCTGGGTTAAAAACGTCGCAAGAATAACGTTAGTACCAGGGTTTGAACATGGCACCCCAAATTTGCACCATTTTTGGGAGTGGCACATGTTGGCACGGGCAGTTTCGGACTAAACGAAGACAGATAGCTGATCACTCTTAGAACAAAAGTTGCCGAGAATAAGGTGTTCTACAACATATATGAAAAATAAATCAATGCACGTGCCTCTCATTTTCTGGCACGGGTTACCAATTTTTGACCCGAGCTATACCAAAAAGTATAAGTTATTTTCGAAACGGTAAAAATAAACTAGCCTTTATTTGACGAGATTGAGCTAATATTTTTTTTTCTCTAGGTCCCTTCTTTCTATTTTTGCACATGCACGGGTTTGAGATTTTTTAACAAAACTCGACGCCACTTTGTCAGGCTCGCGAAGACCTTTCCAACGATACCAACTTGAAAAAATCGGACAGGAAATGGCCTCTCGGCTAAGGTTCAAGCCCTTTTGGCCATCCAGCTGACCGTATCTGAGTTGGAGTTAAGGCTCTACTGGCTAAACGTTTTGAGTTAGCCACATAAGTTAAAGACAAAAGTTGCTCAGAATTAAATTCCCTACAACATATATGAAGATGAACCCATAGCACATGGCTCTAAGAATGGCGCACGTGCCAGGGTGACCACCTCAGTTCAAGGCCCCAGGAATGACATTGACCGAGTGCCCATAGGTCAGTGAGGTACGGCAATCTTAAGATCTATTCAATACCTGCCCAACAACACCAAGATCATCAAATTCCGACAAGAAATGGCCTCTGGGCAAGGGGTTTAAATATGGCACCTATAATCGACCAAATATGACGAGTTTGGTTGAATTGCACGAATATGCATTAATAATTTTGTTTTCACTCTTTTTGCTGTAGCGCACGGGGTTTGAACATGCATGGGTGGTTGTTGGTAGTCGTTCAATTCGTACAGGGGACATCTAGGTACACTCTGATACCCAGATTAATGGGTTCCGATAAGTATTTTTTTGAAAAAATCGCATTCCGGCAAATATGATTTTTTCAAAATTTTTACCATGTTCCACGCATCCCTGGCACCTTATTCCTAGCACTAATGAGGTGATATTTACAACATTCCTTAGGGATTTCTAATGCCTATATCCCCCAGAAATCAAACATATCATATACTACGGTTATTGACCTGTCGAGTAGACTGAAACATGTCCGAACGTTTTTTCAGCATGGGTTGACCAGTGTCACGTTGGATTCACACGCACTCCTGATAGTCCATGCGTGTGGATCTGCCGTGGGGGTCATGAGATTCACACGCGGAAAAATTTGTTACTGTTTTGAATAATTACATTTGTTTAAAGGTTATTAATCATTTGAAATCGCGTGTCTTCGTTTAAACATAGGGTGAACATGCAAAAAACCCACTGGGAGTGTTATTTTACTGTTAAAACATACACTTATTAATATAGAACACAGACGTGTTATTGGCCGCTATAAGAGAAAGAAAATCACCAACAGTGAATCACAAACACAATTTTACTAAATTAATAACTGTTATTTTAGTGAAACATACATCGATCGAAAGCTAAACTATTACCTGATCGAGTGATGTTAACATATTCATAGAAACTGGCGTAACTACTAAGAATTAAGCATTTTCTCGTGGGCATTCCTTCGCAAAAACGGCGACAAATACCCACAACCATGTCATGCAGTACTGTAAAAGCTATTGAAATAGCTGATTAAACAACATGAATGATAAACTTATAATTAGATTATTAAAGTATAAAAATAAAAGAAGACAGCGTAATTAACTTTAGTAAAATAAAAATATTAAATATTGAATTACATAAATATGAAAACATGACGAAAAACATATCATTTATGTAAATTACAAAATAGGCTTCATCTTTAATTAAGAATATATACTACACAAATAAATAAATTATTCTTGAAACAATGACTGATCGGTGAGTTATGTTCTTACAAAATCAAAAGTAACGATTATAGTTTCTAAACGGAATTAATTAAAAAAAAAAAGCATTTATTTAAGGCAATGTGCAGTTGCAGATCACGCGTCACGGAAACGAAAATAGGCCGCAGCGCTAATATCAATCACTAATTCTATGTCATTTAAATACTTCATATTTGTATACTGCTACATATTTTCATTCATTTATTCATCCTTCCATTCACTCACTCACCTACAAGCTCACCCATTTAATTATTCATGTCACTAATATTTATAGATTCATTAACAGTGTATAACGCCCCACTAATGAGACGATAATTGTATTTACCAGGTAGTTTTATTCCTTCCTGTTTGTACACTATAAAACTTCCTTTTATTTAAATAAACAATTCTTATCAAAATAAAGTTGCATGTAATTATGTTTTCTGCAATTTATTATTTCTCTACCGTATACGACGCGTGTTAATTATAATTATAAATATTGGGGGTTGTGACTCTATGACTCCCTCATCGCGGTTGAGTAATTTTGCAAGGAATTCTATAAAGACTTTATACAAGTCCTTGAATTTTGTTATGATAACAATGTGCCATTTTCGCACCTGTTTCCTGCCAGAGGACAGGGTATCGTTTGTGCCTTAATTGATTATATGTCTCTGATATCAATTGTCTAGTTTAAATGAAAGTCTTTATAAAAACAACAGCAATAATTATTATTATTATAGATGCTCGCCTTTAGGTCTCAAAAAAACACAGTTGAATTGTGTTCTTTGCTCTATATAAAATAAGGTCTAGGATTTCCATGGTAAAAAAAGAATTCCATTAAGATTTTTTTTTTTCATAGCATGAATGAAAACCCACATTAAATGCACAATAACTGGTAGGTTGACCACGTTGTCTTTTTAAAGGAGGGTGCTGTGACACCCTGAGATTTTTTGAAAAATGAAGTCCTCAAATGCTCGTAAATACATGCATATGTTGAAATCCTATTAAAGTCACTTTTTTAACACCATGATGTCTGATTGCAGTATATGCTATACCAGCTTCGAACGAATGACCTCCCGCTTCCGAGGCAGACGCATTAACCACTAGGTCACTGAAGACGGAGAGCATGTTATATATATATACAGTAGAACTTCGTTGGCTCGAACACGGATGGCTGGAACACCACACATGGATCGAACCACTTATCTGGTCCCGATCGAAATACTATCTAAATTATATTATTCTACCTTCGATGGCTAGAACACCGAGTTGAACTAGAAATTAGGTCCAGCCAACATATTTAAATGTATTTTGACACTCTTCGTTCGAACTATTTTGTTCAGTCCAGTCTGGTTCGATCCATCGAAGTTCTACTGTATTCATCTTTATATACTTGGAATAAGTTCTCTCATTCGATACAACTCAAGAAATTAATATATGATTTGCACTTGCTGTCGAAGATCTGTCAAATATAATGTTTTTAAACCATTTACAAGAGTTATGCACTTTTTTTCAACCCAAGACATAACATATGCTATGGTAATGTAACTTTACATAATAAGTATATATGCTTTTCAGAAATAGTTTAAAATAAATTAAAGCGTGTCCCTTTAAAGTACTTTAGTGAGCTAATAAATGTGAATATAGCTGATATATTACGCAGCAGTTTTAAAAATATTTTTGCTTTGATAAGTAACACCGCAATTATCTTAAGCTTTATATTCCTTCTAGTGTTTCATGTTTAATAAAGTAAACACTAAAACATTAACAAACTATTTGTTACAGATCATGTCATGTTTGTACGCTATTGAAACACGCGATATGTTTTAAAACAGATATTTAACAAAACAATGAGCAAAGTCACTCATATCAATATCAAGACTTCCCTAACTGCAGTAAAGTGAAAGGTTAATGTGACATACACAGAAAGGCTTTGCATAACAATACAATGTGTAAAATAATTCATATCAATATCAAGGCTTCCTTACCTGTAGTAAAGTACAAGGTTATGGTTGTCTCTACTTGTAAACAAGTCAATTATGTTATTGTAGAGATTTGCATTTTTAACCAGTTAGTCAATTACGGATGTTGTCATAATCATTTGAATAAGTGACTTACGGAAGGTGATTATACAGTAGAACTTCGTTGGCTCGAACACGGATGGCTAGAACACCATATATAGTTTGAACCACTTATCTAGTCCCGAACAAAATCCTATTTCGATGTATATGCATATACATATTTGGTTTGATGTTAAACAATGAAACAATGCTTGGTTCGAACAACCCTTAGCTCGAACTATTGTGTCGAGTCCCGTCGGGTTCGAGCCATTAAAGTTCTACTGTATATAAAACTAATCAATAAACAATCGATTCTCTCTCTCTCTCTCTCTCTCTCTCTCTCTCTCTCCCTCCCTCCCTCCCTAACACTATTCACTCTAACCCTATATCTCATATTCCACATTTCCTGAGTGTTTTTAATATCTTTTCTTTACTTTTTGAATCTGTATTTGTATACACGCACACGTACGCACGCACATCCCGGGGAAATTTCAAACGTCAATCAGATGCTGCATTCTAAAATGTTTGTGTGAAAATTGAATTCTCTGATGCTAATCCTTATGGTGATAAATAGTCTTATGTTATTTTGTATTACCATTTTCCTTTTACTGATCCACTTCTTGGCAGGTTTGGTGGAAAAAAAGCAAGCTATAGATCTACATAGCTCAAGTTATTTTTGAGAAAATGCAGTGACATATTATACCAACGTTTTCATTAAATCTTGCTTAGATTTGTGTTTATGTACTGCACTAAAGAGGTTATGTACACTCAACAGGTGTCATTGTACAAAGAATGACAGCTAGTATTACGCATACTATTATAAAACTCTGACACTATCTTTTGAACAAATGTAATAGATATTCACACGAACTGCGCATATTGAACAGAAAGCGTTTCTTTATAGTATATATTTATGCAGACGTTAATGTAGTTTTATATTTGGTTTTAAATCCAAAACACAAAATATCTGAATGTCTCGTACTTATATGATTTTAAATAACTTTTATAACGATTTGTATATATGAGACATGAGCATCCCATTATCGTGTCTGTCTGTCTGTCTGTCTGTCTGTCTGTCTGTCTGACACACACACTCTCTCCCTCCCTCCCTCCCTCCCTCCCTCCCTCCATCCCTCCCTCCCTGAAAGCACCGATACATGGGATCTCCATTTTTGTTAAAGTCTCATCCGAAAGAATGATAAGTATTTTTTTTATGTAGGAGCGGGGATCGAACCTGCGACTCCTGGGTTCGAAGTCACTTTATCCACATTTTCACTTTCTCCTTTTATGTCCTCTCCCTATACACCTTTGTGTTCAAAACCTTACTACACAAACACACCAGTACTAGTATCTATGACTTAATCAACACCATGAAAAAACACACGTTGGTAACTTCATTACACCGAGAAAAATATTATTTAAACTTATTTAAACATATGCGGATAAAATGTCTTGCTCAAAGACATTACACTAAGCCGTGGCGGGGTATCGAATCCGCGTCTCCCCAATCGGTCCGATGCTCTATGTACCACGAATCAGGCGCTTAAGGAAAATGTTGGTAACCTATTTACAAAAAGCAAACTTATATTTTGTGTTAACCAAAACTTCGATCACCAACGACGTGAGATTCACACGTTTAGTACCTTAACTACACGAGACAATCACCAACTGTATGATAAGCACATGCATCAATGACATGAGAATCACACGTTTAGTACCATTTTTTACATAAGACAAGCGCTACCTGCATGATAAGCACGTATTTGGTACTTAAATAACACAAGACAAGAACCAACTACTTGAAAACCACACATTTGGTACCTAAATTACACAATAAAATCACCAACGGAATGAGAACCACACGTTTGGTACCTATAATACATAAGACAAACACAAACTGCATGCTAAGCACACGTTTGGTCCCTATTATACAATTAAAGCATAAACGGAATGAGAAACAAACGTTAAGTAGGTAAATTAAAAACGACAAGCACCAACTGCATGATAAGCACACGTTTGGTACCTAAATAACACAAAGCATCAAGGCCATGAGAATAACACTTTTGGTACCTTAATTACATAAGACAAGCGCTACTTACATGATAAGCATGTGTTTGGTACCTAAATTACACAGTAGAAGCACAAACGAAATGAAAAACAAACGTTTGGTACCTAAAATAGACAAGACAAGCACCAACGGCGTCAGGTCCACACGTTTGGTACCTAAATTACACAAGGCAATCACTAACTGCATGATAAGCACATGTTTGGTACCTAAATAACACAAGGCAAGCATTAACTGCATGATAAGCACACGTTTGATACCTAAATAACACAAGGCAAGCACTAACTGCATGATAAGCATACGTTTGGTGCCTAAATAACACAAGGCAAGCACTAACTGCATGATAAGCACACATTTGGCGCCTAAATAACACAAGGCAAGCACTAACTGCATGGTAAGCACACGTTTGATGCCTAAATAACACAAGGCAAGTACTAACTGCATGATAAGCACACGTTTGATGCCTAAATTGCAAACGACAAGCCTTACTTGCATGATAAGCACATGTATGGTACTTTAAATACACAAGACAGTCAACAACCGCATAAGAGAACCACACATTTGATACCTAAAATACCCAAGACAGGCACCAACGGCATAATATGCACACGCTTGGTACTTGTATTACACAAGACAAGCACCAACTTTATGATATGCACAGGATTGGTACCTAAATTACACAATTAAAGTACTAACAACATGAGAACCACACGTTTGGTACTTAAATTACATAAGAAAAGCACCAACGGCATGGAGACCACACGATAGGTACCTAAATTACACAAGACAAGCACCAAATACATGATGGTGCATAACTGACCTCATAACTAACCAGTTGTCTTTATATATAATTTTCAACATGGATTTTAATTTATCACTTTTTGACGTCCAAATTTATAGCAACACAATCGCCTTTTTTTTCGAACTCAGTTGAGTTATATTAAATATAATTTTTTTATAGAATGGAAACATATATCACTATATACTCATTTGACGGATGTATAGATTTACAAATGCAAAATTTACGACGGACTGGAGATATTAAAATTGACTGGAGTTGTAGCACAAAATATATGATTGCCAGCCTGAAGATGATCAATGGAAAAACATAATCTGGAGTTCAAGTTAAAACATAATGTATATCTGGAGCTGAAACGTTGAAAGTCTTGCTTGAGGAGTTGGACAAGAGTTAAGATGACTCATTTGAATTGTATATTTGTGTTTTTTCAAGAATTTAACTATATTTTTAAATAAACAATAAATCATTCATTATTGGTGATTGTTTGCACATTATTAAAAGGCACTTTAAAGCGATACATCTTTCTTTTTTTATGAAATAATGGGGAAAGATATTGAGCAGTGGAGATGTAAAATTGGTAGTATTTATGTGTCGATCAATAATCTATCAAAAAGTCAAACGTCAGAATATGAAGGTTTGTTTGTCAAGCTTTCATATAGGTTGTTCATGTTGATAATTTTTATGTTGATTTTATGTGGAGATGTGGAAAGGAATCCTGGACCACCACGTTACCAGTTTACAAAATTCCCTGTAAATGGTAATTTTCACCAGGGTCATCGAATATTCAGTTAATTTTCACAGGGAAGACAGTGTGTACCATGTTGTTTGGCATTTTTTGCAAATGCGTTATTAAAACCGTTTGATAGCTACTGTTGAAAAGTATTGATATGGACTCTGTTATGTATGCAGGAGATTATTTATATAGATACACAAAAGAAATATCAAACACACCACATTCTTTTCTAAATCCCAATGAATTGCCTTCTTACTTAACATTTCAGAAATCAAACTAAGTTTTCCAATTTCCAAACCTACATTTTCGAATTAAAACAAACAGCGAGCCTTCCCTCAGGCCTTTCATACCTTTGATTTTAATATTGCAGCCATGTACACTATTCCTTTTGTGACATTTTGCCACCAACAAGCTGCATTATTTGTAGATTAATCTGCAAAAGTGTAGGTTTATTCTTTCATTATGATATTATCATTGTACATACATATAGCAGGACATCACTTTTCATAACAAGAGGCCCATGGGCCTTAATGGTCACCTGATTATCCTTGATGACATAAAGCTAATGAACTTTTTTTTTCCCTATTTTGTCTTTCGGAAAGCGGCAAAAATCCAAACAAGGATTTTGAACATCTCACGATCTGCATCAACAAATGACATCACGTATTTTTATACAGATTTAGGCAAGTAGTACCTACCGCAAGGGTCAAACCATGACACCCGAGGACATGAAAATCACAATTTTTATGACGGACTCCTAGGCCTCATTAACTATGCTTGAAATTTGTTTTCTAGTGCTTCCTATAATAAAAAAGATTTTTAAAGTTTGCTTTAAATTTGACTGTTTTGGACCAAGGTTACAGAGGGAGTGGGACACTCAAAAATTACACCAAAAACCATTAAAAAACTATTCAGTCATCAGAAATGATGGTTTTTGTCTGTTTCTCTTATATAGATTTAATAAAGTAGCCCCACTCCCAACTGGGGGACATGAAAGTCACAATTTTCATAAAGAATGTCAATAATCATATGCGGGAGTGGGGGGGATGGAAGGTAGGGGACCATGAAGTTCACACGGGTATTAACCGTTGTGTCAGCAACATCATATCACATAAAAAAAATTTGCAGAAGTCTATTCAGTCATAAGAAATAACGTTTTTTGTCAGATTTCTCTTATACAGATTTAGTAAACTGGGCCTCATCCCAGTCCCAAACCGCGAGATTTAGAAGCATAAAGTTAATAATTTTGATAAAGGACCCCTAGTCGTCAATATCATGCTCACAATTTTCTTCTGAGTGCTTCCTACAATAAGAAGATTTTTAAAATTTACCTTGAATTCGACTGTTTTGGCCCT
Source organism: Panopea generosa (assembly GCA_029582155.1). Classification (NCBI taxonomy): domain Eukaryota; kingdom Metazoa; phylum Mollusca; class Bivalvia; order Adapedonta; family Hiatellidae; genus Panopea; species Panopea generosa. The sequence continues at coordinate 5,519,619 of CM055897.1, read as the reverse complement.
GCCCCCAAGACCTTATGGGGTGGGGACCATGAACTTCACAAAGGTATTAACCGTCATGTCATCAACAACAAATCACACCAAAAAGCATTCGCACAAGTCTTATCTAGGTATAAAAGCTGTATACAATTCATTACGACTGAGTTTATGGTTTTTTAAAAGGATTCGAAAATGTGAATTGTTTAGATGCTCTAAAATATTTTAAGCCCAACCCCCAGGGCCAAACCATGAGACCCAGGGACATGCAATTTTTATAAAGGTATCATATACGTCCATAATCATGCTCACCATTTGTTTCCCAGTGCTTCCTATATTAAGAAGATTTTCAATTCACAGTTTTGATTCACCCTTTGGTACCAAAGCTGCATACAACATTTTATAACGACTGAACTTATGTTTTTGAGAAGTCGACAGATAAAGGCGATCCCAAAAGGTTCCTTGAGACAAAGTCTCAGGTGACCTTAAAATACAATGTGATTCAGTTTAAATTATAAGAGACTACAAATTAAAAATATATAACTATTTACATAGCTATTAACATCTACATTTACTATAAAATGCCAAATGATGTAAAACCTTCCATTTAACTTAACTTTCCACAAAAATGCTGTTGAGAATGTTTTCAATTATGAAAAAAAAAACATTTATATACAGGGTTACCTTGGAATGATTGAACATACATTAGTGTTTGCGCAAACTGTAATGCAAATACATTTTGTTTATGTGGAACATACAAGCTATGAAGTTTTGGGTTCATTTGCAACATAAAAATGTTAAAACTTGAGCACAATCTGAGTCATTAATCGCTATCTAACTGTTGAAATTTGTAACAGGAGCCATAAAAGCATTAATGTGGTCTATATATATAAGGAAATATGTATATCCTGTGGGGCATCAGCATTCATGTACGATACTAGCTTATAAGGGCTATATATATCCGTTATATATAGAAAATGTGGGCCCTTGAAGAAACCCCACATCAAGGTGTCATTCAAAGACCCCACAAAAGACCATATGTCTTTATATATATATATATATATATATATATATATGTTATAATAGGTAGCGATGTATCCATGAATATCAAGAGTAATGGACTGACGTTTCAGACTAGACATGCAATTTCATGTTTTTTTACATTAAAGTGTGACCTTGACCTTTGTATAAGCTTGACCTTGACATCGGATGTAATGGTTTGGGTATTCCAACAGGTAAATGCAGGTGACACATCATCATGACATACTGATAACTTGTGTCAAGCTATTTTAAAATCCCTCCATGTAAGACAAAGTTACAAACCAGACATGAAATATCAAACAAACTGAAAGTGTGACCTTGAAGTAAGGTTATGGGTCTTAATGTGACACATCATCATGTCATGTTGATCAATTGATAAATTGAGCAAAGTGTTTTTGAAATCTATCCATGTATTATAAAGTTACAAGACGGACTTGAAATCTCAAACAGACTCAAAGTGTTGTCATACAAACTCAAAGTGTGACCTTGACCTTTGAAGTACGGGTTTGGTCTTACTTGAGACACATCATCATGTCATCTTGATCAATTGAGCCAAGTTAAAGACAAAGTTACAGACCAGACATGCAATATCAAACAATTTGAAAGTGTGACCTTGACCTTTGATCAAAGGTTCTTGGTCTTACATGTGACACTTAATTATGTCATGTTGATCAACTGAGCCAAGTGTTTTTAAAATGTATCAAATTGTGACAAAGTTACAGATCGGACACTAAATCTCAAACGGACTGAAAGTGTTGTCAAAAATCTCACACAGACTCAAAGTGTTATCAAACAAATTCAAAGTGTGACATTGACCTTTGAGGTATGCATGTGGGTCTTACGCGTGACACTTCATCATGCCTCGCTGATGAATTGAGCCAAGTGTTTTTGAAATTAATCCATAGGTGACAAAGTTACAGACCGGACACGAAATCTCAATCAGACTAAAAGTGTCATCAAACAAAGTTAAATTGTGACCTTCACCTTTGAAGTGGGAGTTTAGGTGTAACGCGCAACACATCCTCATGTTATATTGATCATTTGTTGCAAGTATTAACAAATCCATCCATGCATGACAAAGCTACAGGCCGGACACAAAATCTCACACAGACTCAAAGTGTTTCAAACAAACTCAAAGTGTGACCTTGACCTTTGAGGTACAGGTATGGGTCTTACTCGCAACACGTCGTCATATTATGTTGATCATTTGTAGTAAGTATTAACAAAATCCATTTATGCATGACAAAGTTACAGGCCGAATACTGGGTGGGGTAGGGGTGCATAAAAAGAGTTCACCTGTGAACCATGACCTTTAAGGTACTGGTGTGGGTCTTTCTCGCGACAAGTCGTCATGTTATGTTGATCATTTGTAGCAAGTATTAACAAAATCCATTTATGCATGACAAAGTTACAGGCCTAACACGAAATCTCACACAAACTCAAGGTGTTGTCGAACAAACTCAAAGTGTGACCTTGACCTCTGAGGTACGGGTATGGATCTTACTCGCGACACCTTGTCATGTTATGTTGATCATTTGTAGCAAGTATTAACAAAATCCATCTATGCATGACAAAGTTACAGGCCGAACACGAAATCTCACACAGACTCAAAGTGTTGTCAAACAAACTCAAAGTGTGACCTTGTCCTTTGAGGTACAGGTATGGGTCTGACTAGTGACACGTTGTCACGTTATGTTAATCATTTGTAGCATGTATTTATAAAATCCATTTATGCATGACAAAGTTACAGGCCGGACACTAAATCTCACAGACTCAAAGTGTTGTCAAACAAACTCAAAGTGTGACCTTGACCTTTGAGGTACAGGTATGGGTTTTACTCGCGACACGTCATCATGTTATGTTGATCATTTGTAGTAAGTATTAACAAAATCCATCTATGCATGACAAAGTAACAGGCCGAATACTGGGTGGGGTAGGGGTGCTTAAAAAGAGTTCACCTGTGAGCCTTTGGATCAGGCAGCTAAAAAGATATGGCTATGCTTCAACTATGTTCAAGACTTTTTATTGAAATTATTAACAATGTTTTTACCTTTGCTTTATCTGACCACATAAAAGACTGTATGGTGAGGTCTAATCGTTTAAGTAACATTTCTCGCCTCGTCTTGTATTCATCTATCAGGGCAGTGTTGATCTTGTGTATCTGTTCCCACTGTTTGTCCGAGAGGCGAACTTTCAGTAGAGATTTACCAACAATATTAGGATTCTGGCTGAGGTGTTCTTTAATCTACAAGTTATAAAACCAACACTTGTAACAAAATGGTGATTAGAACTGACAGACAAGTCATTACGTGCAGAAACTTATACATGCATGCATAGCTATATACAGAATAAATGAATGGGGTTTTACAGAGTACCAACACATTATAGGTTATTTGGCGCCAACGAGAAGAAAGATTCCAGGTTCATTCTACATGTAAAAAAAAATTAACAAACAGATAAAAAAAACACATCACCAAATGAATATGCAGAACCTGGAACCTTGATACCATCAGAACTGCAGAGTTTCAGCAAATTATGTTGTATTACTCTATTTGTTGCTTCCTACGGCATGCAGGAGTTGCAGTGATCCTATTCTTGCCATCACTCATAAGGCTCCCTGGAACTACACAGGGGTTGGTAATTTAACCACAATAATGAACATGACAAAAAATGATAAAATGAACATAACACCAATTTGAAGGATTCCTACCTCTCTGCAGAGATCGACAGTGATTCTATTCTTAGACGGAACCACATGGGCTAGTTATATATAGAAAGTGCTATCTAAATCTTTACAGCACTCAATTAATCATAATATACAAATTACAAGGATTGACTCTTAAGATTACACCATGTTTAAAGTTAGATAGTAGATGTAGCAGATTTCATAGTAAGTGTGAAACGTTAAGAAAAGTTTTTAATAGCAACCATTGCCTGTGGTTAAATCACATCTGTTATTTCATCTAGCTCATGAAGCTAAATCTTACACGAGTTTGCAGTTTGAATAGAAAATTCCTTCAAAGGTACAACTGTTTTGGTGAGTTTCTGCAAAAACAGTTATCCCAAGGAACAGAATTTTCTATCCAAACCAAAAATGCCATGAACGATTTTTTTTCTTGGATACCAAATAACTATTTTAACTTAATTTATTTGATTGTTTTTAGACATTAAAGTATGATTTACGCCCTATATTTACATCAGAGGGTGAAAAATTTATCTCAGCCCTAGGGTATTTTATTAATGATTTGGTTATAAATATGATCATTAATATTGAAAAAATCATAATAGTGAAATACCTATTCATGCATATATTCTAAAACTGTAAATAAGGCTTACAATAGTATGATAATGTCGCTCTAAAATTCATTCAGCAATTCTTTATTCTTCCATTATATTAATTCCTATCTAGAAATAATCAGAAGTGATATTTTGTGCTATTTTTTTATTTGAAGAAACATCGTTATCTTCTTATTAATATTCAGGTATTTTTCACTGTAGCAAAAATTTATTTTGAGTTAAATCATAAACACAACTATTTGATTAATAACCTTTGCTTCGAGTTTACTGAACAGTTGGAAGGGTGTGACATTTGTAGGCGGTTTGGGGAATCCAAGGGCAATCAACATGATCTTCAGGTGCCGAGCCGTGTCACTCTCAAACTGAAATATACATTTATAAATAATCAAACAAGATCTATAAAATGATGTACTACTGAAAAATACATTTACAAATAATCAAACAAGATCTATAATATGATGTACTATCTTTTTGTTTTATTTAACAACAATAAAACTATTGGAATTTTTCCTGTTCATTTTAGCACCATTTATTAAGTGCATAACACAAAAATCAACAAGAAGAGGTAGTCGTCAAGATGGTCCGCCATTGGCACCACAGTAGGGTATTTTATTTAGATGTTCTGAAGCTTGAAAAAATGAAAGTAAAAAGGAATTACTTAACAACTAGTCTGACATGTGTACAAAGTTTCATGAAACTATTTTGTACAGTTTTAAAGTTATGAAAGTTTAGTATTTAAACTTTGACTATTTATCTCCATGGTAACAGAAAAAATATTGAAAATGAAAACTTCCACATACCAAAAGGTACTATTAGGCCACTAAATTGACATGTCACATGATGTGTACACAATTTTATGAAGTTACCTTAAACAGTTTTAGAGTTGTGCTCCTGAAACAGTGAATTTTGTATTTTTGGATATTTGTTTCCATTGTAACAGAAAAGTATTGAAAATGAATATTTCCCCATAGCAAAGACACTACAAGACCATTAGATTGGTATATGTACAAAGCTTCATGAAATTACCTTGAATAGTTCTGTAGGTATGTTCCAGATACGCCAAAATTAGTAATTTTTTACTACCCAATTGCAACAAGCACTACTACACCACTAGATTGACATGTGTAAAAAGTTTCGAGAAATTATCTTGAACAGTTTTGAAAAGCTTTCTGATGTACAGACATGTATGCACATACAGTGCTCAATTTAATACCCCCGCTGCAAAAAATTACCGATTAACAAGTTATCAGAGTGAACATAATGTTAAAGTTATAAGGATAAAACATCCATAACTGACATAAAGGTAATCTTTCATCTGGAAAGTTCAATATATCACTTATACATATCCAGGTGTTTGGTTAATTTACATGTACATGTATCTACCTGATCAGCCACTGTAGTTGGAGTGTTTTGTGTCTCTGGTTTTAATAATGCTGGATTTTTCGATGCGACCATTCTTACAGCCTGCATTTCAGTAATAAGGAAATCTGTAATAAATACAGAAAGATTTTATCATGATTTAGAATAGGGCTGCTATCCTTACACAAGGACATGTGCACTGTCCTGTGAATTAAACCCAAAACCTCGGCATTGAGAGTAACATGATTGAGAGGTTGCAACTTTCTCTTTTAAGACATAAGGTGTTCTCCATTAAATTGAATATTCAACAAAATTTAGCTTAAAGATTACGTTAATCTGTGATCCTACAAAGACTTTGTTGGAATTCAGAATTCAAAACACAAGACAGCCTAGCAGGGTGTAAGTGTGGAAAATAGAATGTTGGCCACTCACACCAGAGGTTGCGGGTTTGATCCAAAGCTTGAACCGTTGCCGCTCAAAAAACACTTAGTACTGGTTCAATCCAGGAAGTGGACTCGAAAGCGGTTCATATAAGCTTTTTTCGCAATTTATTACAGTCGAGATAAAATAAATAATAAGTATCAATCAAAACATTAACTTTAACTCTACATACAACTAGTATCATATTTAAGCATTTACAATCACATTCATTTTTGTTTAATACAAAACTTTTACAAACTGAAAACATATTTTCTGTATCCATACCAACCTAGTAACTGTAATTTACTTCCTCTTGTGGATAACCTCTGTGAGATGGGACCATCAGACAATGTTTTATATGGACAACCTGTAAGGAGAGATACATTTATTGATCAATCTGAAACAGTAAACCAAAAACAAGACCTGTCAAAGGACAGCATGTTTAGTTTTATGAAATATGTCCCTTAATAGCTCCTTGCATTATTCACCACAATTAAACAACTTTGGCTGATTAGTGCATGAAAAAGATATTTTTTTAAATTCACATAGGGTTCCAAATGTATATTTAATCCCCTTTTAAAGGTTAAAATTTGAACTGCTATGACTAACCGATGCTTTACTAGTTTAGATCTACAGCTTATTATAATGTTGAAAAGTTACTGGAATAAATGACAAAATGAGAATATTCTTGTTTTACATTATAGTATTCTGATGTAAATATCAAATGAACCATAGCCTTTTAATTAAGACAAACTTGAAACCTATAGTATTCAAATAAATAAAATGTTCCAACATTTGCTTGTCTGGTTTTTGAGAACACATCTAAGTCGAAGCATTTAAACAAATATAAATCTCCTCAATACTTCTATAAAATTTCAGCAAAATCAGACTAACTGGTATTTGACAAGAAATAACAAGGTCATGGTTTATGTAACAATGACACAGCATCTTCAGACAACGATTAATGCAAAATGTCAAATAGTACTTGTTATCCTAATTTTACTTGAGAAAATCTTTTAAGTTTTCATGATATAATGCTAATACCACTCCATAAGAAACAATGCCTTGCAGTTCAACATACATAAAGATTCAGAAATTGTTTTAATTTTATCAGCAAATAACATTCATGTAATGAGACATAAATACATATCAAACAGCACACCTTGAAAAAAATGTTTTTACTTTTACAACAAAAATGATATATATATAATGTGATTCCTGTATTTATAAATGCATACCATATTCTCTCAGAAATCCACTGATCTCCATCATAAAATTGGAAGCATCATCAGGACCTGCAGGATAAAGAAACAATTACATATTTTTCATAATGTTATAATCATTCTTATTATACGCAGTGGGCAGTAATAGAAAAGGAAGACATGTTTCCCAAACATGAGAATTATTCATAAATTAAAAGAAGGACTTGATATAGACAAAGGTGTAAAATTAGAAAGTATGCTTGATAAATATATTGATTTCTATAAAATAATTTGAGAAATATCTGTTTAAGTAAATATTTGAAACTGTGAGCGTTTAAAATCATTGTCTTTATAATTCTGTTTTAGAAGCTAAATCAGAAGCACGTTTTCCAATGTTAAACATGTAAAAAGAAACATCAGGGTTCTCCACAGGAAGGAATGCAAGCACTGGGATAAGACAGCGCAACACATTAACACATTTCCAAGCACTGTGTAAGGCACTCATTCTGAAAGAACATCCCTGAATGTTTCATTATTGAACAGTTCACATTTTGAAAGAACATCCCTGAATGTTTCATTATTGAACATTTCACATTCTGATAGAACATACCTGAATGTTTCATTATTGAACAGTTCACAGTCTGAGAGAACATCCCAGAATATTTCATTAATGAACAGTTCACAGTTTGAGAACATTTAAGAATATTTCATTGTTGAACAGTTCACAGTCTGACAGAACATCCCTGAATGTTTCATTATTGAACAGTTCACACTCTGAGAGAATATCCCTGAATGTTTCATTATTGTTCCAAGATATTCTTGATTCTTTCTTCCCCAACTGTACTGTATATTGCCAAGAAAATGTGTTTTGAAACAGCTTGCCACTATTATTATCTTCATTGAGACTTCCACTATCATTACTTGTGTTTTTTCTTCCTTCATAGAGACTTCCACTTATTACAGTATCAATTTATTTAATAGAAAACTGCAGTATCTATTATAATGAAAGTAAAAACAAGAGTTGTCAGAAGACAACAAAGCTCACCTCTGGGTGTCTAAGTCCAAAAAGGGCAATAACTGTGCCAAATGCAATCCAGAGTTATGGTTCTTGTCTGTGTGTGTTCCATTGATGATGGTGAACACACATGCAAAGTTTCATTCACATCCAATGAGTGATTGCATAGATATCTTAAACTTAAACACAAAAGTTTAACCTGGGTGTCTACAGACGACAACGCCGGGGTCATGGCAATAGCTCGCCTTGGACTTCGTCCCGGCGAGCTAAAAATCATCAGCTAACATTAACACGCTCACTAGTACAAGAATCTCACAACTTTACTCAGTCTGATGCCTTCATTTAATCTGGCATATATCACTGATAAACCAACCAACTGGCCAGTGCCATTTCTCACCTGTTATTGGATTAACACTGCTCTCCTCAAGTGAACAGAACTGCTGAAGTTGTGTTGTGAGCCATGACACGACATTTGTGTATTCCAGTGACTTGGGACCTTCTTCAATAGCTCTCACAAAAACATCTTCTTGTAACAGATCCCCTGTGTAACTGCATTAGAGGTTATCATTATTTCAGGTTAAAACGATACTAAAAAAAAATAGAAAACTAAAAATAATTAATAATAAAACCTAAGTATCTTTTAACTCGACTCTTCCAAGCTGAATACTGGTACTTTTTTATTTAAGAAAAAATGTGATCATATATATATATTCTTTATTTCCGCCATTTATTAAGACAAAAATGTGATAATAAATTCATGGTGACAAATTACTAAATTTAAAATTAAATTAGACCTAAATAACTATGTTTTAACAGCCGATCAAATTATTAAAAAAAGAAGCTAGTTTTGTTTCTTTATGAAATTCCAAGGAGTTTTTCTACTGCATTCAAGTTAATTCGTGCTGAAGTCAACTGTACCACTTTTTTCAAATTGTCTTTTTTACATTAATACCTTTTTCAAAGATAATATATGCTGCCATTACAGTACCAATACCACGTGTGTCCACTATTGAGCTATACATCTCCGTCTAATAGATGACCATAGTTTATTTAAGAGCACTGTCGATTAGCATGTTAAACTGATTTTGATAGTGGTAATACAATATTGTTTATACAATCTTTATTTATGAATCAAATTTGTTGAAAGTTTGGATAACTGTGTCTCCCAGTCAATGAATAATGTTTTGAATATTATATTTCAATAAAGACAACATGCTTTTTTTCCTCTGGTCCATTTCATTTTTCATACAGTGCAAAAGTTTTGGCCAGAAGTATATTTTGACAAGCCTGCATATCTGCATTGAATTGGTATTTGATGATGATTAGCTACTCATTTGAGCAAATACTCTTTTATTTCAAAACAGGTTTGCTAAGTTGGTCACTACTTCTCCATCTCAAAATAAAATACTCCATTGACTATTAAAACCTTATCTAGAGTGTTGGGTGGCAATAAATTTGAGGGAATGAAGGTGAAAGTTTGGAGGTACTTAAGTCTTTGGCGTCGGGTTGTATGGGAGAGGGGGATGGGTCTCTCATGAAGGGGCAGTCTCAGGATAATGACCTCTACATCTAAATATCTCGGAGTAACCATACTAAATAGCAAGCTGTCATGAAACCCACAAATAGATTCCACAGTGAAGAAGGCTAACAACATATCAAAGAAATCTCTTCTCTTGCTAAAGGAAAACAAGGCCACATGCTACAAATCCTTAGTCTGGCAACAACTACATGCCCATTGTATGCATAGGACCAGTCTACCAAGACAACACATCGAAGATTGAATCAGAGTTGCTTGGTTTGTCACCAGTGACTATATAGTTGAACAAGCAGCGTCAATACTATGATCCAGCACTTCGGCAGGGTGGACCTCCGGATACTTGACAGCATTCCAAAGATACCATGATGTACCACATTGTGCATCAGCTTGTGGTAACTCAAATAGCCCTGTACCTTCAACCTTACCGGCCTTAATATCAGAGGCCATATTAGCAGATTTCTTCTCTCCTTCCCCAGCGCCAACAACTACCATGACTTCTTCTTCCTACCTGATATCAGACCACAAGACTCCCTCCCAGTTAGACTAATAGATGCACCATCCATCTTAGCATTCCAGGCTAGTATGGTTGCAAAGATGGAGTGAAGTGATTAATGATATTTTTTTCTTTTAATTGCACACTAGACCCTTTATTATGTGTACATACTTTCACAATGTGCAAGTATACTCCAAAGATGCCCTGCACAGAACCAAGAAGAAATCCCGAAGAAGTCTAGATCTCTCTATATTAATCACATACACTGTTGTTTATTAGTGCAACATATTGCACGTCTCTAAGGAGAATTTTAAAAAAAAATTATTGTGTGTTACGGAGAGCCAATATTCAAATAATAAAAAACCTGTCCATCGAAGTCTGTGTTATTTATGAATCAGTTGCATGCAAAAAAAACATGCTACATAAGAAAGTTGCTTGAAAAAACAATTTTAGAGATATAGAGATTTTAAATGTAGTATTTCATGATTTTTCTTAAAAATGCAAAGCAAGTATATGTTATGTTCGCGACAGGCCATAAGGGCGAACGCAGTAAAGGACGAAACGTAATTTTCCCTGAGCGAAATTAGAATTTTGAGCTTGATATGTAACTAGCTAACATGGGTTGGACTAAAATGCGAAATGGAGTGTAAATTGCGAAATGGAGTGCAATGGAGTGTAAATAGCGAAATGGAGATATAAAATTGCTATTTTGCTTTTGTTTCTTAAATAAATCAATCAAACACGTATACAAATGCTATTATTGATGTATGATAATATGGCTGATGTGTCAAGTTAAAAAAAAGTCAAAGTTAATCGTTAATTCCCACACATATATAATTATAATATTACCAATACAGTATCGATACCAATTATAATTATACTAATAAAGATATAGCTATCAAATATAATTCAACTTCATTAAAACAAAATAAATAAATTACTTCAATAAAGATTTTATTTAAATAACGTTACAGACACAGGATAAATTGTGAAAAGTTTAATATCATGGCTCAAACATCGAGTGCGAAATGGAGAACCGTATGTAAAGTGCGAAATGGAGATCAATGTGTAAATTGCGAAATGGAGTTTCTTATGTTAAGTGCGAAATTGAGTAATAAAATTGCTATTTTACGTTAAGTTAATTTATATAAAAAATTATTTTAATAAAGATTTTAATTATGTTAAAGACATTGTGAAAAGTTTAATACCTTAACTTAAAAATTATAACGAGTATCGATATTGCGGGTCCTACTAATTGCCACTAAGGACCACTAAGTACCACTAAGGACTACTAAGGAGCCACTAAGGACCACTAAGGAGTTCAAAGGGGGCACTAAGGACCACTAAGGGGTTCAAAGGGAGCACTAAGGGGTTTCATATTAAGATTAAGATTGTCAGTTAGCTACAATGGACACATTTTAAGTGATTTAAATGATGACTCGGCATTAATCACATGGATACAGATAAAAATTCCATCATAAGTTTCTTCTGGTTCTATTATTAGCATGTTTGGTGTATAGTACCATCACATGGGCCCTTGGTTTAAAGTCCCATATGAACGATAGTTAGTATTTTTAGTTGGCCAGCCCCGGGAGTCAAACCCGCAACCCCCAGACTAAAAGTCTCGTGCTCTATAGACTGGGCTAATTAGACTGTTCCTTTTAGGGACAACAAAAAGGCACTAGGTACTGCAAAGGGGTCACTAAGAGGTTAAATGAGGGTACTAAGGACTACTTAGGGGTTCAAAGGGGCCACTAAGGACCCCTTAGTACCACTAAGAAGTCTCAAAGGGGTTAAAATGGGGCACTAAGGACTACTAAGGGGTTCAAAGGGGACACTAAGGACCACTAAGGAGTTCAAAGGGGCACTAAGGAGCCTCTAAGGAGTTCAAAGGGGCACTAAGGAGCCACTAAGGAGTTCAAAGTGCCACTAAGGAGTTTAAATGGGAACTTAGGAACCACTAATGAGTTCAAAGTGCCACTAAGGACCACTAAGTAGCCACTAAGGAGTTCAAATTGGCACTAAGGAGCCACTAATTAGTTCAAAGGGGCACTAAGGACCACTAAGGAGCCTCTAAGGAGTTCAAAGTGCCACTAAGGACCACTAAGGGGTTAAAATGGGGCACTTAGGACTACTAATGGGTTCAAAGGGTTCACTAAGAACCACAAAGGAGTTAAAAAGGGGCACTAAGGAGCCTCTAAGGAGTTTAAAGGGCATTAAGGAGCCACTTAGGAGTTCAAAGTGCCACTAAGGAGCCTCGTAGGAGTTCAAAGTGCCACTGAAGACCACTAAGGAGCCTCTAAGGAGTTCAAAGGGGCACTAAGGAGCCACTAATGAGTTCAAAGTGCCACTAAGGAGCCTCTTATGAGTTCAAAGTGCAGCTAAGGAGCCTCCAAGGAGTTCAAAGGGGCACTAAGGACCACTAAGGAGTATCTAAGGAGTTCAAAGTGCCACTTAGGAGTTCAAAGGGCCACTAAGGACCACTAAGGAGCCTCTAATGAGTTCAAAGGGGCACTAAGGAGCCATAATGAGTTCAAAGTGCCACTAAGGAGTCTCTTAGAAGTTCAAAGGGGGCACTTAGGTGCCTCGTAGGAGTTCAAAGTGCCACTAAGGAGCCTCTAAGGAGTTCAAAGTGCCACTTAAGAGTCTCTAAGGAGTTCAAAGTGCCACTAAGGACCACTAAGGAGTTCAAAGTGCCACTAAGGACCACAAAGGAGCCTCTAATGAGTTCAAAGTGCCACTAAGGAGCATCTAAGGAGTTCAAAGGGACACTTAGGAGCCACTAATGAGTTCAAAGTGCCACTAAGGACCACTAAGGAGCCTCTAAGGAGTTCAAAGGGGCACTAAGGAGCCACTAATGAATAAACACTAATGAATTTACACTTATTGAATAAATTGGTCTGTGGGAGTTTTTGTCAACAACTAGCATTCACATTCAGTAAACCAGGGTTGTGTTCAATGGTACAAACTACATCTTAAATGACCTATTTCATTGTTTCTCAAAACAACTTATGGAGTGATTGTCACAGGCGCCCTATTAAAAAAATCTCTGAACCAAAGAAATCAATGAAACTTTTTTATTTTCTTAGGTCTAATTAATTTTCAACCAATTCGGGTCTATTATTTTTGTCGATATGTATCAAAATACAGAACTTAACAACTTTGTTGTTCGGTATCTTATTCATATCAAGGTCACGACTTAAATGTAAAACACATGAAATTGCTGTCTAATATGAACATCAGTCCTTTACTCTTGATATTCATGGATATTGCTACCTATCATCAAAAAATATATTATTATTATTTATTATAATATATTATAATTATATATATCTTTTTAAATCTAATTTAATTTTTGTCTCGCTGCGACGAAGGAGAGACGAGATTAAGGTGTTGCTTTTCCGTCGACTGCGGCAGTGTCAAACATTTATTTTTAGCTCTGGACAACGTTAAGTTTTTGTTTTACAAGTGCTAGGACACTCATACTTGGATCATAGATACCACTAACACCCTGCATCAGATGCTGAGTGTGATTTACATTTAATGGTCCATTGACATTGTTTGATGCTGAATTTTGCATTTAGCTCCAAACATTTCATTTTTACACTATTTCTCAACAAGCTGCATAAATATTAGCAATTAAAATATTCAACTAAACTACTATATATATAATAAAATAATAAATACTTAAACTCCAAAGTAAACAATCATCTGTCATCATCATCATCAACTTTAAATAATCGTCTTATATTTTTAAATAATCATCTTATCCGGCTTGCCAAAATGACTTAGTTCAAAGCACGAGGGTAAAGAAATACTTATACATACATACAAAATGATTTCACAATAGTGACCCCCTGGAGTGTGAATACACAGTTTCTGACTGCTACTGTTTTATCAGTTATTCTGGTATATTGAGAGCACTGACCCATATCTAACCTTAAGTCACTACCTTATAAAGGAAGAATGCTGCACTAAAAATGATTTCATTATTTCACAATAGTGACACCTGACCCCTGGATAGTGAATACACAGTTTCTGACTGCTACTGTTTTATCAGTTATTCTGGTATATTGAGAGCACTGACCCATATCTCACCTTAATTAAGTCACTACCTTATAAAGGAAGAATGCTGCACTAAAAATGATTTCATGATTTCACAATAGTGACACCTGACCCCTGGAGTGTGAATACACAGTTTCTGATTGCTACTGTTTTATCAGTTATTCTGGTATATTGAGAGCACTGACCCATATCTCACCTTAATTAAGTCACTACCTTATAAAGGAAGAATGCTGCACTAAAAATGATTTCATGATTTCACAATAGTCACACCTGACCCCTGGAGTGTGAATACACATTTTCTGACTGCTACTGTCTGGTATATTGAGAGCACTGACCCATATCTCACCTTAATTAAGTCACTACCTTATAAAGGAAGAATGCTGCACTAAAAATGATTTCATGATTTCACAATAGTGACACCTGACCCCTGGAGTGTGAATACACAGTTTCTGATTGCTACTGTTTTATCAGTTGTTCTGGTATATTGAGAGCACTGACCCATATTTCACCTTAATTAAGTCACTGCCTTATAAAGGAAGAATGCTGCACTAAAAATGATTTCATGATTTCACAATAGTGACACCTGACCCCTGGAGTGTGAATACACAGTTTCTGACTGCTACTGACTGGTATATTGAGAGCACTGACCCATATCTCACCTTAATTAAGTCACTGCCTTATAAAGGAAGAATGCTGCACTAAAAATGATTTCATGATTTCACAATAGTGACACCTGACCCCTGGAGTGTAAATACACAGTTTCTGACTGCTACTGTCTGGTATATTGAGAGCACTGACCCATATCTCACCTTAATTAAGTCACTGCTTTATAAAGGAAGAATGCTGCACTAAAAATGATTTCATGATTTCACAATAGTGACACCTGACCCCTGGAGTGTGAATACACAGTTTCTGATTGCTACTGTTTGGTATATTGAGAGCACTGACACATATCTCACCTTAATTAAGTCACTGCCTTATAAAGGAAGAATGCTGCACTTAAAATGATTTCATGATTTCACAATAGTGACACCTGACCCCTGGAGTGTGAATACACAGTTTCTGATTGCTACTGTCTCAGGTATATTGAGAGCACTGACCCATATCTCACCTTAATTAAGTCACTGCAGTATAAAGGAAGAATGCTGCACTAAAAATGATTTCATGATTTCACAACAGTGACACCTGACCCCTGGAGTGTGAATACACAGTTTCTGATTGCTACTGTTTTATCAGTTATTCTGGTATATTGAGATCTGACCCATTTCACACCTTAATTAAGTCCTTCTGAAGAGATTGACAGTGATTCTATTTTAAGTTGGAACCGCATGGGCTCCCAGAAAAATAAGAATGAATGTAATTTAATTGAAATTGGTATGTTTTACATAGAAAAATGTACATTTTAATAAGGCCAGATTTTTTTTACCTGTGTTTAGGGTTACTAAATTAACAAAATAGGATAGGTAGGGAAGCTATTTATTCTTTTCTATTTTTTGGTGCTCAAATGAACACATCTCTTTAAAAAATACATCGTCCCGGGACCCAGAGGTGTTTATTCGGGGGAATATGTTAACTTGTTTTTCTATTCTATATTAACAAATTATGATAGTATATCATAAACAATACTAAATAATTTTCTTGGCACATTAAGTAGCTTTGTTCCACATTTTTTCGTACATTTAGCTATATAATAAGTTTTCATTTATTTTGATTTAGGCAGCTGATCTAAGTGCTCCCTTTTAACCCCTAAGAGAATCCTTAATAGTCCTTAGTGGCCTCTTTGAATCCCTTAGTAGTCCTTAGTGCCCCCTTTAAACCCCTTACAGACTCTTTAGTGTCCCCTAAGAGACTACTTAGTAGTCCTTAGTGCCCCCTTTAACCCCTTACAGACTCCTTAGTGCTCCCTTAGAGACTCCTTAGTAGTCCTTAGTGCCCCCTTTAACCCCTTACAGACTCCTTAACGCCCCCTTAGAGACTCCTTAGTAGTCCTTAGTGCCCCCTTTAACTCCTTACAGACTCCTTAACGCCCCCTTAGAGACTCCTTAGTGGCCTCTTTGAACCCCTTAGTAGTCCTTAGTGCCCCCTTTTAACCCCTTACAGACTCCTTAGTGCCCCCTTAGAGACTCCTTAGTAGTCCTTAGTGCCCCCTTTAACCCCTTACAGACTCCTTAGTAGTCCTTAGTGCCCCCTTTAAACCCCTTAGTAACCCCTTTGCAGTACCTAGTGCCTTTTTGTTATCTGTAATAGGAACAGTCCCATCAGCCCAGTCTATAGAGCATGAGACTTCTAGTCTCAAGGTTGCGGGTTTGACTCCTGGGGCTGGCCATCTAAAAATATTTACAATCGATTGGATGGGATTTTAAACCAAGGGCCCATGTGATAGTGCTCCTTTTGAATTCCATAGTGCCCACTTTCAACTCCTTAGTGCCCCCTTTTAACCCCTTAGAGACTCCTTAGTGCCCCCTTTTAACCCTTAGAGACTCCTTAGTAGTCCTTAGTGGCCTCTTTCTTTGAACCCCTTAGTAGTCCTAAGTGCCCCCTTTTAACCCCTTACAGATTCCTTAGTGCCCCCTTAGAGACTCCTTAGTAGTCCTTAGTGCCCCCTTTTAACCCCTTACAGACTCCTTAGTAGTCCTTAGTGGCCCCTTTGAACCCCTTAGTAACCCCTTTGCAGTACCTAGTGCCTTTTTGTTGTCTGTAATAGAAACCTTCGCATCAGCCCAGTCTATAAAGCATGAGATGTCCAAACTCGGGGTTGCGGGTTTGACTCCAAGGGCTGGCCAACTAAATATACTAACAATCGGGGTCCCAACAATCGTTTGGATGTGATTTTAAACCAAGGGCCCATGTGATAGTGCTCCTTTTGAACTCCTTAGTGGTCCTTAGTGCCCCCTTCCAACTCCTTAGTAGTCCTTAGTGCCCCCTTTTAATCCCTTACAGACTCCTTAGTGTCCCCTTTTAACCCCTTAGTAGTCCATAGTGGCCTCTTTGAACCCCTTAGTAGTCCTTAGTGCCCCCTTTTAACCCCTTAGAGACTCCATAGTGCCCACTTTTTACCCCTTTAAACTCCTTAGTAGTCCTTAGTGCCCCCTTTTAACTCCTTAGTGACTCCTTTGAACCCTTTAGTAGCCCTTAGTGTCCCCTTTCAATCCCTTAGTGACCCCTTTGCAGTACCTAGTGCCTTTTTTGTCTGTAATAGGAACAGTCCCATCAGTTCAGTCTATAGAGCATGAGACTTCTAGTCTCGGGATTGCGGGTTTGACTCCCAGGGCTGGCCAACTAAATATACTAACAATCGTCCATATGGGACTTTAAACCAAAGGCCCATGTGATGGTACTATACACCAAGCATGCTTAATAGAAGAAATTTATGATGGATTTTTATCTGTATCCAGGTGATTAATGCCGAGTCATCATTTAAATCACTTAAAATGTGTCCATTGTAGCTAACTGACAATCTAATTCTTAATAGTGCTCCCTTTGAACCCCTTAGTGCCCCCTTTGAACTCCTTAGTGGTCCTTAGTGGCTCCTTAGTAGTCCTTAGTGGTACTTAGTGGTCTTTAGTGGTCCTTAGTGGCATTTAGTACTAATATCATAATTATATATGTGTGGGAATTAACGATTAATTTTGACTTTTTTTAACTTGACACATCAACCATATTATCATACATCAATAATAGTATTTATATACGTGTTTAATTGTTTTATTTAAGAATGAAAAGCATAATAGCAATTTCGTATCTCCATTTCGCTATTTACACTCCATTGCACTCCATTTCGCAATTTACACTCCATTTCGCATTTTAGTCCTACCGAGCTAATAATAACAATGTGTTTACCCAATATCTTCAAGCGAATCTAAAATGTCATTTTCCATTTCAAGTATACTAATTTAGACGAATTTTTCACGTTGTGCAATGTTCCGGATGTAAAGTGCCGCAAGTTACGCATGCGCATCTTTTTGTTTTATTTACGTGGACGCTCATTTCTCAGTGTACAAATTGTGCGTGCATTCAAGTGACACAGATGCAAATGTAAACATTCCTCGAGACCAAACAACAAAATAATTTATGTAGTATTTTGTGCAAAAAAGTAAAGTATTCATTTGTTTGTTGGCTGTATCAGTCTATATTAAATATGTGTCTAATGTGAAAACCTAATGCTAGTTGTTAAATACAAACAGAAAATGATCATTAAGAACTTTTATCATATTCATTATCCTCTTATATAGACAAGTAGTCATAGGTGCTTATGTCGTCTAAACAGCTTATCGCATGAGATGACATGCTGCAGTTTGAACTGAGGCCCTACAGGGAATACCGAAATCTGAGCTCTATACATAGATCTAATAGATCTAATAAATCAATAGACAAGGTTTTCTTTCTCACATTATATAAAGCACTGGTTAAGCCACCCTTAGACTATGGTAACATTATCTGGTACCAAACATTGAAGAAGACGTATTGTTGAAAATGTAGCGTAAAGCTTCCAGGATCATTAGAATGACTGAACTTGCCCACTCTGGAACAAATAAGACAACGGACATTTAATACA
This sequence comes from Panopea generosa, assembly GCA_029582155.1. Taxonomy (NCBI): domain Eukaryota; kingdom Metazoa; phylum Mollusca; class Bivalvia; order Adapedonta; family Hiatellidae; genus Panopea; species Panopea generosa. The sequence goes on along the minus strand of CM055897.1, from coordinate 5,500,662 downwards.
AGTTTTCAAAATATTACATAAAATTGACGATACTCATTACACTGCACTATTTACTCTTACTACAACCCAGCAAATTAGGGTCATATAAACTGGTGAAACCAAGAGCCAACAAGTTGATACTTAAGGCAAAATTCCTTCTCCCATTGTGTTAGTAATAATTGGAATTCATTACGAGAACATTTCGTCATGGCAGAAACAGTAATCCTCTTTAAAATGGAACTAGATAAATTCAGGCGTCACTGTAGAATCAACTCTTTATCTATTTATTCACCACCGGATCGGCATAAAAAAATTAGCTAACTTTGACTTCGACAGGAATAACGAAGCCAACTAATGCTTAATATAATTCCCCTACATTCAGGAAGACTCAAGAAGACTCTTCAGTTAAGTTCAATGGCAATATGGTCTCTCTGTAATTTTCTCCGTAATTCCTCTTGATATTTTTTAAATAACTCAGTAATTTACTTGTGTACATATGTATTTAGTTTCAGCAGTCTGACTGAGTAATAAAAGTACTCTGGAGCTTGCTCAGTAATAATAATTTATAAATATTTGTCGTCCGAGTGATTAAACAGGATGTCTATTTAAAGTAAGATCTGCTGTTCCTGCAGTGCTAATTGATTTATATGTGTTCTCATTTCTTCTTTTGCATTGACGGTATGTTCGCAAGTAAGAGATAATGTTAAAATAGTAGATCCGCCATTGCTTTTGGTCCGCCACTTAAAAGGAATACATTTTTTATTTCTATATCAGCTGTGCTGCATTTTCTTGTAACTTACTTAGTACCCTCCAAAAATAGTGTTTTTAAATGATGATTGAATTTCCTTCAATTGATTTTAACCGAAATCAATCATAAAAATTGTATTCATTTAAGTTAAGAACAGTGCTCCAGATAAGCATTATTTGGGGCAAGGAATTATATAAAAAAGAAAGGCAACTGATTGAGATGGTGTGAATGCTCGCGTTTTCATGTAAAATCTCGCAATATCTTGTTTTTAATTATCTTACCGGGTAACTTCAATTTATCTCAGGAACACAAATCAAAATTCTTACACTGCAGAATGAAATTGTCATCAAAACAATACCAGTCCCAGAAATTTGTGTTTAAAATTGTTGAAGTACTTGTGATTACAAAATTTGTATACTGCAGCTAAAATAACGACAAATTACGATAAATTTTCCTTCAAACCTCAATATCTTTAATTCAAGAGCATTTTGCATGATCGAAACATGTTTAAACATCTAAAATTACATACAACTTACAGTTTATGTACAAGAAATCAGTTGCCTGTGAATTATGAATGATTAATTTGCAAATTATGAATCCTTCGTGTGCTGTTTCATCAACATTTAGCCAGGAGATGCAAGTTTCTTATCCTTCTATACAAGTCCTTGTTTGAGGGGGTATTTAAGCATTGACATTTCTAAATAAGGCCATTATAAATTTATTGCTAGATTATCATCCAAATTTTATTTTTAAAATTTTTGATGTTTTTAATAATAAAAAAAATATTTTTTTTATCAAAATGAGAAGGATCAGGGCAGCATGAAAATTAGGGGGCAGGTAGAGATGATAATCTAGCAATTAATTTATTTTGGCCTAAAGCATTGAAATTTAAATTAAGGGGTAAAATAAGCATTGGTTATTTTCAATTTTAGGGTTGATTTTGTTTTAAATGGCAGTTTGATAAGAATGTTCATTTTTACCCTTAACATTTTGAAAGTAAGCATTGCATTCTAATTTAAGGGGTAAAATACTCATTTGAACAAAACCGTATCTGGAGCACTGTAAGAAACGTTGTTCTATCAGTGTTCCTGATCCTTATAAACTAAATTTGTTAAATAATGTATATTGAATGACCCAGCTGAACCTATTTATCATTTACTTATTATGATGCTAATTTAACAGGAATACCATTAAAAAAGCCATCATGAACATATAGTGTAATTGAAATTGGATATGGAATTGCGATTTTCAGAAACCAATCTATGAAATAACAAATATGATTGACATTTCAGATTAAAGACTAAGGGATGAACACACTGTGGGATATAGCTATTGACCAAGCGAATAGGGCAGAAGGTATCTTTAATTCCTCTGTTATTTATTCAAATAATGATATTTTATAAAAAGAAACAAGGAACTTTTAATTCCATATGAAATTGTATAAATAGTCTGTGAAGTGATACATTCTATAGTTATGATAATTATTATTATCAAATATATTTCTTATAAATGCTGCTTTTGTTCTGCAGAAGGAGGGAAGAGTGAAAATGAAAATGCTGTGTTCTTCATTGGAGGAAAGAATTCAGTGAGTACCTGTATATACTGTCAAGTCAGTGCATGCAAGGAAATGCAATATTTCAGGAAGCTTGTTTGAGTAATAATGGTTTTGGTAATGTTAGGATACAAACAATTGTTATACACTTTCAAAAAAAAATAGCATTATTCAAATAGATTATTTTTTAAAAAAAAAATAATTCAAAAGCTTCTGTTTTAAATATAAAGATTTTTTTTGTTAACGACAGTGTACATGTATTTCAAAATTTCAAATGTGTATATTTTTTTCAGTTTTCCTGTTATGTTATCATCTGTTATAAGATGCTAAACATTCCATACAAGTTTTTTGTCAGTTTCATCTATCTCATAATCTGTCTCTCGTTAATTGCTCGGTTGATAACGACAATCCTGCAACTAAAATTTACCCTCTTTTTTCCATTAAAAACATATTTAATAACTAAGCCACTCAAATCTATTTTCAAGGTTTGATTTTCAGAGGATGCACCATGTATAACCTCTGACCTTATACCTAAATGGTTGATTGGAAACCATCTAATGTGGTCATGACAACAGTAGGTGGTGGGAGATTATTCCAAAGAGGAATGAATAGTTCTCAGAAAAAAGGAGAATTTAAAGCCATCAGTATTAACATTGGGTCTGCATTATTTGGCTTGATTGAATGACCTGGTTTGTCTCAAAGATTGGGCAGGGGAAAGATATTATTCTTTGTTTATGGAGAGAATACTTGACCTGTGTGTATTTTATAAAAAAGGTGGAGACAAGCTTTGGTCCTACAGGATTCTCAATTTGACCAAGTTTACCAGTTACACTTCTTTACCAAACATTATATATATATATTCATAGAACATTCACAACTCTACCACTGACATAATAATAAAACTATTTAATATGTGATTACTAAGGTAATGGACCGGTTTAAATTAAAGAATTGAGTGTTACTTACTTTGAAATTAAACTGTATCTTACATGATATTAACCTATAGACAGAGGTTGTAAAATGGGGTCACACAGTGTTATTTGTCTAGGAAAACCAAGTTTCTATGGAGATGACCTGAAATATAAATGGCATATACCAGTATACCATTTTCTGATTACAAATAGAATCTTATATTTGTTCTCATTTATTGTTAAATTTATTAATCTATTATGCAATGTTCTTGTTAAGCGTAATAGCATTTTTGCTGATGAGTTTCATAAATTCAATATGAAATGGACACTCATGTAAGATCCTGTTTTTATTGCACAATTCTTTAAGTCTTTGCAATTCTTTTTTCAGGGAAAGACTTCAATGATTCTCAGATATCTAGACAGGTAGGTGAATTTGGAGACTTTTCAGAATAAATTATTTTGTAAATTTTTAATCAGATTATTGTGATTAAAGTATCAAGTGGTTTAAAAAACAGTTCATTATGATATTAGTTATATTACTACCAGTAGATGAGTGACTATTTTGTCATTGTTATTATAGTTTTATGAAATTCTTCAAGTGTGCGTAAACCTAGCACATTTCATAATGATAACATGCACCCTTATGATAACATGTAAATATATATAGAATATATTGTCCACTTTATTTTGTTTAGTACTGAAACATATTTTTTTATATTCCATTGAATAAACTGATTATTCATTTCTGTGAATAATAATGACAATAATAATATGTCAGATACTTTCTGTGAGTTGTATCCATATAATAATACTATACCTATAATATGATATTAACCTAGTTGTTTAAAGAGAAAAATAACAGTTCTAAGTACCGGTATGTTTGTGGAAGACAGAAATTATTAACATTTTATACTTAGATAGCTCTCATAGTGGGAATGATACTCGTATTTAAAATGTATTTATTGACATTCTTGTATTGAGTGAAATATTTGTTATATTGATGAATTAATATTATTTTAAGAATGTTTATGTACCAGTATTAAATGTACTGATATAATTTAACTACAGCTACTATACTGTACAGTAAGAACATGGTTTTAAACAGGACTATTATAGGTAATTTTCATATTTCCATCTTTGTTCAATATGATGTTAGGATATGGACCGGTCCCTCTTCCAGTATTAAACAGGAATTACATCATCTGGTCTAATATACAAAATGTGCAAGTATTTCAATATGCAAGCACATTACCTTGGGTTATGCCCAAATGGTACTATGAATTTGAGGGGGTTTTTTGTATTGTGTTTGAATGTATTCTGCATAATATAACCAATAACACATGGTATTTTGGTTCAAATTCCACATTTAGAGACATGTCAAACTTGGCTGCAAACTTGCCTGGACCGTAGTTATGCTTTAGCTCATGTACCTTTCTAGGTCTGACTGCCTAGTTCGTAAATGTGCATATGGACTTCAACACCATGCATTATTTGTTTATAAGTAATGTAGTGAAAGAGTTATGAATAAGGTGCTTAGCCTCCTTATCATATCTTACATACAGCTGGAACTATTTGAATTCCATCGTAAACTATACTCCAACATTTCGTTTTCATTTTTTGTCATCCCTGATTGGATATTTTACAGAAATGAGGTTCCAAAATCAACTGTTGCCTTGGAGTACACATATGCCCGACGTTCAAAAGGACATAATATGGTAAATAAAAAACATTTCATTGAAGCTATTTAAACATTTTCATTTAATATTTTAAAGTTAATTTCAGGAAGCATCTACTAATCTGAGTATCAATGTAGACTTTCCACTGTATTTACTCTCAGACAGCTTGAAGAATAATAATCTTACTATTACCCCATTATACCCGTAGATTGATTTGAAAAAATCTGGAACTGGCAACTAAAAAAATGACTGCTTAATAGAAGTGGTCACAATCAAGGATTTATCAACTGAAAAAAAACTTTACCATGTGTTAAACTAATCAACATTTTGTTGGTGTTGCTATGTGGTGACAACTTTATTTTGATGTTGTCCATAATAATTAGATGAATTCTAATACACTCAAATCTGTTTTTTTAAACAACTCTTTAAAATTGTCTTTTGTCTTAAGTTGTTCATTTTAATTTCTCTTATCATGCTTGTTAAATAACCTGTATTAAGCAATCACAGGTCTCAGACTGCTGAGTTTCTGGTTCTCTTGGGAGGCTGATAAACAGTAAACTCTAGATAGGCATTAAAAACACAGGGCTTTAAATGGTAAATGATAAATTTAATGAGTTTTATTGTATGTTGGTTTGTTTAAAATAATCTGTAATGACTGTTTATTTTTGGGTTACTAGTACAAGTCTATGGAAGGCTTCCAGTGATACAAAATACACAATTTTATTTCCAGGCTAAAGATATTGGCCATATATGGGAGCTTGGAGGTGGTACTTGGCTGTCCAAACTAATGGATATTCCTCTCAATCCTGACACCCTGTTGTAAGTGTATCACAACTATGTACATCCACTGGCCCCAACCATAAATGGGAGCTTAGAGGTGGTATATGCACTAGCCAACAACCATATATGGGAACTTGGAGAAGGAACATCCACTTGCCCGCAACCATATATGGGAGCTTGGAGGTGGTACATCCACCAGCCTGCAACCATTGTGCATCCCATGCCTGTTGTAATTTTTATTAGAACAGCTAACATTTTAACATTTTATTTTGTATTTTGAATGGTATTATGTAAATTAAATCTTTAAATCTACATATCATACTGACAAATAATTCTAGACAGTATGCTTTGGTATGTTTTTTTGCACTTTTAATATTCAGAGATTTGCTTCTGATACAAGATAGTTTAACCCAGAATAACTGGTATAGGAATTGGATGCATATTTAAATATATCATGGATTATGTTTCAGACATACTGCTGTGTTCATCGTGGTTGATCTGGCCAACCCCAGTGAGATGTGGTTTACGCTGGAGACCCTGCTGACAGCAGCCCGGGCTCGTATTGAGACAGTTATTGCAGACATGAAGCAAGACCATCCAAATATCCGTGAGACTTTAAGACGTCAAGCCTGGGAGAGACTTGGTGAAGATCAACCAGACAAAAGCATGATGGATCCATTCCCTGTACCTCTCATTATCATCGGGAGCAAGTATGATACATTCCAGGTAAGGCATTATACAGGCATACATGTATTTCAATGACTGTGAAACCAGTTTTTATAACTCATAAAAATCTTGGTGTAAATGACATCCTGGGTAGAACCAATTCTGATAAATGTAAATAAAGTGCCTTGCTAAAGAACACAACATAATTATGGTCCTCCTAATGGAATATCGAACCCACTACCCACCAATCATGGACAGTTAACATAGACACCTGACCATGTGTGCCACATACTTATACCTTATTATTTATCTGCATTTTTACACTGTTTTTACGTAGTTTTACTTCATAACTCACTTACCGCTACATGTTAGACTTAAACTATTCTATATATCCAAAATTATAAATGTCAAATAAGCTTTTGAATGATATGCATAACAGATTAAGCATTATATTATTTTTATATATCCAGTGGTCATATACTTTCTTTAACAGTCGATTTAGTACATCTCACACCACTATTACATTTCCCATAGGACTCCATTGTAACATTTATGTCCAAAACAAAGTATAAAAACCAAATCCGCAGCATGTGTCTGGGCTCAAATTTTTCACTGGTTCAAGATATACAATTATAAAGGAAAAAAAGCATATCTTGACCAGGTTTTTTTTTAATTTAATTGTTTTGTGATACCTATCAATTTCCAGAGTAATAATATGTCAACTATCTGCCCACAATACGGTTTGAACCAACAATTCTGACACAGAAATTATGCAGAAATCTGGTATCAGCATCAAATTTTCAGTGGTGATTTCTAAAATACTGACCATTTAACACATGGTAAGAAAAAATAAATCGCTGCAATGCAAATCCTTGAAAAAAGAAGAAAAAGAGAACTAAACATTATTTCTACCTCCTTCATCTGTAGGTCTGGAGTACTCAAGGGAGATAATAGTGGTGCAAGTCCTAAAATGTTTTCCTTATATCAGTGACTGCTACATATAAACAAAGGAAAATAGGAAAATGTGACTGAATAATATTTGACTGCTTGATTGATCAGTCATTATGTTTTCAGGATTTTGATTCAGAGAAGAGAAAGATCATCTGTAAGATGTTACGCTTCATTGCTCACACAAACGGAGCCTCACTCCAGGTAATTGGAACATCTTTTACAATATTATAAAGATGATAAAAAAATAAACAGTTCTTCATGTTTGGATGTAAATATTTAGTTTATTGCTGTGTTATATTTCTTTCCACATTTTTATGTTTGATATTGTGAATGATTAAAAGATAAATAAAACTTTGTATGTGTACTGGAAATGAAATGTAAAGGAGTTGCTTTGCAACATGATTATTAAACATAAACCTGTCATATGTGTGATTGGGAAACATAAACCTGTCATATGTGTGATTGGGAAACATAAACCTGTCATATGTGTGATTGGGAAACATAAACCTGTCATATGTGTGATAAGGAAACATATATGTGATTATGAAACATAAACCTGTCATATATGTGATTAGGAAACATAAACCTGTCATATGTGTGATTATGAAACATAAACCTGTCATATATGTGATTATGAAACATAAACCTGTCATATATGTGATTAGGAAACATAAACCTGTCATATGTGTGATTAGGAAACATAAACCTGTCATATGTGTGATTATGAAACATAAACCTGTCATATATGTGATTAGGAAACATAAACCTGTCATATGTGTGATTATGAAACATAAACCTGTCATATATGTGATTATGAAACATAAACCTGTCATATATGTGATAAGGAAACATAAACCTGTCATATGTGTGATAAGGAAACATAAACCTGTCAAATGTGTGATTATGAAACATAAACCTGTCATATATATCAGTTTGCCTGTCATATATGTGATTATGAAACATAAACCCATCATATTTGTGATTATGGAACATAAAACTGTCATATATGTGATTATGAAACATAACCCATCATATGTGTGATTATGAAACATAAACCAAGCATATGTGTGATTATGGAACATAGAACTTTCATATGTGTGATTATGAAACATAAACCTGTCATATGTATGCTTATGAAACATAAACCCATCATATGTGTGATTGTGAAACATAAACCCATCATATGTGTAATTATTGAACATAAAACTGTCATATGTTTGATTATGAAACATAAACCCATCATATGTGTAATTAGGAAACATAAACCTGTCATATGTGGGATTATGAAACATAAACCTGTCATATGTGTGAATATGAAACATAAACCTGTCATATGTAGGATTATGAAACATAAACCCATCATATGTGTGATTATGAATCATAAGCCCATCATATGTGTGATTTTGAAACATAAACAAATCAAATGTGTGATTTAGAATCATAAACCCATCATATGTGTGATTATGGAACATAAAACTATCATTATGAAACATAAAACTGTCATATGTGTGATTATGAATCATAAACCCATCATATGTGTGATTATGGAACATAAAACTATCATTATGAAACATAAAACTGTCATATGTGTGATTATGAATCATAAACCCATCATGTGTGATTACGAAACATAAACCCATATATGTGATTAGGAAATATAAACCCATCATATGTGTAATTAGGAAACATAAACCTGTCATATGTGTGATTAGGAAACATAAGCCTGTCATATGTGCGATTATGAAAGATAAGCCTGTCAAATGTATGAGAATGAGCAATTTATCTTATTGGTATCGAACAAATTGTCAATTTTTATTTAGAACTTTTAAAGTTGATGTTCATTTTTAAAATTTATATATTCACATTTCAGTTTTTTAGTACAAAAATTGAAAACTTGATCACAAGATTACGAGCATTGGTGACAAACAATCTGTTTGGCACTACTCCAAGGTAAGGATGCCACTTTATACAATTTGTGTATTTACGATACAGATCTGGGAATGTTAGTATTAGTCTTCTCATCTCACTGTTGATACGGAGAAATAGTTGTATTATGTTTTTTTTAAAAAAAGGAACAGGTTTCTTAAGGTAGGATGGGTGCAATACCTTGATACCCCGTAATAGTATAGTGGAATGTAGAAAAGATGCCAATAAGAAAAACATGTAGAAGACAACAAAAATCTTTAATAGTACTATGAACAAAATAAATCTAAACCCTACAAGAATATTGTCTTCATGTAGAAACGGAAGCTGCACTTGTTACAATGGTTTAGATATTGTTTAAATTTGAAAAAAGGTTGTAGCACATCTTTGTACCCTTCATCAATACAAACATGAAACCTCTTCCAAGTCTACACCAGACATGAGTACTTAGACTCTTCATGAAGGCAAGATTGGTCATGGGGGAAAAAGAAGAACATTGATATTCTTATTTTGTATATATTGTATTATTAAAAAGTCATGTCTGTCTCAAAGAAAGAGTTTCTATGTAACACTCATTTGTATCAAGGTTTTACATGTACTTTTTTTTATAGATTTTTTTGTTAAAAATACAAAATCTCTGTAGTTGTAGCCATTGCTTTATATTGCAGTAAAGTGATGCAAACTGAACACAACAAACCGCTGACTGTTCCTGCAGGGTTAGATTCTCTCTCATCTATAGGTCAGTAATCGTATACCTGGTTATATTTATTATTTCATGTTTAGCTGTACAATTATAAAGTACAGGCCAAGTTTTATATTTGAAATCGTCTGTCAACTTTTACACAAGTAATGGTTCCTTTTCAACTTAATTTTCGGTAAAATAATCGTTTCTTGTCATTTACTTTTTTTTTAGGCCTATGTATAATTAGTATTTGGTGCGTAACTGTATAATAATAAAATACAGGTCAGGTTTGATATAAGTCGATGTCGCTGAAATTTTACAGAAGTTATTACCATTTTTCGACTTATTGTTGTTAAAATAATTGGTTCCAATCAATAACTTTGGAACTACTCTTTTTATTGAATAAATATTTGTGTGTAAAATTATAAAGTACAGATCAAATTCAATATTTGTTTATGTGATTCAATTTTACAGGAGTAGATCCCCTTTTCAACTTAATTTTCAGTAAATGTTTTGGTGATATAGTCTACCAGGTTGGGGGTGGTCCATGCGCTATGGACACATTTTAAGTTTATTATAGTTATTGCCCTTTGTGTAAATTGTTTCTCCATTATAGCATTTGACATGAATTAAATATTTTCCTTCTTTTTTGGATGAAAAGTATTTAATAGTTAATTTTCAATGAATCTTAGCCCTATTTAGATGAGTGTCAAGTACATCATGTGACCGTGATGAGTTGGACAATTAAAGATCATCTAGATGTATAATTTAAGAAACAGAAGGACGTGTCATTCATACAATTTACTGTTTGAAGTTGAAGCAAAAATTTCATTTGTGGATTTATGATATGTATCATAAAAAGTATATTACCTAGTATATTGTTTATAATTTGCAGGCAATGTTCCACTATCTGACAGTGATGTGGGGAGAGTAAATGCCAGGTATGTTACATGTTCTGGGGGATAATAATAACACTCTAACGTTAATTAATCTTTAAAAATAGCATATTGTCTGTAAATGAGAAGAGATATGCTCTCCTATAATTTTACTAAATTTCTTTTATATATATTCATAATATTCATACACCTTTTTTTTATGGCTCAATATAGTTCTGTCGGAGTACAATAAGGAATATATTGTAATCTTGGGTTACTTTCATTAAAAAGTAATGCCAACAGAGTTATTCATGCAACTTGCTTGTAACACTTTATTTTAAATGGTTCATAATTGGAAATTATTGTATACTATTACTCTAATGATGGTAAATGAGACACACAATTCTGCCAAAGTAGCAGTTTGCTGTTCTAAGTCTGTAACAAAGATTGAGTACAGCTTGGTGTTTATTATATGTATTTCAGTGGTCAAACAGTGGAAAAAATATATCAGTTTAAAGTAGGAGTAATTTGTTGATTCATTGAAGTTTGACCATTCTTTCTTGGTGTGGTGTCTGATAAAAATATTAAAACCAAATAAATATTTTTAATGACATTTATCTGTACATGTAACCATTAAATAAAAACACACATGTGCATACAATATATAGTATTGCTCAATGATTGTAGGTGTAATCTTGACATATATACATCTAAATTTTATTTCAGGAGACCAATAGATCTGTGGAAACACTGTTTTTGCAGTTTCTTCCCTCAAACTGTGAGTATCTTATAATACAATGGTGATATAGTGACAAAATCACTCGGCTATTTCATCTATCATCATGAAATGATGGCATTTTATTGGTTAATGTTACAATTATTTAGTATTTGTTTTATTATATTTTATCCTAATTATCACACCGCAAGGATGACCTTTACACATAGCAGGTTCTATAACATATCAAAAACTTTCCAAATGAAGCTGGTCACTTCAAACCTTGGCACTTGACATTAAGTGGGTAGCTGTAGCACTTGTTGACGCAATGATAGATTGATTGATTCAATATTTAGTGTCATTTTTATGCCACCGAGGGCTAACAGAAGGTCAGTTAAACTAACCACTGTTTCCTGGGATTCTGAAAGGTGAACCAGTACTCGAGCACACCCCATCTCCGCAAGTAACTGATCACTTTCCCACTTGAATCAGCGGTGAGAGATGAATGAAAATGAGACACAATGTTGTATATTAATTAAGGATGTCAACGAATATTCGGATATTCGAATATTCGGTCATACGTCCGAATATTCGAATGTCATATTGATATTCGAATATTCGCAACAAAAAAAATATATCAAAAAAATATAGTAAATTCAAACTGTTTTCTTTATTTATTTTCAATTTCAATATTTTTGCCACAAATGGTTTTGAAAGGTGTTATATCAACCAGGTTAAGACACGGTAATTATCGATTTCCTCCTAAGACGAGTGTCAATTGGACGTTGTCAAGGTGATAAGGAGTCCTGGTCGGTAATCCTTTAATTGTTTGCCTTAGGCAATTTTAATCATCGATCAGCCTTTACGGTCTGTTGTAAATCACCCTGTTTTGAAAAGGTGAGAGCAAGTTTGTTTATTTACCAAACTTATACCTAATTGAAGAGCACACTTCTTTGATTTGAAGGCCGTTTATGTACTTGTGAATAATAAATGCGTCAAGTAGTAGACGAATTTACTTTATATATATGTATATATATTACTTTTTTTTATGTTTGGTTTTTCAATTTCATTTATAAATAGTTAATTAGTTATAAACTATACAAACATACGAATATTTAACTTAGTAAAGCTAATATAACATAGCATTTGTTAATTTATTATTATTAACTATGCATCATTGAGTTCCACGTCATGTTGAATCTTGACGACAATGATATTCCAATTGTTTGCTTTTTAGTATTTATACATCAGCACCGTTTCCGCTGAACGAGAAAGTAACAAATATGGCGAGTAAAAACGTTCGGGATAGAAAGTTGATTATTATTTATTTTTTAGATCTTGACCGAATATATTCGAATATTCGTTCGAAAGAATGACCGAATATTCGAATATCAATATTGCCATTCGTTGCCATCCTTAATATTAATCATCACAGAGACTGTTGCCGGGCGGGGATTCAAACTCATGACCCTTGGATTGATAGTCAGAAGCATAACCGACTGCGCTAATCGGGCCCAGCCCCAGTGATAGAAAACTTTGACAGTGCCAAAGTCAGATAATAACAAGTGTGGTTTACCGTCTAAACTATGTAAATGACAGCAAAACGTTTTGATATGTATTTTAAAAAATATCAAAATCATAATGGACACTGCGTGATAAATGTTAACATATTTATTATTACTGAAATCGTATTGACATGTTACTCTTATTTATTGTTTGTTGTGTTACATTATGTATGTCGTATTTGTTGAACATTTTGTGTTATGGGTAGGAGGAATTGTCATTGTGAAAGTCAGATAACTGTGGCAAGTATCGTGTATCTATGATACTTCAGTGTGATAACATGAGAATGAACCTCACTTGATAACTTATGAAAGTATCACCACTGATCTATATCACCACTGATCTATATCACCACTGATCTATTTCACTGATCTATATCACCACTGATCTATTTCACTGATCTATATCACCACTGATCAATATCACCACTGATCTATTTCACTGATCTATATCACCACTGATCTATTTCACTGATCTATATCACCACTGATCTATTTCACTGATCTATATCGCCACTGATCTATTTCACTGATCTATATCACCACTGATCAATATTTCAGAATACAGACAACCCAGCCAAGGTGGATGATCCAGCCAAGGATCCAAAGTATGCAGAGCCAACTATAGATACTCTCAGGGCAACAAAAGATGAGGTAATTAGGATCACATAGTGTATTCAAATCTATATATAAATTATCAACCAATCATACTTCACATAAAGACATCTCATTGATTTAGGCTGTATTTCCCTGAATCAAAAGGGATGGGGTTTAATGCCAACACATTTCAGGTTATATATGGCATATCCAGTTTTATTCGTGGCAGAAGACCTCGGAACGAATCTGAGTAGAATCACCATCCTTCCAGAAGTAATTGGCAAACTTTCTCACATAAAGTTTTTGGAGTGAGCGGGAATCGAACCTACGACCTTAGCAGTGAGAAGACAGCACCTCAGATCACTCAGCCACAGAGACCCATATTAAAAGGTAACTGCTTCATCAGAAGAGCCATTTCTTGAAAGGTATCTGTTTGATTATCGTAATCATTTTTGTCAAAGATACTTGCATTGTTCATAACGATCTTGCTTAAAACACATATCATCATACCATGAAAATACATGTGTGTATATATATATATATATATATATATATATATATATATATATATATATATATATATATATATATATATATATATATATATATGATTATATTAGCTTATGACATCTTCTACTTATGTATGTTTGTCTGACTGAGTCAGGCCCTAGTTTCACTAAACATCTCAACATGAGATTTTCCTCAACTCAAATATTTGGATTTTATAACTTTATTTACATTGATCATTTTGCATGCTATCCTTTACCAATGAGAACAGTTTTGGTGTGTCTTCAATTCTGTGATGCCATTTAATGAGTAATGACTTTAAGTAATCATTAAGAGAAATTGAGATTTTTAAGGTTAGGACATGCTTTATAGTGAAACAACATGAGGGACATAATCACAAGTTCACGGTGACTGGGTTTTTAAATAATCATCCAAGCTATGCTAATATTTTTACATAGTAATTCAAATTTTACTTTCTGGCTAGATAACTGTTATTTTATTATAGGAACTTGAGCGATATAGAAGGCAGTCTGAGCGTAGAGCCCAGAAGAAAGCCATAGGGGCTTATGATGAGGCCTAGATCTAACTCTAATGGTTGGTATAAAAAATACTGTATATAATTTTCATTTATTAAAAAATAATGCTGCTCTAGGAAAACAAGCATTCTGACCTCTTAAGACATTTCGCTGTTACAATCAGATTGAGTTAAGCTGGTCATATGCTCAGGAGTGCAGACAACTTCTTTGCTTTACCACCCAGGGATTTAGCGAGTGCCCTTGTTTTGCCATGATATTGCTATATTGCTATTGATACACTGCCCTATTTTCATTCAGCCAACATTGCATTACAAACCTAATAATACTGTGATGTTGATATAGTATAATTTAAGTGGTCAATATATTATTATGTTAAATGTCCACAATGCATACACCTCAGTTATATTTGATTACAAGTGTATTGTACATGGGCTATGTTTTGTTATGATCTGTAAATGGTTTCTTGTTACCTTAATGTGTATTATAAATGTCATCTTGATTTTTATTTATTTTCAGACTTCAAGATTCCTGAAAGTAACATTCCGTCCAGAAGGCTTAAACAGTGTTCATATTGTATATTAACTTTGCATGATGGAACAACAGACAGCATTTACCTGAAGTTTGATATGACATATATGGACATTGAAACACATTGAAATTATCTGTAAAATTATAAATTGCAACTACATCATAAATACATCAACTAAAACACATTATTATTTAAGGCCTTGGTATAACAAATTAAAGAAACAAATATGATGTACTGTCATTTTCTCATTGTCCACTTTTTGTATAAATACAGTACATTATTAGAGGATGTTTTCTGCTTAATATGCAAATAGATGTTAATTTCCATCGATTCAAACAGGCAATATATGGATATGGTTATAATAGGCTTATACATGTATAATTCATATTGATCAAATATAAAGCAAAGTATGTATAATTCATGTTTGTTTACAAGATAGCCAAACATGCTTGTTCCCTTCAATTTAATCTTTGCGATAAATATCCTCGTACCTGATTTATATTGAATTCCCCTTTGGTGATATAATAGGATTATAAAAGCCTGCATTTGAATAACATGTGAAATATATACTTGTGTTTAAATATAAACTATCTGTTTCTTGTTCAATTAAAAATAACACGGAAAAAAACAGAATCAAGCACTACATGGGAAACAAAGAACATAAAAGAGATTAAATAATGACATTTGAAAATCATACAGATTAGACTACAGAATACAGAGGAAATTATTAGGTTTTAGCTAACATTGCTCATCCTCATGTACATTTATAGTATACATGCTTGGCACAATGATTATGATTGTATCAAGTATTATATATACATATATAGTTGTGTACCAGTATGTCAATGAAAGTGATTGAAATATATTCAGAGGTTTAATGATATGGAACTTTTTTTCAAACTTTAAAGCACTTCAAAATCGTTATGGATGAAGTATATCATAGAATAAATTCAGCATTTCATCCAGTGATAGAGCATCGGCTCCATGATCGGAAGGTTGTTGGTTCGATCCTCCGCCACGGCTTTGTGTGTTGTTGGTTCGATCCTCCGCCACGGCTATGTGTGTTGTTGGTTCGATCCTCCGCCACGGCTTTGTGTGTTGTTGGTTCGATCCTTCGCCACGGCTATGTGTGTTGTTGGTTCGATCCTCCGCCACGGCTATGTGTGTTGTTGGTTCGATCCTCCGCCACGGCTATGTGTGTTGTTGGTTCGATCCTCTGCCATGGCTATGTGTGTTGTCCTAAGCAAGACACTTTTTCCACATATCCTTAGTACTGGTTCTAAGTACTTGTTTTAAATCGAAGTAAAATATAAATTAGTTTAAACTAAATAAATTCATTCTTCTTCTTATAATGGGCATTGTGGCACAAATGGTGTTTTGCTAATTATATCAATATTTTGCTATATGTACATGACCTGTTGGGAGAAAAATGTATAAGTACATGCCTCAGTTGGTAAAGCAGTCACACGGTGGAGCATTTGGTCCTGTGGTAGAGTATTGGTTCTACCCAGAAAGTGGTTGAGCGTGAATTGTCTAAGTTGTAATAACTTGTTTCACAATCAAGGTACAATAATAAATTTAAAACTAATAAAAACAAAACAAAGAGGTCTTCACAGACAAGTTACATATCTTTATCATCCTGTCACAAATGTGTCGTCAGTAATTTCATATTGTTTCAAGGGTTGATATAAAGATATACAATTTGATAAATGTTTAAGCCGTCAGTTATCAAATAAAATATTTATTTATTTAGTTATTTTTTTTCAATAGCATTCTTTTGTATAGTACACATTTTATTTCAAATTATTTCTTTGAAATAAAACTAAATGAATGACATTTGCATTGAATTAAAAACATCTGTTCAACTAATGTATGTGTTTATTTGTATTTTTGAAACCATTATTTATAATAAAAATGTAGGGTTGTAGAGGGGTGAGGGAGAATGTAGCATGTGACAAGATTGAAACAGTATGGTAGGATGTTGAATACAAAATAAACATAGATTAAGTTCATAGTTTAGTTTAATTCATAAAGAGGCTATGTGGTTCAGTCCAACTATATTTGCTCCACGATTCAGAGACTCTGATCATTACCACTCCTCTGTTAGTAACCTGTACATAGTTATTTTCAAAAAGTTTCTGAATACTTTTGTGGAAGCAAGGAATTATATAGAGAAGGAAATGCAACTGATTGAGAGTTTGTGAATGCTCGTGTATTCAGGCAGAATCTCGTAATATCTCGTTTTCAATTATCTTAACTTCCATTCATCCCAGGAATACAAATCAAAATTCTTACATTGCAGAATAAAATTCTCATCAAAATAATACCATTCCCAGAAATTTGTGTTTAAAATTGTTGAAGTGCTTCTGATTACAAAATTTTTATACTGCAGCTAAAATAACAACAAATTACGAGAAATTTTCCTTCAAACCTAAATATCTTTAATTCAAGATCATTTTGCATGATCGAAACATATTTAAACATCTAAAGTTACATACAACTTATACTTTACGTAAAGAAATCAGTTGCCTGTGTATTATAAATGATTAATTTGCCAAATAATTAATCCTTGGAGTGCTGTTTTATCAACATTTAGTCAGGAGATGCAAGTTTCCTATCCTATACAAGTTCTTGGTGGAAGTCACTGGTGGATGAATGGATTTATTTTGCAGGAGTTTAAATTCTCCGGTATTTAACTAGATCCACACCTCGGAAAACCAACATCATCAACTTCAATATGTATATATACTGGCATTATTATATAGATTTATATGACTTGGGGAATTTTTCAGTATATATTTGAGCAATTGAAAATACTGAATTCTTTTTTTGCAACAAAAAACAAAGGTTTAATAAACTCTATATAATTGCACTATCTCAGACAATTTCTTAAATCATTTATTCCCTAGTGAGATATGCTTTCTGAGTCATCAGAAATTATATTATCTGGCTGAGTGCACTGCAGCATGTGCAGTTTCATTGCATGTGCACTAAACTTACAAAAATAGCTCCATGTTTATCTCTTGATCAAAGTTTTTACCAAATAATTATAAAAGAATAAATGTGTCATTTGGACTTTCCTGCATTCTTGAATTTTAATTTTATTTTTACTGCCAATGTACTCTGACAAGGAATTAAGAACTTCTTCTATAGTTCCTTGACTGATTACATTTTTTGATAGATTGATTTATTTCTGTGTTAATGTCCTTGACTCCTTGCAGTGAGTTAATTATAGTAGATCTTAATGTCTTTGAACCTTGTTAATCAAGCAGTACTTGTTTAATCATGATATCTCGGATAAATGACTGTAATACAAAAATGGTTTCTTTGCTTTTCGAGTCTGTATGATATCATTAGCTTTTGTGTAGTATTAAACATTAAGTACTATCCCCTGCCAAAATGAAGCACAATTATGTCCCTTGAATACTCTTTAGCATTGTCGTCAACATAAACAAATGAAGATAAAATTCAATTATCCGCATTCCTCTTACACAATAATCAATACACGCTCATGCGGATATTGTTGAAGCAGAAGAAGCACAAAGAAGGACGAAAGTGTGCCAACATTACAAGAATGGTTGGAATGGCATAGAACATGAGTGAAAGATGGGAGCCGCCTGCACTGGACAGACAGGGTTATCTCTGGTTACATTGAGAGATGATGTCAGTCCAAGTATTAGGAGAGGAAAAGTTCCAAAGAAGGTTCTGTTAATTGGTCCCAAAGGTTCAGGTAATGCAATTAATATATCAAAGACTTGTTTGAATACAAATATCAGTGAAAGGACAGAACTTTTACATTTGTATCATATTATACCTGCATTGTAGTTTGACATATCCCTTGTATATCTAGTACCGTGCTATACCTATTACTGCAAATGCCCGTATAGTAACAATATCCCAGACATGCACAAAGCTCCAACTTTCGTTATCGACGGCATTTGTTTACATTTTGTACTATAAACTGTTTATTAATCAGCACGCTTAAATATCTTTACTACTGTTTATTATTGATGCTATTATTTACATGGTTGACTAAGTTTTAGGCTCGCAGTAATTGGTATGACCAGTATACATTTGATGTATCATCTTGTTGAAATTAGTATAATAGGCCTACTTGTTATGATGACATTGTTCTCAATCTAAATACATCTTTTTTTACATATGCTACTTTTCTATGTATGTCATTTATTTGTAAACAGTTTGAACTAAATATTTGATATACAGAAATGTATTTGTATTACTGTTGTCTTCACATTTATCAGTTTGATCTATTTAGGTAATGACAAGCTGTAAAATACCATTAATTAGTTTGTTTATTAATGCTGATACAGAACCATTTTTCACCTGACTGCTATGGGATTAATTATGATTTAATCTTTTTTCATATCTAAGGCCATTCTTAAAAAATATGTGTTTGCTGTGCTCCAACCCAGTATTTTTCATGTGGGTAGGTAGGTGGCTAATTTTTTTTTGTCAAATTTTGATTTTGCATAGTCGTTTTAAAGAAAAATGGACAGAAATCTAAAAAAAAAAATTAAATGCTTTGAAAGTCAATAAAAAAGTTTGGGTTGCTGCAATGTTGAGTGAGTAGGTAGGAGCACAGCAAACAATATATTTCTTTTAGAATGGCCTGAACAAAATATCTGTCTGTAAAGTTTGTGGATCATATTTATATAAAACAAGAACTAAACTCAAAGATAACTTTTTACATAATAACTATGTATATATTATATATATATATGATACCATTACAATGTATAATATAAATTTGCTACAACATGTATTAATTATTATGTCTTCATGTAACTGTATACACATGTGCGCGGCAGGTGTCAATGTTAGTGCAACATAATGCGCATCTCTAAGGAGCCTTTTGACATTTTTGCATCTCCTGACACAGCGTTCAGGACAGCAGATCAGATATCCAAATAATAAAAAAGCTGTCTATCCGCGCCTTATCATATCAGGCTAGTGTCAATGTCATTTGATGTCATTCTGACATAAGAATTTTTCAATCACCATACTGATGATAACATATAAGTTAGATGAAATGAATTAGATGAAAGGATACAGTTTTTAAAAGTACTATTTGTTTTTGTTTAAACATTTTGGGTGCCATTTCATTAATTTGGACAGTTAACATACTGACAATTATATGCACATGTGTTATGGTTTCATTGCTTTTGACATGCCTGGCTTCACTAAGTTGTCTCTTGTTGAAATACCAGGGCTAAGTCAGGTGACTAAGGACTGTGGCTTAGTTGCTCAAATCTCAATAGATCAATCTCTAGCTACAACGATTATATCCACTACAAGCCCTTTTGATTGCCTTTATTGTATCTCTGCTTAGAGCCTGAGAGTCATAAATGTTTTTAACAAATGTTACAATTAAATAATTAAGTCACAACCAATAACATTATTACCTTATAGTAATAATTAGTATTTACAGTTCGGCCTGTGGAACTGCATGTACAAGCAACATCCCTAAACAATCCATAAACAATATGAGCATTACAGGTGCAGTAAAATTCGTCACTCTCGCCATACCTGGATGCCGTAACTCTCTTAGCTTTATAATCATCTGACAGCCTGGGATACTTTGTTCGTCTTGAGTCTGTCGTTAAACAGGAATAATATCTATTGCTGTTTTTTTCGTCCACCTTCTAGCCTATCTCTAATTGTATCTTGACTACTCTTCATTCATTTGTTAATCATGTTTTTAAGGTAAGACTACATTATTGTACACCTGGTGCTTGAAGACAGATACTGACAACATGGCAGATGAAGTGCTGAATATCAAGCCAACAGAAAGTTTTAATGTAGAAGTGATCAGTGGTGCAGAGCTTGGACAGACATTATTAGTTTGGGATGTGACCGACACTGCACGAAGGAGACAGTTTTATCATGGAACTGAAGGTACTATATCTGTATGATAAGCAAATGATCCCAAAATAAAAATATGAAATTCCGGATGTCTTATTTTGAAAAGTAGAATTATATTTGCTGTTTTGAATTAAGCTCTTATGTTTCATTTAATTAATGTACTTTTAGGAGATATGACAGAGAAATGAATATTTTGCAATGCTAAAGTGTCATATACATAAGTCCCTCTTCCCTGGATAAATGCACACAGAGAGGTAATGCATTTTGTGAAAGTGGCGTGGATTGGGGAGACATTTATAAGGATCCAGAGAAATCAACATTTAAATTTTCTATGAAGTATTTGTAAAATGCCATAAAACACGATGCCAGTAACGAGGCATTTATTCAACTTTAAAATGTTTAAACCTGACTTTAAATCTACATGTTTTTACTTGGATTAAAGGCAAACTTCCAGAGTGGTATTTCATCTTATTTTCCATAAAAAAAATAGGGGTGGAACTGCATTTATAAGGTGGGGAGCATTTATTCAGGTTCATCCGGCACAAGGTATTCTTGTATACCAGACAAGGAGTTCAGAGTATTGTTACCAGGTATGGATTTTTCATCTTACACCCTATCCACAGGCTCATTCTACCCTCCTGTGACGAGAACCGCATTCCCACTAAACAGTTATCCCTCAAGACAGAATTTTCTATCTGAACCTCAAACTCATGCAAGATTTTTATATTCAGCATACATGTACTTGAAAGATGTTTGTCCCTATCATATACATATACAAAAAGAAACATATATATAAATAATAAATGAATCAGCATTATAAATAAAAATGTACATGTATTCATATATTTAGTATTATTTCAACTTTTTCATTTCAGCCATTGTGTATGTAGTAGATGGCAGTGATACATTCAGTATTGACATGGCCAGTGTTGATTTAACATCAGTTCTGCAGGACAGAGATCTAATGAACTTACCATTGTTGTTTGTGGTTAGTAAACAGGACATACAAGGTAATTAAACCCCTGATGTATTAACCAATAAAGTGGAGTGCGTGGTTCAGTGTGAGAGCATTGGATCCGGAGTCGTGGGTACCGTCCTCCGCTACGGCCATGTTTTGTGATCTTGAGAAAGACATGCTTAGTACTGGTTCTACCTAGGAATACTTTGAGCTCTATTTGTCTAAGTTGTAATAACTTGTTTCATAATCTGAGTAAAATAAATAAGTTAAAAAAAAAAAAAGACTGATTAAGATTGTGCATACATGCAGATGTAAAAATTATAATTGTTCTATAAATAGAATAGAAAATACATATTATTTTATAGTTAAAATTATACACAATCTTTCAAAACTCAGTACACATAATCAGTGAAACTACATGATAAAATGACATACACTATTTTATTTCACATGTAGATTCAGCCTCAATAGCTGAGATAGAAGATAAACTACGTATCAAAGATATAAGAGGAAACAGAAAATTTGCACATGCCAGCATTACAAAGAATGACAAGTTGAGTTTTCATGAAGCTCGTCAAAAGTTGTGTGATATAATGTATTCATGTAATACAAAATTATGATGATTTGTAGAGGTATTTATAACATTAGATAACATACTTATGTACATATTTTTACATTGATTTTATTTATGTCATTAAAAACTTTAATTGCTTTATGACGTTGCTGTCTAATGATCACTTACCTTTCACCGCTGAGGTTGTGGGTTCAAGCTCTACTAGTCCAAAGGCATAATGTTCGAAAGTTTGCCAGCTTCTAGTTGAAGTATAGTGGTTCTGCTCAGATTCATTCTGACATAGGTCTTTTTCCACCATTAAACAAATTAATTGGTAAAATTGTAAAACAGTTTGACTTTCTTATACACAGGCCAGGGGCCAGTTTTATGGTCCTTCAAAAGCCTGCAATCTTCTTAACTGGAAGATTTGAATTTACGAAAAACTAGTCTAGAAATGCATATAGTGTGCCATACAGCATCACAACAGCATTTGTAATGTAAGAAAATTATATTTAAATTTGCACAAGCTTTGTGTTAACAAAACACCTGTAGGTGTCTTCATTGTTAGTACAAAAATCTCAGCCAATTGAAGGTCACAAGAAACACTGGCTAATGGTAACTCAGATGTTCAAGAAAAACTAAACTAATTGCAGGTTATATGCTTAGTTTGTCTACTAGTGGTCGTATATATATCAAAGATCCATTCATTACCATGGTGAACTATCAATTATGCTTGAAGCATTTTACTGCAGGTCATTTTTAATATATTTATGCCAGTACACAATCATAAACATTGATGATGCATGTTTTAAGACATGTATGTTAGGAGTTTTGTGATAAAAGTCTTGAAAAGCATTTAAAATATCTATTTTTTATATTATTTGTGCCATAAAGTTACATTTATACCGGTATGTATTGTGTTGTTTTTTATGTCAGTAGTATAGGGCAGATATTTAACAGGCATTATATAACTTAGATCTACTGTAGTATATTATATTTCAAGCAACTTTACTGATGTATTAAATCAGGTCTGCCATTTCATGCCATGTTTTTTATTCATGAGTTGATCTTTTCTTTATTTGTACATGTATTTTTTTACTACTTTTTTTAATAAATATGTTTTTTCTTAGTTGAATGAAGAACCTATTAATGTATCTCATGTGTTGAGCTAAGAAGCAGAATTAGTTGTTCCATTGATTTCAACTAAAAGAATTTACTTTATAATATTGCCTCTCCGAGATTTCAAGTATTCGAGGCATCTGAACTGTCGCCATGACAATTTATTATTTCTTTATTGCCAGTATTTTATCACAAACATGTTACATATCCATATTTCTCAGCAATACAGATGTCCCTCTTTTGGTATATGTGTTCATGAACCTCATCTCAATAGCCTATGATAATGATTGTGATGTACCGAAACTCAGTTGTTCTCTCCCGTTATATTGAGATGTAAGGTGTCTTTTTTAATCCAATATATTAAACACTGTTCAAGGAAAACATCTATAAAAGTTTAGTCTGATTTTTCAATGTCACCATATTTTGTATTAAAACAAGCATTTATCTCTGGAAAGTGTTCACAACCAATGTTCACAATTAATGTTCATCAACCAATGTTCACAATCAATGTTCATCAACCAATGTTCATCTACTAATGTTCACAACCAATGTATGTATGTTAAACATTTGTTATTTGTATACCTAAAAACTTTAATTGAATGCTATCAATATTTTTTACGCCCCGTCGTTCAACGAAAAGGGAAGGGGCATCAAGCGTTAACCCTGTGCGTCTGTCCATTCGTCCATCTGAGATAATAAATTGATTTCTAATCAATAAAAGATCCATGTTTTTAATTAATAAATAATAATGTGTGTACTTGTATAACTAAAAATATGGGTATGTTTGATATTTGTCAACATTGGTAACATTTTACAGGGTTAACTTCTGAAGTCGTCTATGTATTTAATTAATATACTGAATGGAACAACTAACTTGCCACTTTTACATTTCTAATATCTTTGTCAAAATATTAAGTAGCTTTATTAATTTAATTAATTGTATGTATTGATATTTCATCGGCCAATTGCGAAATTCTATACAATTAGCTACGCATCTGTTTGGCACGAAAAGCTTATTTTGTACATGCAGCACAAACTTCGATACTTTTTTAAAAAATTACGGCTTGCCATTCAACTTATTTATTGGTTGAAATGGTTTCCGATCAATAGATGGGGCATTCATGTCCACATACACTTTTCTAATTCAGTACAATTTTAAAAGGACTCATAGATGGATGAGTTTTTAGATTTTGCATGCAATGTCATATTACCGTTATGTCTTTTTTAACAATGACTATCTGACATAAATGTATGATATTTAAAGGAGGAATAATAGCTTGGAAGCAAGTCTATTTTCATCATAAATGTCTTTGTTACCATAATCATCATTATTACTATCATTATTATTTGTTATTGTTATTTTTTTGTCATAAAATAAAATCAAGGAATTATATAGAGAAGGAAAGGCAACTGATTGAGATTTTGTGAACATTCGTGAAGTCATTCAAAATCTCGGAGTATCTCGTTTTCAGTTTATCTTAACTTCCGTTCATCTCAGGAACACAAATCAAAATTCTTACATTGCTAAATGAAATTCTCATCAAAACAGTACCATTCCCAGGAGTTTGTGTTTAAAATTGTTGAAGTACTTTTGATTACAAAATTTGTATACTGCAGCTAAAATAACAGCAAATTACAAGAATTTTTCGTTCAAACCTCAAAATCTCTAATTCAAGATCATTTTGCGTGATCAAAACATATTTAAACATCTAAGATCACACACAACCAATAGTTTATGTAAAAGATATCAGTTGCCTGTGAATTATGAATGATAAATTGCCAAATAATGAATCCTTCATGTGCTATTTTATCAACATTTAGTCAGATAGTGCAGATACCTATCTTTCTATATAAGTCCTTGTTAAAATGTATTGCTAGTTAAACCATTTAGCTTTTAAATTTGTCACTTGCAGAAATGCAATCATAATAATTTTTGTTTTACGATAATAAAAAAATAGCAAAATTAAACCATTATGTTCCTTTGTGTACAATTTTATTTGTTTGAATATTTAGCATCAATTTTATGCCATTGAGGACTAACAGACTATCAGTTAACCTAACCACTCTTTCCTAGGTTCCTGGAAGGTAAACCTGTACTCGAGCACACCCGTTTCTGCAAATAACTGATAACTTTCCGACTTCAATCAGCAGTGAGAGACAAATGACAATGAGACACAATGTCATACATCAATCATCATGGAGACTGTAACTGGACCGAGATTTGAACTCCTGACCCCTGGATTGATAATCATGCTACCAACTGAGAAAACCTGTCTCAGCTACAACTGGATTGTGAAAAATATCAAGAAAACACTATACAGTTTATACACAATACTTCTTTATCAATTTTATTATTATGTTACAATATTTACTCACACATGCATTTACTCATCTTCACAACAAAACAATTTCAAATACACATATCATAAATAAACATTTATACTTGAATTACAAATAAATACACGACATACAAGATATACCTGGTATGTATAAGAAACTAAAGACTGACGATTACAAACCTTAATCAATATTTCTTTTTCATCAACAAATAAAGTAGATATTGGATTTCCCTGTGGATTTAACATGAGTATCAAAAACACATGGCAGACAACAACATGATGCATTTATCTAGACGAGCATGCCCTAGTACATGTTTATTGATTAATGTATATGAAGACGTAATTCTACAAAGTGAAAATGTAAAGTGTTTGATCTATACCAGGTTTTTGTTTATCCATTTTATCATCTTCATGCAATATTTTATGCATCGTTTATTACAACCATGTTACGATATTTTGTCTGAAGTTCACTGTTTTGATAAAACAATAATACTGAGGGCTGAAACATCATTATCTTAAATATGTGTTCATTACTAATTCTCTTTTTTGCACACCACTATGATCTTAAATGTTGAGATGTATACAGTTGACTACTGCAGTTGTCCCTGGGCAGGACTTGTCTATCAGGTATACAAAATACTCCTCTATGTCTTGTTTTAAATTACTATAAATACTTTAACAGTTGCAAAGAGGATCAATATGTCAGGCTTAAGGTCGTGTTTATGTATAATTGTTATCACCATATTATAAAAGTTAATAATTGATAATATTATTATCACAAAGTTTTCTTTGTTAGCCACATTTTGTTATTTATGCACATTTTATATATCTTATAATCAAATTTTGCTGGTTAATTAATTTAAAGGGGCACAAGGCAATTTTGATAAATGTTAACTTAAAGTCTATTTCTAAAAACTAAATATCTTCATAATGTATATATGAAATCAAAATACATGATGTGTGTTTGCATGTATCATTAAAGAAAAATATGATTTTAATATACTCTTTTTTCTAATTGTAATATAATTATATATCATCCAGTTTTTTTTACATGTTATTTACCAACAGCTTTAAGCTTCAAGATGAAGACAAATAAAAAAACGATTTGATGAATAGAATGAAATTAGATTCATGTAAAATATATGAGTAAAATACTTATCCATCTAGTCTATACAGTTGAGACCAAAGAATGTTAGTATGTATACAAATAGTTCAAATGCCAGTAATAATTGTTATGAAATAAATATAGATGACTATGGCCAAGATGTCAAACAAATTAGCCATAGAAATCATAAAAGTCATCATCATCGTCGTCTTTCTTCTTCACCATGTGTCCCAAGTCTACTTCTGTATCACTATCCAAATCAGAGCTGATCATTCCAGCTGAAATAGACACAAAGATTGATAAGAACCATAACTTCCTGGTCATCTAGAACTCACTAACGAACAATGAATTGTTTGTTTGGATATTTAGTGTCATTATTATGCCATCGAGGCTAACAGACAATCAGTTAACTTAATTCTTTCCTGCGATCTTGAAGACTAATCAGTACTCAAGCACACCCATCTCAGTAAGCAACTCGTAACTTTGCCATGTGAATCAGCGGTGAAAGAAAAATGACAATGAGATGCAATGTCATAAATGGAGACTGTGACCGGGCTTGGAAATCAAACTAGTGACCCCTGGATTGATAGTCAGTCATGCTAC
The DNA here is from genome assembly GCA_029582155.1 of Panopea generosa. Taxonomy (NCBI): domain Eukaryota; kingdom Metazoa; phylum Mollusca; class Bivalvia; order Adapedonta; family Hiatellidae; genus Panopea; species Panopea generosa. The sequence goes on along the minus strand of CM055897.1, from coordinate 5,472,913 downwards.
TGACTGAGCTAACTTGGCCCAGCACCAACAATAAAGTAAAACTATTAATATCGTCAATAAAGGAATCATACCTAACATTTTTATCTACATGTTTTTGTTTCGTTAGTGACCGATTTTAAAAAAAATTATAACTTTTTTATCACACTAATGCAGAACACCAAATTATCAAATCCTTTCAGCAGACAAACACCATAAAGCTTAATAGCAGCTATGTAGTACATACCAAGTTTTCTCTGTTGACTTGAGCCACCGGTGGAACCGAGAACAGACTTTATAGTACTGAAACATAAAAACATAAACTCTTCATACCTTTATACTCTTTGCAATGCACCCTTCATAACAGAACTTTAGTTTATATTTATTTATTTTAGCTTGAAGAAAGCAAAGCTTATATGAACCACTCTCGAGTCCACTTCCTGAGTAGAACCAGTACTAAGTGTTGTTTATTTAGAGGCACCAGGTCAGGGTTGGGATCAAAGCACAACCTCTGCCGTGAAAGGCCAAAACTCTATCCACTACACTACTACTCGGCTTAAAAGAGTTACTTGTTTAGAAATTGTAATAACAATTTAAAAGTTCAGGCAAAAAAATCACTCCTAGTACAGTGATGTATCAATTACAGAGATAAACATTTCAACTCTCGATATAATGTGTCATTTGTTGTGGAATTGAACTAAAATAACATACTAGTATCTCAAAACAACTTTAATAGGATAAATAATCAGTATACAACACACACCAACATTGATACACAAAAAAACACAAAGTTACATATTAAAAGCAGCGGTAAAATAAACAGCAAAACAACCAAAAACTGACGTTAATGTATTATTATAGGGAAGATTATCTACTTCTCAAGTGTTTGGTGTTGGGGAATGACAGTATTTGTGCTACCAAGTATTTCTTAAGTGATGTACTAAATCTAAAACTTGATAATATAAGAAACACATGTGTATACAACATACAAATGCAAAAATACTACCCTTAAATTTCCCTCAACCATTAGTTAACTCACCATTAAAGGCCAACAACTTCCGTTTCTACCCTCAAAACCTTTAACTAACTCTTTAATTAATAAACTCTCCATTAATGCCCCATTGCCTTCCATCAATACTATAGTAACATTGCTTTAACTAACAGATTTGTTACATGCATTGAAATATCACCTATACATATTTCAATAAAACATCAATTACCAATAAAAGCAGTTTATTTGCACATCAGATCTTGATATTACCATTAATTTTTGGCTTCCATCCATAATTATATTTCAAGACTTTTTCACTAAACAACTTCACAATTCTAGATATTGACTCTGCACATGAGCATCAATTTATGTACACATGAGACAACCATAGTAAGTCTGGAAAAATTCAATTTGGACATCAATTGTTCCAGTCTATTGCTACAACCAGTGTTGCACTAATATATTTAATAGCTACCCCTATAAAAACCAGATAACCACAAAACCAGTTGCAAGATTTGATATACATCAAGACACCATGTATTTGTTGCATCAAATGATATGTTCTAGTAGTGGGAAGAAGTTATTTCTATTTATAGTAACAGTGACCCTGACCTTTAGCCTAATAATCTCAAAGTCACTACCACAATGTTATTATGTGGCAAGCAGGTTCATTTACACAAGGTTGTTCACATACCCGACAATAAACAGGGGTACAGTCAGTATTCAGATCCCATCCCTTTTCTATGAAGCATGATTGTTGCATTGCACTTCCCATCAGTTTCATTTGACCAAGTCTGAATTTATCACTGTACATAATAATTATGCTTTCATTTTCTCAATTTTCTTGTTTTAAATTTAAGTGTGCGTGTATATACAGTTAATATAAACACAATTTGCTATATTTATGACATGACACATACAAATAAACTGCAGCAAGTACTGACAATTTATTTTCAGTGGTGTTAGTTGAGTTTTAAAGTGAGTTAATGTGTACTTTACAGGTTATTGTTATTTTTTAGAAACAAACAGAAAAAAAAATCAAATAGAAAACATATAACTAGCCAACACAAACAATCAATATCTAGCTTACTAAAGCAACCTACAGTCCAATCTTATGAATTACAAGAAATCAATTACTGTAACATTTAAAACTAAAACAACAATTTCACAATTTAAGAAATAAAAAAATGCATAATTAATAATGACACAATTATGCCTGGGGGAAAAAGACATGCAGGTTACTAACAACACCTTCATCAAAACTTTCCTGTCAGATTTGTTGGACAAGGAAGAGAAATATAATACCTTCAGTATTTGTGAATCTAATAAATAAAGAATTTAAATTTTATTGTAAATAAGGATTAATTGTCTCTATGTGCAGATTATATAACCATTTGTATCAAGATTTTTTTAAAGCAGTCAATAAAACTTTAATATTTATTTAATACCATAATTTGTAGTTTGTACCAGTTAGATTTATTATTTCAGCAGACTGAAGGGACATTGTCAGTCCTAAATCATTTACAAATACTGTTAGTCCTAAATCACTAACAAACACATAGCTGATTCTCAAAATTGTCCAACAAAATCTGACCAGAATGAACATGTGTGCAGACATGTGTTTACTACTACCTTGGGTCCGCACCAGTGGGCACATATACTGGGGAAGCCAATGGAGAACTGACTTCAGAATGAGGCTCTTGATCATGTGACAGATCATCTAACTGGTCATGTGACTCATCCTTTAGACGTTCACTAGGGAAAATATCGTTGGAAGGAAAGGGTTTACTGTAAATGTTGAAGAGTGAAAGAGGTATACAAAATGTTAAAAGAAAGTGAAGTTAATAGAAACATCTACAATGAAAAAAGTGCAATTTCCATTCATGCTTTGAAATCATCATAAGTATATATCTGACAAGTGAAAACAATTGTGTGGGGAAAAAACATTGTACTATATCACACTGTAACACTTCATGCATCATTTGAATTAAATGAATAGAAGAAAGCTAAAGATTGTAAAATATTCAATTCATTTTTTTCTTCTTTGAAAATATAACTTTGAGAAAGCAAAAATCATTTCATTTTCCAATCAATGAGTTTTAAAATATGTATATTTTTTTAAAAAAAATTAGAAAATAAAAAGTACATTACATATGAGCAGTAACTGAACATGTTTCTGATATGAGATAAAAATAAGAATGAATGCAAAATGTTAATACTGTAATATAGATAGAATAAGGCTATAGAAAAGAGAAAAATTAGGTTTGCTACCTCGAAAATATTTACAGTATATAATTTTATTTGACATTCAATTGCAGACATAACAATCAATTCAAAATACTTTTGTAAATTGCATATTTTCAACACTCCAGCAAAAGCTGTATTAAAATACAACAAATATGAGGCTTGGCCAAGATCAGTATTTGCTTACGTGTAAAGCATATCTTGGCCAAGATCAGTACTTCGCTAAGGTGTAAAGCATATCTCGGCCAAAATCAGTACTTCGCTAATGTGTAAAGCGTATCACAGCCGAGATCAGTACTTTGCAAGGTGTAGCATGTGTACTTATATTTTCAAAGCATGTTTATATACACATATTTATATTATAGACAACTTCTGACTGAAACTTTCAATGCTATATTATCATTACATGTGTTTTAAGATAGGGTAGCCTGCAAAAATCAAATCAAATTTGGATATTTTAAATGGCTCTAAGCATAACAGAAAACTGCACTTTATTCCAATCTTTGTTACAGGTACAAATATACTGGAGATAAAATATAACTATATACATATTACAAAACAAAACTACAATATAAAAGCAAGTACATGTGTTAAACTGGCATCTAGCAAAATCTGACATAGAATGTTTAAAACTTCAACAAAACAAAGGTGTAACTTGGAATATGGGGTGACTTATAACATATCCATAGCAAAACATATAAACTGTAACATATCGCTGAAATGTTTTTGTCAGAAATCTTGATGATCAGTCAGGGATCAAACATGTAACTGTCAGGTACCGCCTTTCTACTGCTGTGTTATTATAATTCACAATTCAATTCAGTTTTAACAGAACAAATCAGAATGGAAATCTAGTTCTATATTGACAATACAGTATCCATATAGACAATTCTGTATCAACCATAAAGGACAGTCAAACCTGTCTTAAGCAGCCAGTTAAGGAAAGGATAAAAAGTGGCCAATTAAGAGAGGTTGTTGTTTGATACTGGTTAATTTGCTCTGAAAGCACAGAATTGAGAAATAGCGAATGTGGCGGCTCAAGGAAAGTGGCTGCTCAAAAGAGGTAGTTTGACTGTATCTATACAAGACCAGAAGCTAAGATGTACAACCATAAACATAAAATCACAGTATGGTAGAAACAGGGCACCTTTGGAATGTTAAATATAGCTAAAGGTTAAATAAGATTACTGTATTTATTACAGACAAAAACTTTTTTTTTTCATTTTTTCATGAGATAACTCAAAAGAAATTTTGCCCATTTATTTACTGTGGTTCTAGCATGTTTGTAAACAATCAGACTGTCAGATGAACATCCAAACAGAGTTCACCCCTCTATTTTGCTTTTAAATGATAGAATTTCAATGTGTATTGGGTACAAGAGAGGAATATTGACAAGCCATCACTTAGAGTTGACCCAGGGCAGGCTGCCAATAAAAAAACAACTTTTTTTGTAGTCTTAAAGTATTTCAGGCTTCTTTCTTTTGTGTTTATGTGCAGTTGAATATAGAGCTGTTTTTAAGAATGCTGAAAATGTCAGATACATATGTGAACAGAGCATTGTTAAGCTGTAATGGGTACAAAAAACAAGTACATGGAAATGTGAGCAATGACATTTAACAATACAGTTAAAACTTAAGGCAAAATAAGAGTAGTGGAATAAAATGTATATAACACTTTGTGAATATGATAAAATTGAGAGCAAAGCTTCTAAATAAAAATAATGTAATGAATATATTTCTGTGAAAACTGGTTTTGTAAAAAAGATTATATAAATAAAATATAAATACACACTGTCATTGTTACAGCAGTATCATATACAGTGATAACATGCTCATGTGACAAAACACTCTAGTCTCATGCAGTATTTGTGAGCAAGTGTTTAAAACATCCTACGCAGATGTGATCTAAGAGGCAATAAATGATATTATACATTTAAAGTTCATGCGTTTATCTGTTTGTGAAATACACAACAATCTAAAATGGGAGCAGTTAAAACCACTCCACATAGAGCTAGCAAAATGTATTTATTTGGCAGTTACACAGCCACTAAAAAACATATGCAAAGTCAAACTAATAGCAGGTAACTGTATATCTGGTAAAGCTCACCACTTTGTTATACATATCTGTCAAATTACAGATACATAGTTTATGTTATTAAAAGTTTTTTTATACTCCACAGTGCTCCGGATAAGTGGGGGTATTTAAGCATTGAAATTTCTGAATTTAGCATTGAAATTCAAAATTAAGGGGTAAAATAAGCATTGATTATTCTTAATTTCAGTGTTGATTAGTTTGTTTGAAATGGCAATTTGAGAAGAATGTTCATTTTTACCTTTTGAAAATAAGCATTGCATACTAATTTAAGGCGTAAAATACTCTTTTGAAGAAAAGCTTATCTGGAGCACTGACTCCATGTACATAAATAAGGTAAACATTTAGATAAACTATATCACCAAGTCAAATTGTAACATAATACAATTTAAACAGTAATGAATAGATATGGAATAGGTTATATAAACTAAACCTCACATTGCACAACCATAGCAATAGATAATATCATACTGTATAAAGCTGAAAACCAATTGAATGGAAGAACTCCTGTATTTGAAGCAAACAGTTTAAGAAATCACTTGTTCACAAATTGTCAGTGGGCATAACATGTGTTCAAGAGAAAGAAAGTAAAAACAACAGTAGAATTCGGAAATTCATGAAAACTGAATGTAATGTATTAAATGCAATAAACAGAAGCCAGACAAAGGTTCCAGCCCATAGCCTTCCAGCTGTCAGACACACACTCAAACACATAACCTCCCAGTTGTCAAGCAAACACTCAAACCCATAACTTTTCAGCAATCAAACAAACAGTAAAACCTTTAACCTTCCAGCTATCAGAAAAACACTCAAACCTGTATCATTCAAGCTGTTTGACAAACAGACAAACACTCAAAGCCCTAACATTCAAGCTGTCACACAAAGATTCAAACCCATAACCTTCCAAGGGATTTAATTGGTATTCTAGTTCGGTGGAATAAAATAAACATCTAAATAATAAATTCATAAATATAGGCAACATCAAATCAAATTACCAGTGTTAAATTATGTAGAGCAGAAAGTAAACACTACAACATAAGCCAATTGTAATAAAAGTGATACAATTTTGTATAAATTGTCAAATAACAACATGTATATATTGACAAAAAAACATTTAAAATGTTAACTTTAAAGTTTTAATTGAAACAAGTTTTATAAACACTGTTAAAACAATCAGTTAATATAATCAAAATTTTAGTTCCTTCATCTTGTAATACTGCGTCTCTTTGAAGTACATGGTCATCCATTGTCTTGTATAATGTACGGGAAATTAACTAGGCTGATATGAAACCAGCCAATGACTAATGCGACAATGCCAAATATTATAAATTTCAACTCAAAATCAAAATTTGCAACAGGAACATTCCATGTTTTATTTCAAATGATCAACAAAGGGGAACATTGATCACACTACAATGCTGAAATACAAGTGAGAGGGAAACACTACACAATTCTATCAACATTACACAACATGCCTACTATCTAGGCTATTATTATCATGCAGTGTTGATCACTTCTAAAACTACCGTAAATATTTGAGTATAACCCACAGTATCTAAAACATGAAAGCATACCTGGCATGACTACGGGGAGACAACTGAGATAAAAACTGTTTTTCCAAATCATTGTCGGAGGTATCTGTATCATCATGATCAACACTGGCTGCCTGCACTGGCCGGTTCCCAGCTAACAAATTCTTATATGCATCAGTCTCTGTAAAAGTTTATATAGTAAACATAACAATATAATAATCAAAATGTTTAAAGTATTTTTTGTAAATTCAACATGACATTCAGCACATTATAGATCACATAGGATAAATTATTTTATTGGTGGAAAACAATCTCAAATTAAATATGTATATTACAGGTATATGTTCTGAATAGTACCACAAATCATTTGCAAGTAACTAGTAAACTGTCTCCATTTGAACATTTTCCAGTGCCATGGGTTAGACCCACTACCTGTGAGAGGCAAGTTATCTTGGCACAGATCATACAGACATGTATGATCTCACAGACAACAGTACATAACATATAGACAAATATAACATATACTAACATTGTGTGTTAAAAACTAGTTGTTACTTTACCATTTAAGAAAATATATTGTTATCCCACACATTCTATGCAATTCTATAACAATTAAAACTATAGACATAACAATTAAAATTAGAGACCTAACAATTAAGACTAGAGACCTAACAATTAAGACTAGAGACCTGGTTTGTTTTCTAAGAGTTTACCAACATAAAAGGCTAATAAAACCTTGGTATATTGCTTTTGAGGTATCAAAACTGATCTGATAAACTGGTAGCCAACACAAAAAGATAAACCTTACCAAATATCTATCATTCTACACTTTGACAGTTATATTTCATTCAAAGTGGCAGTAATAAAATGAAAAGTACATCATTGGAAGTTTTGCAAAGCACAAATGCAGGTTGCTTTCCAAGTCCCCAGCAAAGCAAAAAGCAGTAACAGGGAAGTGAAAAGTTTGAAAACTGAAAACTTTATACAAATATATCAAACAGAGTTCAATGTCTTTTTACAAATATACGATAAATAACAAGTTTAATCTAATGCTGTTTTTTCTTTATAGTATATAAAATGACGGGGGTTGTCTAACAAAACATTTATATATTTTTTTCTTTTGAGCATTAAAAATTAATCAGAATAAAGGTACATCTTTATATACAAAAACATAATACATGAATACAAAATACATGTATAGATATATCGGGGTTTGATCCAATATTGAAAAAGAGTTTCTTTATACTTTTTTTTAAAATAATAGGCAAAAAAGCATCACCCACGAAGCAAAATGAAAAGTGTTGTCCAATGAAACAGTAAATAATGTCTTAGACTGTAGAAATAATATTACTGGGTATATGAAAATATATGATAGAAAAATAACAGAAAAATATTTATCGTCTTGACATGATAGTTATGCTTATCGGCCACAAAACTATTTTTAGTACAAATTATCTATTTGGTAATTCGATTTCTAACATTCCCATACCTTTTGGGATACCTTTGTTGTAACCATTTTCCATTTCTTATCTTTCATTGAAGTCTAAGATACCTCCCTGTGTTTTGTTACCATTTCTTATCAATCTTTGCAGTTTGGGTTACATTACAACTTTTTTATAATTTTTTTTATAACTTTTTTATAACTTTTTATTAGCCTTCCTTGAAATTTGGGATACTTTTGTTAAAACCATTTACTAGTATTATCTTTCCTTGAAATTTGGGATACCTTTGTTAAAACCATTTACTAGTATTATCTTTCCTTGAAATTTGGGATACTTTTGTTTGACTTATAACCATTTCTTGTACTGGTATTCTATTCCCTTTTCAATTACGGTAAGATTCTTTTTCTTTCATGAGTAGTCACTTTTATAACCGCTTGCCGGTTTGACTTTGTTTGACACTTATATTACCAAATTCTATCAATATATTCCCTGGCAGTTATGGACACCTTTGTCTGAGTTGTTACCAAATTCTATCAATATATTCCCTGGCAGTTATGGACACCTTTGTCTGAGTTGTTACCAAATTCTATCAATATATTCCCTGGCAGTTATGGACACCTTTGTCTGAGTTGTTACCAAATTCTATCAGTATCTTCCCTAGAGGTTTGGGACACCTTTGTTGGACTTGTTACCAAATTCAATCAGTATCTTTCCTGGTAATTCCGGACACCTTTATTTGACTTGTTACCTAATCCTATAAGTGTATTCCCTGGCAGTTTGGAACACCTTTGTTGGACTTGTTACCCAATTCAATCAGTATCTTTCCTGATAATTTTGGACACCTATATTTGACTTGTTGCCAGTTTTCGTCAGCACCTACCCACGCAGTTTCTTTGTAACATTACCTTGCTTTTAAGGAAATTCCTTTTATGTTGAAAATGTGATGTAAATTGATTTTACAGATATCTGCACCAATTTATCAAATAAAAAGGTTTTACTACATTTTACCAGTATTTTTAAACATGCAAGGAGTATTGCTAATCTCATATCTTACTTACAGTCCTACATGTTTGTTGCCTCTAGAATAGTTCTTATTTCCTCATTACAGGCTAGTTCTGACCCTAAAACCTTACCATTAAGGGGAACCTTTGGCCCCGCATCAGTATTCATGCTCTGTGTAATCATGCTTGATTCTTCATCACTGAATGGTTTACTGTCTACTAGACTACCAAACTTCAATGGGGGGACTAGTGATGGGAGAAAATAGGCAGTGTTATTGAGAACATAAAACAAAAACAGTAACCAGTCTGTACAGAGCAGCCATGCTGATCATGCAAAGCAATTCTTTATAATTATGGAACAAGTTTGTCTGTAAAATTATAATAGCAGTTTTATATACCCACACCGTCTTGCGTTTTTATGTAAATTATTATTTTATAATTTTTTTAAATAAGCAAAGCATGTGATTTTGGATTTGTGCTATTTCAGTATCCTCGTGCAATGTATAGCAATAAATTACTTAAATGTCTAATGCAAATTATGACTGTTTATAAAAAAACTATAAAACACATCAATAACCTTTGATGAAAGATTTGTTTTAGGTAAGTCATGAATGATGTTACAGACAAACTTATTAGGCAAGCAAATGTATCTATACATAAAGTACATAACACCAACATTTAACTGAGCCATTCAAGAAGAAATGATAATTTTTCCATATTTGAATAGTGAAAACTCAACTCTTGGCGATATGAATAAGAAATTCTTTGCCTGTCAATCCTTTTCTTTACGTTCTAACTTGTTTCCTAAAAGTTTGGTATATAGAGTTCTGTGAGAACTAAATGCATTCTCTAATAAAGAGCAAAGATGAAAGGATGCAATTATTTCTGCCATGCTTTTGAAATTTTCTTTAATTTGCACATGCTGGTCTTAGATATTTCTAATTAAAGGGAATAAGACATTATGAAATTACTTATTCTGGTCTCCTCAGGACACCCTAAACATCATTTACTCCCATCCAATGTGCCAAGGATGAGCTATAGAGAATACAATGATAGTACTATTAAAAGTAGACCAGAGTAAAAATCTTTAAAAATTCACACAGTTAGGATTGTAAACAGTAAAATTATCTTTCAATGGGTTTTCAGTTCAGATGGAAAACTCCATCCCTAGTTACCACCAAAACAGTTATCTCTCAGGACATAATTTTCTATCCACACCTATGACAGATACTTATGATCATACCCCCACTTTATCATGTAGGCTAATACATTATGATATGATAAATTCCAGACTTTTACATGCCCATGTTAGTTATAAACTAACAGAATCAATTCTTCTTCTATGGCTCAAATATACACCACTATATATCTATTGTTATAACATTAGTGACACAAATACTAATACAAGACAATATCAGTACAGTACATATAATACAATAGAAAATGAACCATGCATAATAAAACATGAAATATTCGCAAAATGAATGAAATCCAGGACCTAAAGAAACAAAAATAATTATGTAATGTGCATATTCAAATGATATACTCAAAATAATGATATAAAATCTGCATATTAAGGAATTTATGATAGACCTGAAACTGATAATGATTTTCTAGCACAGTTTTAACCGTATTTCTCAGTTTCCAATGGGAACAGTGATCAAATGAGTCTATTTATATATATATATATATCCTTTAACAAGATCAAAATGTTAGTTTTGTTTATACCTATTTATTTTAGCTTGATTGCGAAGAAAGCTCAAATATTATGTGAACTGCTTTTGAGTCCACTCCTAGGTAAAACCAGTAGTGTATGTTGTTTTTGAGAGGTATAAGATCGGGCTGGGGATCGGACCTACAACTTCAGGCAACATTCTATCCACTACACTACCATCCCACTTAAAATGAAAAATGTTAATTCTACTAAGTGCAATGTCATCACAACTGTACATGGAAATGTAGAAGCGGGTGAATTTATCTTCATACAAAGCTTCGGAAAAGAAATATCTCATTATCAGTATGCAAGATCAATAGCATTATATAAAAGGCAACACCACTGTGCAGAATAGCAACATAAGAGAAGACTGTTGTGTAGGTAGCAATATCAGCATTCCGGTTTTAACATTCTAGGTACCTGCTAATTTGTCGCTCATGAAATGGTCTGAAATATCAAAGAATTAAGCCATAACACACAGAAGTAAACCTCACATATCTAAGGCCAAGGTATACAAACTTTTATTTTGTTCCCCTACCTACACATAAGAACATTTTCTTAAAAATGATTTTATATCCATACAATGTATATGGTGAACATTTATATAATATTTGTTTGCTCTCTTCTGATCCTAGTTTTCAAAATTGGGTAGGTAAGAGATTTTTTTCTTCACTATATCAAGAAATGATATGTAACAAAGAAATACAATAAATGTCATACAAATACCACTGCATATTATTGCTTTAATAAATTTGAAATAAATAAAATCTACAAAAGCTGAAGAAAAATAAAAGATTTTGAGTTGACCACTTTATGGTGAGTAGATAGGGAGAGAGATTTTAGTAACAATGACTAAATAACAAAATAAGTGAAAAACAATCCAAAAATGCCAAAACACTACCTCTTCCTGAGCCAGGAGAAATTCTTAACACTTTGTAGGCTATGTATTTTAACTTTTTACATACCATACCAAGTCAGTTCTGTTATACATGTGGATAGGGAAACAACAAACAAATTATTTTTTGCAGTTGACAAAAACTAGCATACATGCATCTAATGCAATCTTAGGCATGCTGTCATAACAGAGATAAGCACATAATATATATACATGTATGTGTTGTTTAAAATAAAAAATTACATCAACATCAACATCAAAGAATATAAATTAAAATCTGATATATATGACACTGCAAAAGAATAATTAAGAGAAATCACTGAATAAATCTCAATCTTTATCAAACAATACCAAGGGAATGTAAAATTTAAACAAGAGAGCACAAAATCCCCTTAGTTTTGCTAACCAAGCAGAGATTATCTCAGATGGCTATGTTATAGTGATAGTTTTATTATCCCTCAAGAGCACTTAGTTCAACAAAACGTTCATGCTGAATGAAGAACCCAACTTTAAATTTTGTGTTCTCTATCTATCCCCTTTGTTTTGTACAATGCTGGGTTTGTTGTTTATAGAAATAATTATATATCAAAATTAAAAAAATATGACTGATGGGCATGTGAGAATTACCTCCCCCTTGCTGACTACTTCTTGCAGTATCCATGGTAACACTGTCCTGTTGTACTGGTGACACTCTACCTTCTGTCCGCTCTATCATGTATTCAAGAATATGCTCGATTAAGCTGACCGCCTTTATAATTAGAAAACAGAAAACATTTATTTACCTTATTTACCTATTTTTGAAGCAGAATATTGTCTAAATAAGCACAGTAGATGTACTTTTAGAACTTTGATGGCTCAAACCCGACCAGTCTGAACAAAATAATTCCAGTTGTTTGAGCCAACCATTGTTTAACCTTATATCATCATGTACCCGTATATACATCAAAATAGGAATTCAGTCGGGACCAGATAAGTGGTTTAAGCTATATGTGGTGTTCCAGCCATCTGAGTTTGAGCCAACAAAGTTCTACAGTATTTTCTGATATTTCCAAATAGGTAATATTGATCCAAATGTGATTTTCCTTTTTTTCCTCATAAAAATGTCCATAAAATTCTCAATAATGTTTAATTTTGTATTGCAGGAATGTTTCATCACATGTAAGGAATAAATGCCTACGAAGTAGTCGGCAAAGGTCCATATGGTTCTTGTGACTATATTTAGGGTTTTTAATCAAAAACGTGACATTGACCTACAAATTACAGGCCCGAGTCTTGCAAGTGACATACCATGTTTGGGTTATAACACCCATCAATGAATGATAAAGTCACAAATCAGATAAAAATATCATTTGCCATATGAGGTCATTTTCAGATTTTATTTCTCTTAGTTTGACCTTGATATTTGAGTCACAAACCTGGTCTTGTACATGACCATCATCATGTCATGCAGGTCATTTGTTCTAAACTATTTAAAAATCCCTCTATATATGACAAAATTATGGACTGGACACATAATTTCACATGAACAAATGGACAAACGAACAGAACGACACAGCAATTTCTTTAAGTCAGTTTTCGGGTGCATAATTATCATACAAATTCTGATCATGTATCTTTTTTATTTTTCATATCAATATGGTTTCATACTAAGTGTATTCTCCACATGAACAACAACTCATACCAATATGCACATGATCTCATAAACAATGTTTTATAATATTATTCTCCATATGAAAAATGGTTTATCTCCATATAAACAATATTTTATTATAATGCTCGTAAGCAAAGCCTATATATTGCTTTCTAATAAAGTACACAAATATTAACTTTACCTTATCTTGATACTGGGAATTTTCATGTGCGAGACATGGTACAAATACATAGGCCAGTTCCCGTGTTCCCATCACTCTATTCTTGACAAGGCAAATGAAATGTTGAAGTAATTTGTCCCACAATGACTGTGCATCTCTGTGTAGATTCATCCTAGAATATTATTATGTTGTCATTATATTTTAGTATAATAAAAGAATGTTTGTTCAACTGAATGTTTAGCATCATTTTTATGCCATCGAAGGCTAACAGACAATCAGATAACCTAACCACTCTTTCTTGGTATCTTGAAAAGTACTCAAGCACACCTATCTCCACAAGTAACTGATAACTTTCTCACTTGAATCAACAATGAGAGATGAATGATATTGTGACACAATGTTGTATATCAATCACCAAGGAGACTGTGGCTGATTGGAGATTTGAACTCATGATCCCTGAATAATCAGATGCATTATATAATAGGAGAAAATAATGTGGTTAGCCACCCATTTAATAAGAATATTAAGGTAATTGTCATGTCACAAGAATCTATAGTCTGAAAAGATCAATGGACCTAGGAATAAGCATGTAATCAGAAAGAAAAGCACTTGGTTCAAAGCTTCTGATGTCACCTATATCTCTATATCCAGCAACAGTGTAAACAAGCCTTAAAACAACTACAATCTATTGACTGGTTGTGACAACTTCTAAAATTTTATTACAGTTTTTCAATATTTTGATATCAAATTCAGACAGAGGTGAAGCAACTTGAATCAATTAGTTCCAAATGTACCTTCACTGATTGAAGATTTCGGGAAGAATATTGTACTTTGTGCCATATTTTGTTAGTATATTTGCTGATATCAGATTCATTTAGAATTATTTCACACAGCTTCTGCTTCACCAACATTTTCTAAAAATTTAACTGTGTTTTGACTGATAATTTATTAACCATATAATCAATTTCAATGTAACTGTGTAAATGTTCTGGAAATCATGATCACCTGGATGCTTTTCTTATATTTAAGTTGTCAAGTATTGACGTATATACATGTACTTAAATATGTTCGTGAAATAGGAGCCTGATTGTAGTTCAACAAATGACTTCCCTGGTATGACATTCTGTGTTAGTTACCTTTATGTTATACTAATTTATTTTAGCTCCATTGCAATGAAAGCTCAGAGCCGCTCTCGAGTCTGCTTCCTGGGTAGAACCAGTACTGGATGTTGTTTTATGAGAGGTATTGGGTCGAGCTAGTTACCTTTGAAAGTTACTTTACCAGAAATCACTTTCATCTTACCTGATATCAGACTCTGTGAGAGATTCAATACGATTCCTAGCCAGTAGTG
This sequence comes from Panopea generosa, assembly GCA_029582155.1. Taxonomy (NCBI): domain Eukaryota; kingdom Metazoa; phylum Mollusca; class Bivalvia; order Adapedonta; family Hiatellidae; genus Panopea; species Panopea generosa. Next base: position 5,457,865 of record CM055897.1, on the reverse strand, counting down.
TATCTGACAACATACATGCTCCTGGCAGACGGCGTATAACTGGGGTAAGTTGCTCCAGTACGACCATACTGACAAACTCCCCATCCAGGTGTTTTAGCAGTCCCTCACCTGTCGCTTTACTGTAGTAAACAAGCAGATTGAGATTAAAACAATCTTACATGGGTTTGTGCGTCGGATAGAAAATTCTGTCACAAGATATAACTGTTTTTGCAGGAACAAGTCTTTACCCAGTTACCACAAGAGACAGAACTTTCTATCTGAACTGTAAAAGCCACAATTATATTTTTCTTGCATACAAAACACAATGAATAATTATTTTAATCTAAATTTTCATGATATTTTTACCTCGATCACTTCTAGGATCCCAAGCTATAAAGAATCTATTAATTTATGTCATACACATCATAGATTGTGTCACAATGCGACAATTTTATCTCAGCCCTAAGGTAAGAAAGAAATATCTAACTATCTAAAAATGCAGATATTTTTCTGGCATGCGATAAAAGTACTTTCCTTCCTGTTACTGTAGGATATCTTCACGCTACCACAGTATACAATACACAATGTCATAAGATAGTTAAGTTAGGTCTCCATTTTTTCCTGACAATAGGACTGTTTACGAAAAAGATTAACATTGTAATAAAATAAGACATATACTTAATATGTGACTAAGGGAAAAAATATATCAAATATATCAAATCGTTAACATAATTATTTGGAAATATTAAAGAATGTTTTAAATAGTGAGAGCTGAAACCCAACGGTTTTTGTCTACTGTAGATATTTTGCATAAAAACTAACTGTATGATTTCTTTCCTGGTAGAAGGGTCTGGATTTCTGGTCCTGTAAAATCCCTCAACAGACAGAGCATTGGCCAAGTCACTCTCCACATACCGGAGCAGTCTGAGCAGGCCATTGGTGGAAATCTCTGGATGGACAACTACTGGACCTCTGTCATATATATATATATCAAAAATTCATACAAAATATCAATGATTTATTGATTGAATGATTGATTGATTGATTGATTGATTGATTGATTAATTGATTGATTGATTGATTGATAGGTTGATATCAAAGCAACTACTAGTATAATCAATATAAGAAATAGCAATGAATAATAATGGCTGTGAGATGCTTCATGTTTGTATTGCTTTAACCCTTTACTCCATAGATATGCATTTTCCCGTACCAATCACAGAAGACCTTTAAAAACAGTGCAGGAAGCGTTCAGATTGCTCATAATGAGCAATCTGAACACTTTCTGTACTGTTTTCCACTCTGTCAGTTAATATAAACATAATTAACCCAATAATTCAAAAGCCTTCTATATTAGGTGTCCAAAGGCGTCTTTATTAACTCTTTGCCCCATAAGCATTTTCTTGGACTCTTCCAAATTGAAAGCATTAATTCATCATGTATCAGCAATGGGTGAATTATGTTTATATTAACTTTCACAGTGGAAAACAGTGCAGGAAATGTTCAGATTGCTCGTAACGAGCAATCTGAACTCTTCCTGCACTGTTTTCAAAGGCCTTCTGTGACTGGTGCGGGAAAACGCATATCTATGGAGTAAAGGGTTAAAGGTGTCCAAAGGTGTCTATATGAAGTAAAGGGATAAGCTGTATCACTGAATGTATGTCATTTTAGAGATAGAAAATATTTGAACTACTATAAAAAATGCATCTTTACAAAAACTTACGAATATGATTATGAAATGTAATAAATTGTTAATTCAACTATTGTTTTCCATTACCGAACAATAAAAGTTACTCACAAATGGGCTGGCATGAGTGACATCAGTCAGGAATGAAATATGAGGGTATTATTTTTTTCAGCAACATGAAACAACCGTTGAATAAACTATTTATTACATTCTGTGTATCACTGTTTTTTATTGAGCTGCCACTTTCCAACCCTCAGATAAATAAACTTAATCAATTCTCCACAATTCATACTTATATATGGCCGTCATGCTTATGTAAGAGAAATTAAATACAGTAGACCTTCGTTGGCTTGGACACGGATGGCTGGAACATCACATATAACTTGAGCCACCTATCTAGTCCCGGCTGAATTCCTATTTTGATGTATATACTGGTACATGTATGATATGATGTTGAACAATGTTTGGCTCAAACAACCCTTAACTGGAATTATTTTGTTCAGTCTGGTCGGGTTTGAGCCATCGAATTTCTACTGTAGTTGATTAAACTAGTTAAAAATATGTTCGTAAAAGTCAATGAATTCTTTATTCAAGACCACAAAGTAATTTATTATAAAAAACATAATAAGATAATAACACAGCAACTGGGAAATGCTAAAAGGGGTGAAAGATGTAAAAATATTAATATATTAAATGAATACTGTTAAAAGTATAAATGAAACTAATTTCAAATAAATGAATAAAGGAAAATATGCAACATACGCATTAATAAATAAATGATATTTAGAAAGGGAATCAGAAAAATAACAAACTTGTTCTTGCCAGATTCCTTGTTATGGTTAAGGAAGGATAAAAAAATTGCATTTTCTGACTAAATGTTGATAAAATAGCACACAAAGGATTAACTTTTAGGTAAAACATCATACATAATTTACAGACAACTGGTTTCTTGTAAATTGTATATAATCTTAGATGAATGAAAATGTTTCGATCATGAAAAAATGATCTTGAATTAAAGATATTGAGGTTTAAAGTAAAATATAATTGAATATTGAAATTCACACAAAATTTGCTGAAGCAACAGTTTGTATTATTTTAATATACTCCTTGTTTGCATACGCATTAAAACAACAAGGAACAATTGATTGATTGATTGATTGAATATTTAGTCTCCTTTTTTTGCCATCAAGAGCTAACAGACGATCAGATAACCTAACCACTGTTCTCTGGGATCCTGAAAGGTTAACCATTACTCAACCATTACTCAAGCACACCCAATCTCCGACTTTCCCACTTGACTCAGTGGTGAGAGACGAATGATAATGAAACACAAAGTCATATATCAATCATCGCCAAGACTGTTGCTGGGCGGGGATTCAAACTCACAACCCCTGGATTGATAGTCATCCTGTATGTATAAGGGTGCGTTTAAGGAAAAACAAAAACATGCGACATATTAACTGGTGGGATAGGATAAAATGTACAGACATCCTGTATGTATAAGGGTGCCTTTAAGGAAAAACAAAGACATGCGACATATTAACTGGTGGGATGGGATAAAATGTACAGACATCCTGTATGTATAAGGGTGCCTTTAAGGAAAAACAAAGACATGCGACATATTAACTGGTGGGATGGGATAAAATGCACAGACATCCTGTATGTATAAGGGTGCCTTTAAGGAAAAACAAAGACATGCGACATGTTAACTGGTGGGATGGGATAAAATGTACAGACATCCTGTATGTATAAGGGTGCCTTGAAGGAAAAACAAAGACATCCAACATATTAACTGGTGGGATGGGATAAAATGTACAGACACCCAGTATGTATAAGGGTGCCTTTAAGGAAAAACAAAGACATGCTACATGTTAACTGGTGGGATGGGATAAAATGTACAGACACCCTGTATGTATAAGGGTGCCTTTAAGGAAAAACAAAGACATGCGACATATTAACTGGTGGGATGGGATAAAATGTACAGACACCCTGTATGTGTAAGGGTGCCTTTAAAGAAAAACAAAGACATGCCACATATTAACTGGTGGGATGGGATAAAATGTACAGACACCCTGTATGTATAAGGGTGCCTTGAAGGAAAAACAAAGACATGCGACATATTAACTGGTGGGATGGGATAAAATGTACAGACACCCTGTATGTATAAGGGTGCCTTTAAGGAAAAACAAAGACATGCGACATATTAACTGGTGGGATGGGATAAAATGTACAGACATCCTGTATGTATAAGGGTGCCTTTAAGGAAAAACAAAGACATGCGACATATTAACCGGTGGGATGGGATAAAATGTAGTCATCCTGTATGTATAAGGGTGCGTTTAAGGAAAAACAAAGACATGCGACATATTAACTGGTGGGATGGGATAAAATGTACAGTCATCCTGTATGTATAAGGGTGCCTTTAAGGAAAAACAAAGACATGCGACATATTAACCAGTGGGATGGGATAAAATGTACAGACATCCTTTATGTATAAGGGTGCCTTTAAGGAAAAACAAAGACATGCGACATATTAACCGGTGGGATGGGATAAAATGTACAGTCATCCTGTATGTATAAGGGTACCTTTAAGGAAAAACAAAGACATGCGACATATTAAGTGGTGGGATGGGATAAAATGTACAGACATCCTGTATGTATAAGGGTGCCTTTAAGGAAAAACAAAGACATGCGACATATTAACCGGTGGGATAGGATAAAATGTACAGACATCTTGTATGTATAAGGGTGCCTTTAAGGAAAAACAAAGACATGCGACATATTAACTGGTGGGATGGGATAAAATGTACAGACATCCTGTATGTATAAGGGTGCCTTTAAGGAAAAACAAAGACATGCAACATATTAACTGGTGGGATGGGATAAAATGTACAGACATCCTTTATGTATAAGGGTGCCTTTAAGGGAAAAAAAAGACATGCAACATATTAACTGGTGGGATAGGATAAAATGTACAGACATCCTGTATGTATAAGGGTGCCTTTAAGGAAAAACAAAGACATGCGACATGTTAACTGGTGGGATAGGATAAAATGTACAGACATTCTGTATGTATAAGGGTGCCTTTAAGGAAAAAGAAAGACATGCGACATATTAACTGGTGGGATAGGATAAAATGTACAGACATCCTGTATGTATAAGGGTGCCTTTAAGGAAAAACAAAGACATGCGACATATTAACTGGTGGGATGGGATAAAATGTACAGACATCCTGTATGTATAAGGGTGCCTTTAAGGAAAAACAAAGACATGCGACATATTAACTGGTGGGATGGGATAAAATGTACAGACATCCTGTATGTATAAGGGTGCATTTAAGGAAAAACAAAGACATGCGACATATTAACTGGTGGGATAGGATAAAATGTACAGACATCCTGTATGTATAAGGGTGCCTTTAAGGAAAAACAAAGACATGCGACATATTAACTGGTGGGATGGGATAAAATGTACAGACATTCTGTATGTATAAGGGTGCCTTTAAGGAAAAACAAAGACATGCGACATATTAACTGATGGGATGGGATAAATGTACAGACACCCTGTATGTATAAGGGTGCCTTTAAGGAAAAACAAAGACATGCTACATATTAACTGGTGGGATGGGATAAAATGTACAGACATCCTGTATGTATAAGGGTGCCTTTAAGGAAAAACAAAGACATGCGACATATTAACTGGTGGGATGGGATAAAATGTACAGACACCCTGTATGTATAAGGGTGCCTTTAAGGAAAAACAAAGACATGCAACATATTAACTGGTTGGATGGGATAAAATGTACAGACACCCTGTATGTATAAGGGTGCCTTTAAGGAAAAACAAAGACATGCAACATATTAACTGGTGGGATGGGATGAAATGTACAGACATCCTGTATGTATAAGGGTGCCTTTAAGGAAAAACAAAGACATGCGACATATTAACTGGTGGGATGGGATAAAATGTACAGTCATCCTGTATGTATAAGGGTGCCTTTAAGGAAAAACAAAGACATGCGACATATTAACCGCTGGGATGGGATAAAATGTACAGACATCCTGTATGTATAAGGGTGCCTTTAAGAAAAAAACAAAGACATGCGACATATTAACTGGTGGGATGGGATAAAATGTACAGACATCCTGTATGTATAAGGGTGCCTTTAAGGAAAAACAAAGACATGCGACATATTAACCGGTGGGATGGGATAAAATGTACAGTCATCTTGTATGTATAAGGGTGCCTTTAAGGAAAAACAAAGACATGCGACATATTAACTGGTGGGATGGGATAAAATGTACAGACATACTGTATGTATAAGGGTGCCTTTAAGGAAAAACAAAGACATGCGACATATTAACTGGTGGGATGGGATAAAATGTACAGACATCCTGTATGTATAAGGGTGCCTTTAAGGAAAAACAAAGACATGCGACATATTAACTGGTGGGATAGGATAAAATGTACAGTCATCCAGTATGTATAAGGGTGCCTTTAAGGAAAAACAAAGACATGCGACATATTAACTGGTGGGATAGGATAAAATGTACAGTCATCCTGTATGTATAAGGGTGCCTTCAAGGAAAAACAAAGACATGCGACATATTAACTGGTGGGATGGGATAAAATGTACAGACATCCTGTATGTATAAGGGTGCCTTTAAGGAAAAACAAAGACATACGACATATTAACTGGTGGGATGGGATAAAATGCACAGACATCCTGTATGTATAAGGGTGCCATTAAGGAAAAACAAAGACATGCGACTTGTTAACCGGTGGGATGGGATAAAATGTACAGACACCCTGTATGTATAAGGGTGCCTTGAATGAAAAACAAAGACATGCAACATATTAACTGGTGGGATGGGATAAAATGTACAGACACCCAGTATGTATTAGGGTGCCTTTAAGGAAAAACAAAGACATGCTACATGTTAACTGGTGGGATGGGATAAAATGTACAGACATCCTGTATGTATAAGGGTGCCTTTAAGAAAAAAAAGACATGCGACATATTAACTGGTGGGATTGGATAAAATGTACAGACACCCTGTATGTATAAGGGTGCCTTTAAGGAAAAACAAAGACATGCGACGTATTAACTGGTGGGATGGGATAAAATGTACAGACACCCTGTATGTATAAGGGTGCCTTTAAGGAAAAACAAAGACATGCGACATATTAACTGGTGGGATGGGATAAAATGTACAGACACCCTATATGTATAAGGGTGCCTTTAAGGAAAAACAAAGACATGCGACATATTAACTGGTGGGATGGGATAAAATGTACAGACATCCTGTATGTAAAAGGGTGCCTTGAAGGAAAAACAAAGACATGCGACATATTAACCGGTGGGATGGGATAAAATGTACAGTCATCCTGTATGTATAAGGGTGCCTTCAAGGAAAAACAAAGACATGCGACATATTAACTGGTGGGATGGGATAAAATGTACAGACATCCTGTATGTATAAGGGTGCCTTTAAGGAAAAACAAAGACATGCGACATATTAACCAGTGGGATGGGATAAAATGTACAGTCATCCTGTATGTATAAGGGTGCCTTTAAGGAAAAACAAAGACATGCGACATATTAACTGGTGGGATGGGATAAATGTACAGACACCCTGTATGTATAAGGGTGCCTTCAAGGAAAAACAAAGACATGCGACATATTAACTGGTGGGATTGGATAAAATGTACAGACATCCTGTATGTATAAGGGTGCCTTTAAGGAAAAACAAAGACATGCGACATATTAACCGGTGGGATGGGATAAAATACACAGTCATCCTGTATGTATAAGGGTGCCTTTAAGGAAAAACAAAGACATGCAACATATTAACTGGTGGGATGGGATAAAATGTACAGACATCCTGTATGTATAAGGGTGCCTTTAAGGAAAAACAAAGACATGCAACATATTAACTGGTGGGATAGGATAAAAATGTACAGACATCCTGTATGTATAAGGGTGCCTTTCAGGAAAAACAAAGACATGCGACATATTGACTGGTGGGATAGGATAAAATGTACAGACATCCTGTATGTATAATGGTGCCTTTAAGGAAAAACAAAGACATGCAACATGTTAACCTGTGGGATGGGATAAAATGTACAAACATCCTGTTTGTATAAGGGTGCCTTGTAGGAAAAACAAAGACATGCGACATATTAACTGGTGGGATGGGATAAAATGTACAGACATCCTGTATGTATAAGGGTGCCTTTAAGGAAAAACAAAGACATGCAACATGTTAACTGGTGGGATGGGATAAAATGTACAGACATCCTGTATGTATAAGGGTGCCTTGAAGGAAAAACAAAGACATGCAACATATTAACTGGTGGGATAGGATAAAATGTACAGACACCCTGTATGTATAAGGGTGCCTGAAAGGGAAAAAAAAAACATGCAACATGTTAACTGGTGGGATGGGATAAAATGTACAGACATTCTGTATGTATAAGGGTGCCTTTAAGGAAAAACGAAGACATGCAACATGTTAACTAGTGGGATGGGAAATTAAAAATAAACATACCTCTTATGTACCTTTCTTTTACCACTGAGAACGAGTGCAATTAAAATAATTATTTCCAATTAGTTATGCAACATATAAGGCAGTTAACTATTTGAAAAACATAATAACCACTGAAACATGCCATCTACATGCGCTGATGATACTATGGCCAAATGGGGGGAAAGTGTGATATCTATTGAGTTCTCCTGGTCAGCTTTTACTGCCTAGAACTGCAAACTACAACCTAGACTGTTATATATATATTGGTCAAGTCATCCGACTTTTATAAGCATTTATATATAAAAACATTACATAAAGAAATGCAATGAAAAGAAGACTATGGCTTGCAGACAAGATAAACACAATGTAAATACTGCTACTGTTATTAGTATACTAATTTTTGTAAACAACATGAAATATGCTACATCAAACTAACACTGGTTACTTACATAAATCATGCATTCTCATATTGTTGTTATTGTTATCATTTATTTTATACTTTATTTCTAAAGGTTGGGTATAATACACATACTGATCATCATCATCATCGTCATCCTGCTGCACCACTGGAGATGGGGCTCTTGCTTCCTGTTTAGTAGGTACCACAGCTTCTCCACTGCCACTAGGAAGATCAGGCTCATCTCCAAAATCACTGACATCATCATCAGATATATGGGTCATAGGCTGAATAACTGGTTTTGGTGGATCTGTATGTAAATAAGGAATTCAAGAGAATATTCATTCTGGAAGTCTTTAATGTAAATGTAGACAGAATGAAGAACAGATGTTGTCTCATATAAGAAAATATTTAAAACTCTATAAAATACATCTCACAGAAATAAATAGAGAATCTTAAACGAACACTCATTTATTAATGAATTTATTAAATAAGTTGGCAAAAATATAGTATGTGCTCTACCAAGCATTACCTGTAAAAAAATAGGTTGTTGTGGTCTAATTTAGTAGTGTCAGCTAGTATGTGTCTATTGGAATGATATAGGCTATATTTAGAGCAGGTAGCGTGGGTTTGTTAAAATGTTTTTTTGTGATAAATTTTTTTTATTTCATCAGTTATATTACAGATTATAAACATATAATGAAATATATTACAATTCTTCCAACAATATTGTCATATAATCAATTCAGTTTAATTTGTAATACTTGTATCGCAATATATTATTGTGACGAAATAATTTCATTTTTTAGAGGAATAGAGAGGAAGGAAGAAAGAAGAGGGATGTAGAATAAGTATAGAATTTGGACATTGCTTTTCCTTTGTTTAAAAAATTAAAATGGCATTTTTTTCGACATTTATTAGGTTTAAACATTTATAGAAAAATTTTCCCATTTCAGTTCATGAATATGCAGTTTATCTTTATTTAGAGCTATTAATCTTTCAATTTCTATACCTTTATATAGGTTCTGTTCAAATACATGAAACAATGGGACTGTTTTTATACATTTACATTTAAAGACAAAATATTTAGCAGAAAATATTATAAAGTTGATGTTGTTTTTATTGTTTACTTTTTCAGTACAGCCGAAACTTACTAATTTATAATTTAAAATAACATTTATATCATTTTTACTATTTAAGAAATTCTGTAACTGACTCCAGAAATGCTGAACATAATTACATTCCCAAAACATGTGCTTTATGGAATCTGTATTCATATTACAAAAGTCGCATAAATTAGAATTAGTCAATTTGAATTTATATAGGGATTTGTTTGTTGGAATAATTCTGAGTAGATATTTATACTGAAAATTCCTTAATCTACATTCAATTGTAGATTGTATAGGTACTATATATATTTTCCTCCAATCAATATTTCCATGTTCTGTTTCCCACTTCTTTTCTGACTTTATTTCTGGTTTTATATTATTATCCAGTTGGTGATTGTATAAAAAACTGTTGACTTGTTTTGATTTCAATAATCTTTGCAGAAGACTTTCTTTTTCTATTTGTAACTATGCTTTCTGTTTTTAAGATTTGTTTCCATTCTTTAGGTATACTATTAATTATTGATGTATGTAACAGAAAATCTCCAGCATCAATTTGGTATAAATTTTTAAAATCGTTAAAAGTGTAAAATGTTTTACTTCGGTAGTCAAAAAGTTGTTCTATTAGTGTTATACCTCTATCTTTCCATTTTTTATTGTAAAAAGTATTTAAATCACTTTTTAAATTAGAATTATTCCAGATTATTTCTTGACTTAAATATTCATTTTCTTTGTTTTGCTTTATTTCTTGCCATGCTTATAAAATATCCTGTAAGAAACCTTTTTCTGGAAATAATTTGACGATGTCATTCCTGTTAATATTGCATTCAAACAACATATTACCGCCATATTTTTTTTATTTTATTTAAGTAAATATGCTTCCAAATTCCTTTATTGTTGTCATTTAAAATTCGTTTTATCCAACTTCCTTTAAGGGCGTTCATAAAATATCTTATATCAATCATTTTTAATCCTCCATTTATATATTTTTGAATAATAATTTTTCTTTGAACTTTATCAGGTTTACCATCCCATAAAAACTGATACATTTTATTTATAATATGTTTTATTATTTCTTCTGATGGATTTGGAAGTACCGATAGAGGATAAACTAGTTTAGGAATGGCATAACTTTTCAATACAGTAATTTTACCCATGAGTGTTAGTCTTCTATGTTGCCAACTTTTTAGACAGTTATTAAATTCTTGGAGTTTTGGTTCTAAGTTTAATGTATATATATTTCTTGTTTCGGTGTGGAAAGTGACACCTAATGCTTTTGCACTATCATTGCACCATTTAAACTTTTTATTTTGACAATATGTTTCCTTGGAGGTTTTCAGAGACCCTACTTTTAGCGCTGTACATTTTGAATGGTTTAATCTTAATCCAAATATATATTTAAAATTATCCAAAACATCGATAAGAGATTCAAAAGATTGTTTGGAGCCATCAGTTAAAAAAGTTGCATCATCTGCAAATAAAGTTTCTTTTATTTCATGTCCATATATATAAATGCCTTTTATATTAATGTTGTGTGATATTTCATAAGATAACAGTTTAATGCATAAAATAAACAGATAAGGAGAAAGGGGACATCCTTGTCTAACGCCACATTGTATTGGGAAAAACTGCGACAAATGACCATTATTAATTACACAACTCTTTGCATCTGTATAAAATAGTTTAACCCAGTTTATGAGTGATTGTCCAAACTGAAAGTGTTCAAGACATTTAAAAACATAACTTTGATTTAAACTGTCAAAAGCTTTTTCGAAATCTGAAAAAAACAGGATTGCTGGTGAATTTGTATTTTCAATATCATCAAGTGCTTCAAACAGAAGTCTTATGTTTTCACCTATATACCTTCCTTTTATAAATCCTGTCTGTGAAGGTGAAATAATAGAAGGTAAAACAGGTTTAATTCTATTTGCAATAGACTTTGTTGTTATCTTATAGTCTAATTTAAGAGACTTATCGGGCGCCAGTTATCTAAAAACGTTGTGTCTTTGCCTGTTTTAGGTAAGAGCGTAATAATACTTTGCTTCTGTAACTCGGTCATATTTTTATTTTGAAAAGAATAGTTTAAGGAATTAACAAGAAAGGTTTTAATATAACTCCAAAAGATTTTATAAAATTCTGTAGTTATGCCGTCTGAGCCCGGACTTTTATTATTTTGCATTTGTTTTAATGCTATGCCACATTCGTATTCTGTTAAAAGACCTTCGCATTGCATTTTTTCATTATCTATAAGTTTTGGCATAGTTTGATTAAAAAAATTATAATTTGATTCAAATGCAGCTTGATTTTTTTTTTTGTATAGATTGGAATAAAATTCTGCTTCTGATTTCAATATATTGGACTGTTTAGTTACAATTTTACCTTTTACGTTCAATTGTGTTATTGATTTACTTTCTGAGTTTTTCTTTTCTAAACTAGAGAAGTATTTACTGTTTTTTTCGTTGTACTCAACATGTAAAGCTTTTGCTCTTATCATAATTCCATTAATTTTTCTATCTATTAATTCATACAATGCTTGTTTTTTTTCTTCTAAATATTTGTGTGTATCTTCTATCTCTTTGTTGTCTTTTATTGTATGTAGTTTAGATTCAATATTTTTTATTTCATTTTTTAAATTAGTTTCTTTTTCATTATCTTTTTTTTTTTAGCTGTTGCGAATTTAATTGTTACATTTCTTATAGTACCTTTGATTATTTCCCACAGAGTATTTGGATTCGCATCTTTATTTATTTCTGCAGTTTCTGCTATATTATTTATTATTAATTTTTGATATTCTTTATCTAATATCAGACTATTATTAAATTTAAAATACCCAGGACCTTTATTGATTTTAATAAAATCAAATTTAATATCAACGATCGAGTGGTCAGATTTATATCCGGCTGCAATTTTAGTAGATTTAGTATAATTAACAAGATTATTTGAAATTAAAAAGTAATCTAATCTACTAAATATAATTGGTTTTGTATTTGAATGCCACGTAAATTGTGTTTTTTGAGGATTTAAAAGTCTCCATATATCTACCAAATTATTTGTATCAATTATAGATTTTATTTTGATTCGACTATTTTTATGTGTATCTTGCCTGCCATTTTTCTTATCTACATCAATATTTAAAACCGTATTGAAATCACCTGCTATAATAAAGCTTTTGTCGTCATTGTTAGTGATATAATCGTCTAGTTTGTTAAAATGTATCAATAGATCGATAGGAGTAATGTTTTTAAGATCTTTTAACATATTCAGTCTTTGATTAATTAATAATCATTTTGACATTTATTTCATTATTTCCATTCAGTATTCAGAAAGATAGAATAATTTTAAACGGGTTTATTATTTATAAAACTAATTTAAATTTACATTGGGCCTAATAGCGTATAAGCCATATCGTATGATATATTGAAAGTTGTTGTTTCATATTTGCACAAAATTCACTAAGGTATGTTGAGTGTTTTACTATATATATATATCTGACTGTATTATGGAAACACTGTTTAGTCTAGCAGAAACATCTTTCGGAATTGTCGTGATGAGAAGGACTGAGCCTGTTACTGTTCCATTACATAACGGCAGATGGGTATGTGAATTTTATATTATGTTGTATATGGTTGAGTTATTTAAATGTCTGATAGATATCTTTTGACGTAATCAGAATTGTATAAATTGTTCATATCCATTCAGACGAGAATGTCTGTAATTTAATTTCACATCCGCGGTATTGAGAGTTGTTTTGTTAGAATATAGACCGAGGAATCTGAAAACGTATTTTGAGCTGTTGATATCGTGTTTACGATGAAGTATTGAAATTCATCATGTTAGAATTGGTTGATATGTGTAAATAAATTTTGTGGATGCTTATTCTGATATTCACAAAGTGAATAGATACAGAATTGGTCTGTAATTGTTTATATTATAAATGAGAAATTATGTAGAGATATAATTGTTACTTTGGGATTGACAGAAGTTCATATATGAGATGTTGTTTAAACTACCATGAAACTGCAGATAGTAAGAATTGAATGAACTGTTATAATATGTTTATAAATCTACCATGAATCTGTTAGATGGTAGGAATTGAATGCACTGTTATCATATATTGATAAAAATACCATGAAATTGATAGATGGTAAATAATAGACGCCATGTCATTATGTATTGAGTAACAAGTAAATCTGAGTTTATATATATATATATATTGTAGTCGTTTGTAGACGTACGCAAGACATGTGTCTGCTACGTTAACGTGTAAATGTGACAGGAAGTCAGCTGGTGGTAGTACCGTCATAAGGACAGCAACCCATATACTCGTTATATGGACAACCTGACAATCCTGATGTTGGAGTACATCGAAGATAGTTGGTACAAGGCGACGTAAAGCCAGAGAACTTAGTACAAAGTTCTATGGAAGATAACCCTGTTTATATAGCCATCGCCACGAGGGACGATTTAAGCTAAATCTATGATAATCCGGACACAGTAGCAGTATCTTACATACAATATTAGTGTATTTTAAAAACAGTTATAGCATTCATATGATGTAAGCAGTTTGAATCGTGATACAGATATATGGAACGTGTAGGAGAGAACTTGTGATTAAGAAAGTGTTAATTCCATCATATGACATTTTTTAAACCAGCTGTGTTTTAGTTGAGTAATTAGCTTTAAATTGTATATATTGTATAATTGTGTATTCGTAATTTTATTGATGTAAAATTAAAATTGTAAATTTTATTTTGAGTATACGTGTATTCTACCCTTGTGAGTTGCCGGCCCTTCGTCATTTTGCTACATTACCAGTATATCATTTGTACCAAAGTGTTTAATATAGTCAATAATAAAATTATGAGCACTCATTCTTTTTATTACATAACTCAGGAAAACATTTACCATTTATTTTAAAAGATCACCTCTATGTGGGACGAGAATACAGTCAGAATAAGTTGCAGCAACCATTGATCAACTGCTTTTATGTGTATGTTAACTGCTGGAAATTGGTGTCCAGTTCCATACTGATGAAAGACGACTGATGTTTGCACATGTATGTCGACTACATGTATTACACCTTCATCAAATACCAAACAAATCATCTCATTCAAATGTTTGGTAAGACCAGTACTCTCCAATTCAATCACTTCTTCAAATTATAATCAAAGATAGAGAAATATGTCAATTTAAGACAGGCACTAAACCTACTCCAAAACTGAGCAACGGAAATAGAAATATAACTACCCAATACTTTACTTAAGACAGGTTGGTTTTTTTGTAATTATGCCCCCCACCCCCACCCAACACTCTACAGCATGTTGGTATTTCTCCCTATATTTACCTGTTTTCTGCCTGACTGTTACACTCTGGACAGGTTGTGATATTGGCACCTCAATTTCTTCACTGAAGCTTGCACTGTGTATGCTGTCACGCTCGGCAGACAACCAGTTTTGATTCTTCCCACTGCCTGGTCTGCCTTGTTTGCTTGGTGAGCTGACCTCCCCTTGACCTGTGTTGGGCATGTGAACCGTGACAACAGCCTGCTGGGTATTGGGTGATGTCATCTGAAAAATAACAAAACCACACTAATCCTCCAGATAGAGCATATGAGTAACTTTTTTATTTTCTAACCATGCAAAACTACAAGTAACTAAATTAAATGTGACAAAAGCAAGTAAATCACAATACATCTATAATAAAAATACATCTAGGCTTGTATTTAATATATAAAATACAGTCAGCAATAAAGTGCATGGAACATTTACCATCATAGCAGGGGCAATCATGGATATAGTTGTTGTGTTTTTTTTCCCAGGGAGATGATAACATTTAATCATTAGTGTCTTCTTATCATATATGACCCATGGTGTACATGTTTTGATTATTTTACTATTTTCAGTCTTATGAAATTTGAAGAGATTTAGGCAGCTATTTACATACTAATATCTTTTATCTACAATTTATTGTTATTAAAATTTCAGGAAGTTTACAATTAGTTTATACCAATTCATTTTAGCTTGACTGCGAAGAAAGTTCAAAGCTTATATGAACTACTCTCGAGTCTGCTTCCACGGTAGTAAAAGTACTGAGTTTTTTGTTTTGTTTTTTACGATGCATCAGGTTAAGCTGGAGAATGAACCCTCTGGCGAGAGTAGCCAACAACACTCTATCCACTACACTACTGCCCTGCCTTACAATTACCTGTGGCTGTCTTCTAATGTCTTTAAGGTTTGTATATTCCCTATCTGGAAATAAATCCTCATCTCCGCCACTAAATGCTGCAGGTGGGGGTGGCGGCTGACTAGGTAATGGGGGTGGCACATCATCATCATCTTCATCCTCAGGTAGACCCTGGGTTTACATGTAGGTATATATGTCTATATATCAGTAAGGAAAACTTTTAAGATTACACACAGTGTACATGTTTCTATTGAAAGTGTTAAATTTTAAATAACACACCTGTTTATATGATTGGATGAAATAATACAAATAGAATAAAATGAAAAGGCTGCCATAGAGCAACAAACAAGCAGCATAATTGACTTAGAGAGAAATTATGATTTATAGAAAATGCAATTAAAATAAGAACCAAGAATGTATTGAAACATGTACATATACCAAACAATATGAAATGTGTCCATATCACAACATTTTCCATTTAAAAACATGCATACAATGCCAGGTAAGAAACTGAAATCGTTGCAATTTCTCGGTAAGTGGAAGGGTGTCTTTAAACCGTTCTTTATTAAAAAAAAAAACATATCCGATTATTTAATCTGGATCACCTATTCAATTCTGTCTCGCCTTGTTATGGATAATAAATT
Source organism: Panopea generosa (assembly GCA_029582155.1). Lineage (NCBI taxonomy): Eukaryota > Metazoa > Mollusca > Bivalvia > Adapedonta > Hiatellidae > Panopea > Panopea generosa. The sequence goes on along the minus strand of CM055897.1, from coordinate 5,441,339 downwards.
ATTTTTGCAGCTAAACTGTCAGCCACTAATAACAGGGTTAAAAAACAACATAATGACATTGAGGGTTATTTAAAGAGTAAAATTGGAAAGGAAATAGTAATTGCCATTTTAAAAAACTTAGTATCAGCATGTTTTTGTCAGGATATTGTGTCTGAAATATTGATGGAGTCAGTTGATTCTAAAATCAAAACTAGGGAATCAGTAAAGCTGACTGATGCTCCCTGAACAAGTGCTTAATTGAGAACTAGCTAAGTTGTGTTTGTAAAGGGAATATAATTTTGAGAATATTCATGTCAGAGTTTTGATTCTTGCACTCTGCACTTCCACACATTGTTCTCTACCAAATCTCATTGGATTCTCTTCCATACTCCAAAGATAATTCAGACAATCAAATATAATCGAAAATAATAAATACAAATTGGTAGATAATTTTGATAATATTCAAAATAGAATGCTGGTTCTTTCTCTCTGCACTTACAAACATTGCCCTCTATCCATGTTCCAAGTTGTGTTGAATTTCCTTCCATATTTTTTAAGATATGCTCTGAACAAGCAACAATAACCAAAAACAAAGTATAGAAGGGGAGAAAATTCTGTCATTATTCAAGATAAAGTTATGGTTATTTTGCGTAAGATTTTCACAATACCTTCTACCCATGTTCTGAGTGTTGTTGAAGCTGCTAATTAAGATGAGGCAGATCAAATAAGTTACTGTAACAATATATCAACACATTAAAAAGGCAATTATATGCTGAATGTAAAACACTTTTATACCTGGTGTTCATATTCTCTTTGTTGCTGTTGTTGTTGCTGCTGCTGCTGCTGTTGTTGTTGTTGTTGTAGAGCCTGCTGTTGCTGACGGTGATATTCCTGTTGTTGCTGCTGCTGTTCTTGATGATAGTCTTGCTGCTGCTGCTGTTGTTGTTGTTGGTAGTGTTGTTGTTGGAGATTCTGTTGATAATTTTGTTGTTGATGTTGCTGCTGCTGTTGTTGTTGTTGCTGCTGTTGTTGTTGCTGCTGTTGCTGTTGTTTCTGCCCTACCAGTTCTATCCATTTTGGATATGTTCTTTCAATGTACTCAAAATATTGTTGCTGAAGATAATATTTAAAATTTAACTAGAATTACTTTTTTTTGTGTTTCCCACATATATAAGATTATTTGTTCTGATAATACAAAGGACTATAACACTAAAGGGATATGCACAACAACACCTCACACTTATCCTTCCCAGCAAGTTTCAGCTTAATCCGACCACAGATGTTGAAGGAGTAAACCAGATAAAAAATTCAATTCCGAAAATACATGAAATATAATGAAATACAAGAGCAATAACTCAGTAAAAAATCATTAAACAAAAATGTAAAAGGGATATATGCAACTAGACTGCAATCTGATCCCTACTTGTAAAGTTTTGCAAAATTTCCCATGTCAAAGGAGTTATCTGGACAAGATTTTCGATTCTTAAAATGCAAAGGGCTGTCACTTAGTCAAAATCATCACACAGGAATGCATTAAAAAAGTGTCTGTTGACATAAAGGCCCCAGCTATTGATTAGAATTTGAGAAACCATTTTTTTACAAAAAATTAAGTCAAATTTTAGTTTAAACATATTTCATTGCCATATAAACACATATCACAATATATATCATGCCTATAAGTCAAATACTATTTAAGGCAAAAGGGTCTCGCCACAAGTTCTCTCAACATTAGATACGGCCATTCCATTTCAATATTTTGCAATTTTAAAGATGGTTGAGGTATAATGAAAGTATATTCATGGCAGGTAATATGAGAAACATAAGTGTAATTAATGAATTATTACATCAATTATTAAAATATTAATTATTAAATATCAAATTATTAAAATATTAAGTCAAAAAGGGGCCATGACTCCTGTAGACTGTCATTGACTAATACAAAAGTTTACCTGTATTCTATAATTATATAGGTGTGCATGACATATTAACTTAATATACAGGTATAAACCATTTCAGAAGTTATTTATTATAAAACAATTTATCAGGCAAATGGATTAACAAACAAACAAAGGCAACACTTAATGACTCTTCAGCATAAATTCGACCACAGATGTAGGAGTTATCTGGACAAGATTCTGTGACAGACTGACAGAGGGACAGACATACAAATATACAGATGTAGGAGTTATCTGGACAAGATTCTGTGACAGACTGACAGAGGGACAGACATACAAATATACAGATGTAGGAGTTATCTGGACAAGATTCTGTGACAGACTGACAGAGGGACAGACATACAAATATACAGATGTAGGAGTTATCTGGACAAGATTCTGTGACAGACTGACAGAGGGACAGACATACAAATATACAGATGTAGGAGTTATCTGGACAAGATTCTGTGACAGACTGACAGAGGGACAGACATACAAATATACAGATGTAGGAGTTATCTGGACAAGATTCTGTGACAGATTGACAGAGGGACAGACATACAAATAGGGAGACATAATTACAACTGTTAGAACATTTTACGAATAAATCTATAACATACAAATCTGAAATGACAAAAATATAACAGTAAACATATTTTTTTTATATTTACATTAAGAGATTGTATAGAGTTTATACAGGGCTTTAACACAAACTATATGATTCGAATGTTTCAGTTTAAACAGGGAAGGCCAGAGATAAATGAATGTAAGTAAATCTATATCCTTCTATAAATAAAACTTTAAAGACAATCTTTTTGACTTTATCCTACACTTACTAAACCAGCAGTGAAATATACACAATCTTACAGGCTAGGTGCCTAATCCACCATTGTGACTGCAGTGCTGGCAGAGTGTTCCCCTTCATTGTAAAGGTTGCAAGTTCAAAATCCAGTTAGGTTACACTTAAGACATCAAAGCAGCTTCCCCATTACCAGTTGGCATTTAAAGGATTTATGTAACACTGGTGAACAGTGTCAGTGTAATGTCTGGCATGATACTGCAATGCGACAGTGAATCATGATACAGTACTGACATATGTCACACTGGTGAAGAGTGTCAGTGTAATGTATTTGGCATGATACTGTAGTGTGACAGTGAATCATGATACAGTACTGATATATGTCACACTGGCGAAGAGTGCCAGTGTAATGTATGTGACATGATACTGTAGTGTGACAGTGAATCATGATACAGTACTGACATATGTCACACTGGTGAAGAGTGTCAGTGTAATGTATTTGGCATGATACTGTAGTGTGACAGTGAATCATGATACAGTACTGACATATGTCACACTGGTGAAGAGTGTCAGTGTAATGTATTTGGCATATTACTGTAGTGACTGTGTGACAGTGAATCATGATACATACTGATATATGTCACACTGGTGAAGAGTGTCAGTGTAATGTATGTGGCATGATACTGTAGTGTGACAGTGAATCATGATACAGTACTGATATATGTCACACTGGTGAAGAGTGTCAGTGTAATGTATTTGGCATGATACTGTAGTGTGACAGTGAATCATGATACAGTACTGACATATGTCACACTGGTGAACAGTGTCAGTGTAATGTCTGGCATGATACTGCAATGTGACAGTGAATCATGATACAGTACTGACATATGTCACACTGGTGAAGAGTGTCAGTGTAATGTATTTGGCATGATACTGTAGTGTGACAGTGAATCATGATACAGTACTGATATATGTCACACTGGTGAAGAGTGTCAGTGTAATGTATGTGGCATGATACTGTAGTGTGACAGTGAATCATGATACAGTACTGACATATGTCACACTGGTGAAGAGTGTCAGTGTAATGTATGTGGCATGATACTGTAGTGTGACAGTGAATCATGTTGCAGTACTGATATATGTCACACTGGTGAAGAGTGTCAGTGTAATGTATTTGGCATGATACTGTAGTGTGACAGTGAATCATGATACAGTACTGACATATGTCACACTGGTGAAGAGTGTCAGTGTAATGTATTTGGCATGATACTGTAGTGTGACAGTGAATCATGATACAGTACTGACATATGTCACACTGGTGAAGAGTGTCAGTGTAATGTATTTGGCATGATACTGTAGTGTGACAGTGAATCATGATACAGTACTGACATATGTCACACTGGTGAAGAGTGTCAGTGTAATGTATGTGGCATGATACTGTAGTGTGACAGTGAATCATGATGCAGTACTGATATATATCACACTGGTGAAGAGTGTCAGTGTAATGTATTTGGCATGATACTGTAGTGTGACAGTGAATCATGATACAGTACTGACATATGTCACACTGGTGAAGAGTGTCAGTGTAATGTATTTGGCATGATACTGTAGTGTGACAGTGAATCATGATACAGTACTGATATATGTCACACTGGTGAACAGTGTCAGTGTAATGTATTTGGCATGATACTGTAGTGTGACAGTGAATCATGATACAGTACTGACATATGTCACACTGGTGAACAGTGTCAGTGTAATGTATGTGGCATGATACTGTAGTGTGACAGTGAATCATGATACAGTACTGACATATGTCACACTGGTGAAGAGTGTCAGTGTAATGTATTTGGCATGATACTGTAGTGTGACAGTGAATCATGATACAGTACTGACATATGTCACACTGGTGAAGAGTGTCAGTGTAATGTATTTGGCATGATACTGTAGTGTGACAGTGAATCATGATGCAGTACTGACATATGTCACACTGGTGAAGAGTGTCAGTGTAATGTCTGGCATGATACTGCAATGCGACAGTGAATCATGATACAGTACTGACATATGTCACACTGGTGAAGAGTGTCAGTGTAATGTATTTGGCATAATACTGTAGTGTGACAGTGAATCATGATACAGTACTGATATATGTCACACTGGTGAAGAGTGTCAGTGTAATGTATGTAGCATGATTCTGTAGTGTGACAGTGAATCATGATACAGTACTGATTTATGATAGAAAAAACATGCTGCTAAATGTCGTACACTACAAGTACCAGAAAATAAACAGTAAAAGACTGACCAATATGTCAAGAGCATATGCCTTCATCCATCTTGGTTTCTCTTGGCATGTAGTCAGATTGGTCATGTTTAACTACATTAACAAAAACAATACTGAACAATATGTCAAGTACCTTCATCTGTCTGAGTTTCTCTCTTCGTGCGGCCAGACTCGCCATATTTGCCTCCATCCTATCAAGATCTCTCAACAACTGACTATTCCTCTGTTTACTTCTCTTTTCGTCTTCACAAACTTTTTTCCAGTAACTCTGTAATTTGACCGCTCGTAATTTGGCCCTTTAAAATACCAAAACTTATATTGTATTTGGTCAGTTTTACACTTAAGAAATAAAACACCATCTACAGAGAATTGTAACATTTGATATCATGTATTGCAGTTCAACTGATAACTTACTATGAATGTAAGCAAATGAAACTATTTACTGTAAATGCACTGTACAATATTATAATGTTCAAAGTAACACCTGACTTTATTTCTGATACACAAACTAGTATGAGAAAAAATATTGATGTCTAAATTACATTTTTCCAGCACTATCAATCAATCCAGGTCAATGCCCAGTATTATCAATAATATTTAATTACATTTAAATGTCTAAAATCAAACAACATTAAAAAAGCTGCTTATAAATATAATAGTAATAAATTTATGTAATTTTAAACAGCTTACAATTGTTACAGTAAAGTTATGAAATGATATCAAGATTAGCATTACCTGTAGTAGTACATTACATACTTATATGCTTTATTGAACTTTATTAAACTTACAAGTTTCTTTTCCATATTTCTATAGGTACACTAGCTTACCGATACATTGTATATATCTTAAGTGATGTTGAAATAAAATTAGTGAGAAATATCTGTATACATATATTCACCAATCACCAAAGAGACATCTAGGCATCATATGGCAACTTAAACAAAGAAATGATGTACATGATGCACAACAACAGTAGCAGCAGCAGCAGCAGCAGCAGCTGTTACAAAAACAAACTCATGCTTCCATTCAATACCTGATGTGCAGTTTTGAACCATCACAAGTATGTTATGTCTTCAGATACAAAAAATCCAATCAAGAAATATGTAAATATTATATATACATTATATGGAAGAGTTATCAATACCTCAGGGTAAGTGGCAAAAACACCATCTGCCACTCTGGAGACACGCCAATCACCACCAATAAAGAGTATATTGTAGTTGTATGATCATATTTTTTGTTTTGTTTGCATAAGTATGTTAAAACCTTTTTGTCTTGGCTTCCCCAGCTCTTAAGTTTAATTCCTGAATTTGGGTTTGATGCTCTGCCACGGCCATGTTTAGTGTCCTTCAGCAAGACACTTTATCTGCACTTAAGTACAGATTTAACTGAAGAAGATTTCAGCATGATTTGTCTAAGTTGTAAGAACAATTGATGTAAAATAAATAAGTTTAAAGCAAACTCTGACAGAACATAATCTGAAAAAGTACTGACAATTTTTATGGCTATATTCATTTTGATTTGTTTAGAGAAAGAAATTCTAAAATAAAATATTTCATGCATTTCATGAATTAAATGTTTAGTGTAATATTTAAAGGAAAATTTCTACAATTATTTCTTCTCCCATATTTCGTGTGATAAAATGAAAGGTTATAGCTGAAGAAAGCTTATTTAAGTCCCACAACTAAACAAAGAAGTTAATTCAATCTAAAACCAATGCATGACAAACAACCAACAAAGACACCAGTCACACACATTCACACATTCTTTCCAGTGCTGTAAAACACATAGTGTTGCTCATGATAGTTACAAAGTTTTATTGCCAGCCAGTAAAACTTCCAGTCGAAGTAGATTTTTCGGTTGACTTATATTGCTGTTACTTCGATTTCCTTTGGATTGGGCTGTCATAAGGTTTTCCATAACTAGTTACCTAACCACAGTATAATGCATTATTTATACACAATCTTACAAATTGTAGATTATTTCAGTCTGTGCCAAAAATGTTTTAGGACTAGAGGCGTTCCAAAACTACATAGTCTGAATTCAATTATTACAGTTGGTAAATAATAGATAATCTAAAATTTACATTAAGTTTCATTTCTATATTTTTATCATTTAATCATATTTTATTCATTTTCAGCAAAGACACTACATAAATTTCTCCCAACATCTTGCTCAGACTGTTCCATTTCGATATGAAGTCATAGAAATAGTCAGGTTATACATTTTCATAAACTGGGACTCAACTATATTTATTTTTCGCAGACTCTTATTCAGCACATCAGGATAAATCACTGTGCAACTATCAATTGTTTAGCTTTACTGTCAAATCAATTTATTGTTATTTGCATTTACAATGTAGCTCTAAATCAGCCTGGGAATAATTGTCAGGCTTTTTGAATCAACACAAACCCATATAAATTACCAATAGTTGTAAATCTGGACCTGCTTTGGGATAGTAGCGAGATATTCCACATCCTGGAGGCGACTTTTGATGATTATATATATTATGTATCTCCCGAGATGGCCTAATGGACAGCAGGTCCAATATCAAAATATAAAAAAATAGTCAATCTACGTCTTATTTACTCCAATTGGTCTTGGGATTCCTTGTGTGATACAGATGATATTTCCAGCTAATAAAAAATAATGTTTTATTTATAATTATTATATGTAGCTTAATCTTTAAAGAATTAGAAATTTAAGAATATCACTACTCACAGCTTCTGATCTGACCGACAGTAGGCTTGCAGTTGCATCTCAAGCTTTTTACGCCTTTGTTCACTGCAAAGAAAAGTAGTTGCAATCTTATTAAAGAGAATATTATAGTTTCACTATATATATATATAAAGTGCACATATTTCAGTTAGAGCATATTTTTAATTTTATGTTTTGACTTTCTGGTCTGCATTCACTAACATTTTCTTGTTATTCAGTAAAACTGCTGTTTAACGTGTCTTTCAATACTGCCAATGCAAAGTTACAATAATAATATTTGTCTTTTGTATGCACTTTTTTTCCCTTCTGAAACAAGTACAAATTTATATCTTCAACAAGCAAAGTTGTATCCATACATGCATTATTTTGCACATTTTTCTTTTTTCTATCATAACCTTATAAATAATGCAAAAGTTTTAGGAAATAGGAAAATGATACTAAGTAGAATTACTGACAGATAAATATTTAGTTAAAAACAATTTATTCATGTGTAAGAGAGATTTTGGCTGCAGAAATGTAAGCCATGGTAAGCAATGAAAATTCACAAAAATATTTCATTTGTGAACAAGTTATTAATTTCTTAATAAAAAACAATATATTCAGTTACTGCTTGGGTCTTGGCTTAGATAAACACCATTTTAGTTATTTATAGATAGAATTTCTCCTGTGGTTACAGGCTATGACACTGTGTCCTGCCATTTTATTTAGTCAGGGATTTGTCTGTTTTTTAAAGTTACACATCAAATATGTAGCACACATACTCGTTGGTATTGTTATACATTCATTTTGAATACGTGATATAACGAGTATACATTGAATGCTATTCACTCTGAACCCGCTTCAATGATAACATGTAAAGTCATGTTTCCATGTTTCATTTGTAAACAACACATCAAACATCAAAACACAACATGCAAAATATCATCTAATTAGTATTGCATCAAGGTAAAATAAATATGAGTTATTGCCGTTGGTGAAAACAGTTATATTCATACTTTTCAAGCATAGAATCTTGTAAATCTTTTTGTTTTTGGTAATATTCTACATTCGACGACGCCATTTGTAAATAGAACGACCAATTATGTTCTTTTTGGATGAAGAGTAACTAACTCCAAGTTTCCAAATGCAGCAAAAACATGAAAAATAAAACGAAAGAGAATACGGATATTTTTAATAAGATTCCATGTCATGTAGATTCTATACAAAAGCATGAAATGGTGGAAGTTGGGTGACTAATTCAACTTAGACTTACTATATGTTTATTTATTTCTGATTGAAATTTTTTATATCAAAATCTAATTTAAAGCGTATTGCGTAGACTTTTCGCTATTTCTCTGGTAGTTTCTGTAATATACAAGTGACTTTTAATTAATTCAATCGGAACATCGCCGATGTCCCGATTGTTAATTAAATGTTTATATGTATATCTGAATATATACCTAAGTATGATAAAATAAGTCGTGGATGGACGATCTTATTATTTTTATTTTGATATTCGAACTCGGGAGACGCACAATATATCCTTTGTATACCTAATACCGCGATATACCTATTACCGCGAATGTCCGTATAATAACAATCTAGGAAGACATGAGCAAAGTCCAACATCCGTTAGCATCGGCATTTGTTTGCATTTCATATCGGCAACTGTTATTTACTCAGCACACTTGAGTAACCTTATTTCTGTTTAGTATTGATGCCATTCTTTACATGGTTGAAATGTTTTTAGACTTGCGGTATTAGGTATGACCCGTATAATTAAAAGGCTCCTTAGTGACGTGCATTATGTGTAACTAAATGTATATGTAATTCGTATCTCTTATTTTTCATGCACACCTTCTTGGCCTGTGATAATGTTGAACTATGATGCTGTGTTAGTAGAAAAAATATTAATGTTAAAAGTAGATACAGTCAACTTTAAATCGTTAGATATGTGAAGAATAGTTTAAAAAGTAGAGCGTGAATTAGAAGAAGAACAGTCAAGACTTAGCTTAATGTTTGTTGTGGAATATGACGAGGACGTAGGGTCTATAGCACTCGCATCTAACATTAAATTCCTTGAAGATGGTTCTGAGAGCGAGTTTAAACTAGTATTGTGTCGACACGATATTCTTTGGTAGAGCGTTCGTCTGTACAAAAGTTAAGAGAAAAACTGAATGTATGTAAAAGCAAACCGGTTCAAGTATTAACTGGTCTATGGTTAATTGAATTGCGGTATATTCTATTTTGGAGTGTATCATCTGGTATTGGAATGAATAAAATTAACGAGAGCCCATTCGAATACATTCAATCTTCCATGAGGCCCTCAACACATTTACCGTAAAGTACAACATTATTTATTACTCGGGTAATATCAAAGCCCTTGATTTGTCCCAAATAGAGTGACTAGCATTGGTGTCCTTTTATACTCTCATTATATTCTCTTAACAAAAATTAATAAGTGAAAAAAATAATGTTTAGTGAGAAATATCATATAACGCAGTTTAACAATGCAGGATAACAGAATAAATATAGACAAAACAGATTCGTCTAAAGTGCTTGTTTATTATAGTGTCATCCCTATCAAAAGGGCCGCACTGGGCTTAAGAGACACCTTTACTTTTCGAAATCTATCATTGCCAAGCGTCAGACTGTTAGACATTCGGTGACCTCAATCTAGCTGCTGGGTGAGCAACCGGCCGCATCGGAAAAAAAAAACAAATGCTTCCACCGGGAGTAGATCATTCGACCTCCCGCTTCCGTCGCGGTCGCCTTAACCACTAGGCCACGGAAGACGGTCAGACACGTAAACACCTGAATGATAGTTGTTTGTTTTTTTAAATAACTAACTTATATGACATTCAGGATCTCACACACAAAATGTGGCTGTAATTTGCCATCTGAAACTTTTCATTCAGAGTTCCTACTATTTGAATATGAGCCATGTCGATTTGCTTGAACGAACGGGAACGCTGTGGCGCTTTTGCCGAGCATTGGCCTTAAAACAGTTTCAACGTGCAGTGTTGCATAGTTTTGTAAGTGCCTGTTGTGTGTGTTAAAATGTAGCGTGTCACTTATTATCTTGAAATACGATAAACACACCCATTAAAGCAGTTTGAAGACAATTTGATTTTTAGATTTTTTTTACGTCTTAAGTGTAGCTCTTCAATATTGGAGGCTAGGGTAGTAAGGGTTGGTCCAGTTAGGTTTCAAGTTGAATATCGAAAAACGAAACGTGAATATAAAACTAACTTCACGCTCCCTTTCAGAATATAGGTTTACATTAATTAACACGAGAAGTGGACATTGTATTAATATCAATATTAGAGACGTATATAAACATAAACTGTGTGATTATATTTATCATTATATACTGAAATTCAGTTGTTAGATGAGCAGGTTTACAAGAAATTGGCCAACTCGTCGATGGTCCTCCGTGTGGTGTTATACATTATTGATGAAATATTAGCAATCTTTAGCAAAGGGTAATATAAACGTATAAACAATTATATACCATGCATCTCTTTGAAGCAACAAATTATTTAATTGTCGATAAAATAAATCGAATATCCCTAGAACACTTCAGCTCAAACAAATCTTGAGTATAAAATAAATATGCCATGGGAGAGGGTTTAGTATTGTTTACCATGTCATCGGTATATTTAAGATGTATATCCCGTCTTTATCTTCTTGCAAATAAAAAAATATGTGTAAATTCTTCTCTAGTCCCGTAAGCTCGTAATTTATTTAAATCACTTACAAGTTAGTTGTCAGATATCCGATGTCTCGTCAGGAGTTATTTCAGTTTGGACTATATTCGCTACCTGTGCATTCTTTAAAACACATGTTCAAATGCATGACAAAATCATTCTTTATTCAAATATCTGCTCAACAATGAACAATTCAAACAACCTATTTGATATGCAACTGTTCGTTCGTCACTCATTCAGTTATGCTAAATGGTGCATATAGCTTTATTTTTTGCTATCACTTACAAGATACACATGTCGTTTTCAGTTTCAAATGCATTAATAATACCTTTATACTCTATTCATTATTTGATTTAATTCATAGTTGAGAAAATCGATAGTTGAGAAAAGTTCGAACTACAATGGTTTAAGTGAGAGGGGTCCAGCGTAGTCAAGTGTTCCGTCAGCAGACGATGGCTAAAGATCACTTTACCTCTCAACGATGCCGTGGATTCGAGCCCAGTTTGGTTAAAAAAACTGTATGCACAGAGCGAAAGTTTGTCAGCTACTTACGGACGGACGGTGATTCCACTAAGAATCATGGTAATTAGTTTGAGGTTCCCTAGTCCCCTCCCCAACTCGCCCGCTCCAGCAATAAAATGGTTGCCCTATAAAAACACGAAATGTGTTGAAAATGGCGTCAAAGTAGTATGTCCAGGAGAGAGGTTTTAAAAAATTAAAACTTTTATAATAAAAAACGGTTTTTTTCCTCCATGTTTAGACATACATGTATTCACTGGATTCTTATTGCCATAAGGATGGGGATGTTTTTTTCGAACTTGCCCAAATTTTGCAAAATTGCATTTTTATTTTGGGATATATCAAATGAGTCACGTGACCTCAATTTTACTTCGATCTGATCCACATGGCATTAGTTACACAGTGTTGAATTTGGTTCATGTTCAAAAGATCCCGAACACGAGGTACGGGTCAAGCATGACGTACGTGAAATTATTTTTTTTTAGAATTTTGATTCCGTTTCGATTTCGCCATTGCATTAAATTATCGCTTTGTCACCTTTTGGAGGAGTTAAAATTCCAAATCATTCATTATTTATTCATAAATTACAATTAAATACTCTATACTCATTTTAAACTTTATTTGAATTTTTAGGCATTTATAATTTTATTTTATCTGAAACACTGGTTTTAAACCGCATTCAACATATAATGGTTATGATATTCATTTCCGCAGTTTTTTGTTTGAAATCCTCTGCAATAATCAAATAGTAATTGCGAGACGTCATGTTTTTATTTAACGCGAGTTATATATAAAGTTGTATGTTTTTTGTCATATTGCGCATATTAACAGAGTCTGGCGGTTTCATAGGAATACGATTTAGTAAAATAGGCCGGTATCTACTAGTATCGTGTGTGAATTAAGTATTTTGGGGAACTGGGCTCATATTAACTAAGTAGCTTTTTATTCTAAATACCAGTTCTTAGAACTGTTTGTAATTTAATGATTTGTAAATTTTAGGTAATATATTACGTACTTTTCTCAAATAAAATATTGTTTAAATCAATCAATCAATCTATAATATCCATGTTTTTCGTAACTTCCATTTCTATTCTAATATATCTTTACAATTGATCTTTATTATAAAATCAATGTTATTATCTTGTATACTTAACTAGAAATCCGCATTTGTCATCATAGTTTGTGTAATTGTATTGAATTTAGGAGAGAAATTCTATAAGCTTGTCTTTCATTCCAATCCTTTTGACAAAATTGTTTGTAAATATGTAATATTGTTAGATATTCGAAACAAAATATGTTTAAACCAAATCAGTCGAAACCAGAAATAAGTGTGTGCCAAATTTATTCACACAAACATGCTCACGCGACTCACGTGGTTTTAATGTTGGGGAAACTGATACAGGAATAATCACTGAGATGAACTTGTTTGTATAACAGTGTACTCTAAACTACCATACTTTGTCAGACGGATAGACGGACAAATGGACACAACGGTGGTTAACTGGCTATTTCACCGCATTCATTATGTGCTAGTTATTTCAATACGTATTATATTATGCACGCATGACATTTCTCTTTAAACTAAATCTTGTAATATAAGATACAATATGTGTTACTTCATGTATGTAAATACATGCCTGTTTTGTATATGTTCGCACGGGCCTATGCCCTATTAAATTGGAAATAACGGTTCTTCTTCTTTTCTATTTCTTCTTTTATTCTTATTCTTCTTATTTCTTTTTTTTTTCTTTTCCTTTTCCTCCTTCTTCTTCTTCTTCTTCTTCTTCTTCTTCTTCCCTTTTCTTCTTATTTTTTCATTCTTCTTCTTCTTCATACGTCTTCTTCTTCTTCTTCTTCTTCTTCTTCTTCTTCTTCTTCTTATTCTTCTTCTTCTTTTTTTTTTAAACCTCGTGAATTTTACATTGATTGTAAAACAAGTTTTTGCAACCTGGACATATGCCGCTCAGTTATTTTTGTGTAAAGCCAGTACTATGTATGTGTGATAAAACGTTTTGTACAAAACTACCACGAATGGTCTTTGCAGGAGATCAGACCCATGAACTGAGTTCGATACTTTACCACTGGACCACGAGCTCCGCAGTTCAACGTTCAAGGGGAAGGGCAGGACTTCTTACAATTTTATTTTAACTTACTTAGTAACCGCTATTGAAAACAACGTTAGAATTAAAAAAAAAACAGAATCGCATATTTCAAATAAAATAGATTCGTTTGTTCACCTTTGCATTAAGTACTTTTTATATGAAATCAACTTAAATTGCGATGTTGCACGCAAAAAACATATTTTCAAATCGAAATCTTGCCTGATTGGTATTTGATGGTTATTCACCATTTTTGTTCACCTTTTTCTGAAATTAAAATTCGCTTAGCAGCCCCATGTTGCGCTTATTTCATTTTCTGTCATATGTAAACATAAAGCAACAATTGTATTGCTATCGTTTGGATACATCAAAGAAATATTGTTCAATAAGCCAACACCGCCGCATAATAAGTAGCCTATGGGATTAACGAACAGTTTGATAGCGGGCGCTTTTTGCCTAGTCTTTATTTAATATTACCTGGAGATAATCTTTAATATGAAATTTCTCCATGACATGTGTCCGTAACTTTATCCTTTTGTTAAATTGTTTAAATATGTATTGTTCGATTCGCTGTGTTTAAATGTATGTTAAGAATTTGGCATATCAAATTCTGGGTGTTTGTGTGATGATAAATTACACTGTTAAAGGCGAGTTTTGAATTGTTAAGTGTTATATACGATTAATCATGCGCGTAAAATTTTTCATATAAATGTATCGATATTTAATACAATATGAGGCCAAGCGAATGAATCTGTTGGGATGCTGTACCGACCCAAATATGTCACGTGGTATTAATAAGTTTCTCTCTCCTCTATAAAAACATACAAATTGAAAAAAAAACACCTTAGCTTAGAATATTGATACATGCCGAATATTTTAGTTTTAGCAAATTATTTATTTATTTATTTATTTATTTATTTATTAATTTATCTATTTAAATAAATAAATATTTATTTATTTATTTATTTATTTATTTATTTATTTATTGCTAACAGTAAATACGGACTCTGTATAATTCCTTGCAGTAAACCACACAGACTTACGCAGATGGTGAAACGGACATGTCATGTACTGGTATTCAGAAACAGATACTCCTCTACCCTAATGAATAATATACAAATGTAATCCTATTTCTTACCAGGGAACCACACGGGGCGTACGAAACATCGATTCCAAGATGGAGGGTTGTGAGATCGATTCTCCGCCAAGGCTATGTGTGGTATCCTTGAGCAAGACACTTTTGCCGCATATGCTTATAACTGGTTCTACCAAGGAAGTCTTCGAGCATGACAAATAAGTTTTAACTAAACACGGGGTGTACGCAGTTGGTACGTTAAATGTGCTGGTTAGGAATATGTACAGTTCTGGACATGTATCGGTAGGTATTTTATTTCATGAGGAACTCTTACCAACACAATATTAGTAACTTTGATTATCACTTAATAGTTTATCATGTGCTTGTGAACGTTTGTTTGAAATGTGTGTATTATTGGCATATTAATCAATGAAATGTTTGTTTTAACATTATCTGTTTTACATCGATTGTTTCTTACAACTTAAACAAATCACGCTCGAAGTCTGCCTGGGTATAAACAGTGGTATTAGCATATATATAAGCAGATAAAGTGTCTTGTTCATGGACACCACACATGATGCAGATAAAGTGTCTTGTTCATGAACACCATATGATGCAGATAAAGTGTCTTGTTCATGAACACCACATATGCAGATAAAGTGTCTTGTTCATGGACACCACATATGCAGATAAAGTGTCTTGTTCATGGACACCACACATGCAGATAAAGTGTCTTGTTCATGGACACCACACATGCAGATAAAGTGTCTTGTTCATGGACACCACATATGCAGATAAAGTGTCTTGTTCATGGACACCACACATCGCCGTGACGGAGGACTAGTCCACGTCACAAACTTTGGTTCCGATGATCTGCCGCTAGGTCACGTGTGCTGTATACAAATGTTTCTTAAATTCTCGGCAATGAATGGGATTTAACGCCATTTTCAACACATTTTGTGCCACACATATGGCATATCCATTGTTACTGATGGAGGAAGACCTCGGAATAAATCATTGTGTAAAACCACTGTCGCTGGTAAACGTTCACAAAACTTATGGTATATCGGGCAACAGTCAACACGTCATTTTCTTCTATTTGGCCTTACCAGCAATACAGCTTTCTGACGATGTATAAGTACAGCTCTATAGCTGCGTTTTATTTCAAGGCAAACATGATCGCTTTTATTATGTTCGGAGTTTATCATCCTTGACATGTTATTAGACACTTTGATATTATTGCTAAAATCAGAATTAAAATCCTCAATATTTAAATCGTTATAAAAAATAGCGATAGTAGTAAAACGTTATATATCGTATAAAGAAACTTTTAAGACCGCGAGGATATCGGTGCAGAAATCAATCATTTAAATACACGACCATGTGAATTAAGTTTTAAGCATGTCAGTTGTAATATTTGTTATTATAGGTTTTAATGTAGGTAAATGCATGGCAAACATAATTTAAGATAAAAAACGTAAACAAAACACTAAATCAAGATCTGAACTGTTTGGATTTAATATAAACGACCACTTACAGTCAGTGACGTCCGTCTTACTCGCCGACTAATAAACTTGTTTGGATTATAAAATATCGTGTGTCATATTAAACTAGCGCTTTATACTTTATGTAGAAGTAGAAATTCAAATAAGTTAAACAATTATACGTGTTTAAGGGTTACGAGACATCCACTCAGAGACCACTCATTCTCGGCCGAGGGGAATTACTGAAAATACTTTCTTTTTTTACAAATATTGGAAAACAATTTCGATATCTCTCACTTGAGAGCCCTGACACTGTTGATATCTTGCTATGCAAATATTTAATGATAAGTTGACAAGTCAGATATATAGGCGGAATGGTCATACAAAGTCCCCCGGAATCACACGACTTACATATTTAAACACTGGATCTGTATTAAGCGCTCTTTCATTCTCACACACGGAAATGTACTAAGTGCCCTGTATAAGTAAGGCGTTGGACCTAAAATCTGTAAAGTCTTTTAGATTTTATTACATCTACATTATATTGCGATTTTTTTAATAGAAGTGCGCGACGAGCATATCTAGCTGCGGAAAAGAAACAACAAGAATAAAAAGTTTTATAAATTGAATACCGCGAACGGTGTCTTACTCTGTGTTCTTTTGTTATACGCACAACTAATTCATGATACAAATGCAAAACGACTTTTATATACATGTGTACTGGTCAGCAGTATGTGATGTAACTATTTAGATATTAGTCATATGGATTTCGTGTTTGATATATGTTTGGGGATATATTATAATATACTCCTGGTAATACAACTACTGGTAAGGCCAGCGCCGAATGATCATGTGATACAAATACGTGATGACTGCTTTTCTATTGCTACAAATATTCGAACTATTTTAGAGATTGCCGCAGCCTATAACTGATTCGTGTAGTGACCACAATAATTCAAAAATATCTTTATCAAATATTCACAAGTTTCATACAGAAGTGATTGGTCAGTTACTTGGAAAAGAACGTGACACATTGCAGCTGTTCGGTACATTGACCAATGGGATGAACCATACGTGATACAAACGCAGGTTATGTTAGTACACGGGACATTACTAAGCCGTATGACTTAAGGCCGGTGTAACGAGTGCGGACGGGCAGATAAGACCATGTAATTAAGGTTTTCTCGTCAACATGATTGGAAACGGCTTATCAAATATATTGACTTATAAGTAGATTTTACAAATAGGATTTCATTACCTGGACATTGTTCAGTGACGCTAGATGACGGTTGCGCGTCTGGTTTACATCTAATTGTATAAAGAAACACTTGTGGGGATTAGTTACGTAACGTGTGCACGGACAGGGGATCAGTACCAAACAATGGTATTATTTTGACGTTGGTTTAAACTATCAGTATTTAAATATTAACACTTCGCGAAAAAAATGTGTTTATAAAGTTGTATTAGGGACTGGACAACGACGAGATCCTCCCGTCAAGGTATATTGGTGATTTACGTTTCTTCTTCGTGACGTTTTCAAATGTGGAATAGAAAGGAGCTGTTTATCAGTAAACCAACTGATTTATGTTCAATTAAGACGTAAAAGCAAATTGTGAGTATTTTATGAGAAAGCTTTAACTTTTAAACAAACGAAAATGAATCCGGATTTAGGGCATTTATACCACGATAATAATATATCCAATGTGTTTACGGCTCTGGATGCTAAGGAGAAAATGAAAACCAGAGAAATGAACGCACGGGAATCTAAACATCTGGATAAATATTCGCACGTGCTTGATAGGGCAAAGACTGTTTGCAGACGACAAAATGAATGGGAGCAACGTAATGTCAGAAAACAACTTGACAATATAAAATCTAAAACTCCATCTCTTGACAATAGTCTTCGTTTAGAGAGTGAGAGGATTAAAACAAATAGAGATAAACAAAACGAGCGAAATGACCTCAGACCTGATCATAGTACCGGAAAATTAACTGCCCAAACAAAAGAAGTGTACGTCAGTTCTTGGTCTATCTATTCTCGTGCACGGACGGACAAACGTGTGGTTACAAAAGTGCAAAGGGCGACTGATGGTAAAAGGATCAACGATGCTATTGATAGTTTTACTGGCAGACACGAAGGAAATAAGCTTACACAAAAGAACGCGAATTTTATTAAAAAAGCTGACAATGTAACAAAAACCCTACACAAACTTTATACCAGTAGTGTAGAGAGAAAATGGAAAGAGAATAATATGACAGTGCTGGATGTTCTTGGTAATGAGTCCAGAGAAGAACTAGAAAAGGCATTGTTTGTACTTAGAGGTTCTCCCGCTGGAGATGTAATTGAAGATATTCTGAAACGAAAGGAGCTAGTTTCGAAAGAACGTAAGGAAAGTGTTGGACTTGTAGAAAACTCTAAATCTGATCAAGACAGCGATGGTGTTTCCGACGTTGTGTTCATGAAAAGATCAAGCAATATTACACCTGACTCCGGTCCAGATTCGGAGAAATCATCAGGTGAGAAATCAGCTAACATTGTAAGCGAACAAGCTATTGGTACGTTAGACAATGACACTGGTGTGTTTGATAGTAATGTTGTAGAGGTGGGATCCGAATTTTCAAACTCTCTACCGTTAAGTCCAATAGCGTCTAACACATCCGACAAGGGGTCTGGTAACACATGGAGTGAATACGGTAACAGAGTTGATATGAATGTTAACGAAGTGTTTGAGAGAGACAACACGTGGATGATGTCCTCGACAGTGGCAAATCCGTCGGAGACAGATATAAAAGAGCAATCGTCTCTTCGATGGACAGACATATTTAAAGCGCCGGAACTATGGAAACGAGAAGGACCCAACAGCATCAAGAGTAAGAATAAAGTAAAACAAAAACACATTTCTGTAGTAACATTAACTGGTAAACACAGGCAAACACTGATGAAATGAAATGTTGGCGATATATTGCAAAACGTGAACATGTCCGTAATATATTGTTGACGGTTTGTGAGGTACCAGTGTACGGGTGTAATGCAAATTGTTATGACAATATTGTAAAGTGTAGCAAACATATTCGTGCTTTCGTTACGGTGATGTACAAACACTG